>JAYESA010000011.1:34976141-35309899 GCA_036927795.1 Iris macrosiphon
TGGGTAGCCTTAGCATATGGGGTGGTTCCTTATGATTAAATTATAGATCTAGAACCTAATTAGAGAGAAAAAAACTGAATTGTGCCTATTAGAAAATGGATTCCCAATAAAATCCCCAAATTGAGTGAAAAGAGCCTCCAACTTGTAGATCCTTGCTCCTCATTATAGATTCTTGCTTACTCTTTGTAGATCCTTGTTCTACTAGCCTCCAATGATGAATAGAAAAGGAATTGGATAGAAATTTGAGTAGAAAATGGTGTGGGAATGAAGAAATTTGGAAGAAAAAAAAATTCTAGATCTAGATTTGGAATGACAAATGAGGAGAGAGAGAGAGTCTCTCTCCACCCTTATAGTGGCCGGCCATAACCCCTCCTCCAATATACTATGGAAAGTCTAAAATACCCCATGGGGCTTGTCATAAAAAAATAATTAAGGAAGGAAGGTTCTAGTCTAATTGGTTTCACCAATTAATTCATCCTACTAATGAATGGGCTTACTATTGGGCTCAATTCTAACTAGAATTAAATGTTGGTCCATGGATCTAAACTAAACTAGTTAGGTCCACTACACAAGTCCAAAAATATATCTAACATCTAACAATAAATAAATAATTCAATAAATAAATATTTACAATATTTACAATATTTAATATAATAATCCTAAAATAAATATACCCATGTCCAATTACCAAACTACCCTTAGTTGGAAAAGTGTGGGTGACAATCCTACCCACCTTAGAAAAATTTTGTTCTCGAAATTAAGGAAGAAACTAACTACTAAAAGCAATCAATACAAGCAAGAAAGAATTATATCTCACGGCTCAAACAGATAAGGATATCGCTCGCGCATCTCGGCCTCTCGCTTCCAGGTACTCTCTCCTTGCGAGTGATGCCTCCACGCGACGCATACTAAAGGAATTATCTGAATCTGCAGTACCTTCTCCTTGTGGTCCAAAATCTCAACTGGCTGCTCTGGATAGCTAAGAGTAGATCCCACCTCGATCTCCGAGTGATCCAACACATGACTAGAATCTGCCATGTACCATCTCAGTTGTGACACATGAAACACGTTGTGAACTCCTTCCAATGCAGGTGGCAAGTCTAGTCTGTAAGCAATTGGACCAACCCTCTCAAGAATACTGAAAGGTCCGATGAATCGCGAACTAAACTTCTCGCATCCACCGAAACGAATCATGCCACGTGTCGAAGAAATCCTCAAGAAAACCAGACCGTCAACCTAGAACAAAATACAACCTTAGCACTCTAACAAAAACAAACAATCATAAGCAATGCAAAACAAAATCTATACCTCAAACTCTAATGGTCTTCGGTGGTTATCGGCCCAATGCCACTGTCTGTCCTACGCCACCCGAAGTCTATCCCTGATGAGCTTTACCTTCTCAGCTGCATCCACTACCATCTCTGGTCCCAATAAGGCTCTCTCACCAACATTATCCTATGATAACAGAGTGCGGTATCTCCGTTCATACAATGCCTCAAATGATGATATCTCGATACTGGCCTGGTAGCTGTTGTTATAAAAAAACTCTACCAAGTAAAGATGATCCTCCCAAGAACCTCCAAATCCAAAACATAGGTGCGTAGCATATCCTTGAGAGTCTGAATAGTCCTCTCTGACTGCCTATTTGTCTGAGGGTGATATGCGGTACTGAACTTGAGCTGAGTGCCCAAGCTAGCCTACAAACTTCTCCAGAAGTGGGACGTGAAGCGACTATACCGATCCGAGACTATGCTCACAGAAACTCCATGCAATCTGACTATTTGACGCACATACATCTCTGCGAGCTTCTCCGTAGACGTACCCACTTTGAATGGCAGAAAGTGGACTGATTTGGTCAACCTGTCTACGATGACCCAAATTGCATCTTTACCTCCTGGAGAACGCGAAAGTCCTGAAACAAAGTCCATCGTCACATGCTCCCATTTCTACTCTAAAATAGGTAAAGGCTGAAGAAATCCACCTGGCCTCTGTCTCTCCACCTTTACCTGCTGGCATACCAAGCATCTAGATACAAAGCTAGCTACCTCCCGCTTCATACCATACCACCAAACATGCTCTCTCATGTCCCTATACATCTTGTTGGCACCTGGATTCATAGAGTACTAAGATTGATGCACCTTCTGAAGAATATCCTCGCGTAATATTCCATTCGGCACACACAATCTGGTACCGTGCCACAATGATCCATCGTCTGTAATACTAAAGTCCTCTGTCAACCCTATATGGACCTGTGCTCTGATGCTCCTTAGAGACTCATCCTCGAACTGTGCGACTCTGATCCGGTCCATCAACTCTGATTGTACCTGAAGTCCCCACATCTATGCTGCAACTCCAGGAACTAATACCTCAATGCCAAAACTATCAAGATAGGCCAATAAATGTCTGTCCCTCGTTAAGTACATATCCACTGGATACCTGCTCAAGGCATCTACGACTACGTTGGCCTTCCCTGGATGATACTGCAAAACAATATCGAAGTCCTTCATCAACTCCAACCACCATCGCTGCCTCATGTTGAGCTCTTTTTGTGTAAACACATACTTCAATCTCTTACGATCTGTAAAGATCTCTACCCGCTTTCCATACAAGTGGTGCTTCCATAGTTTAAGAGCAAAAATAACTGCTGCCAACTCTAAGTCATGGGTAGGGTAATTCTTTTCATGCGGGCATAATTTTCTGGAAGCATAGGCAATCACCTTCCCGTTCTGCTACAACACATAACCCAAACCCTTACCCGATGCATCACTGTATATCAAAAATCCTCCTGCCCCTGATAGCAATGTTAATATTAGAGTTGTAGTTAATCTCTTCTTTAGCTCCTCAAAAGCAGACTGACAATCCTCAGTCCAGACTAACGTCCTTCCTGGTTAGTCTAGTCATTGGCTCCACAATCTTGAAAAAATCCTAAACAAATCTCCGATAATAGCCTGCTAGTCTAAGAAAACTCCTGATCTCTCCCACTGAACTCGGGGTAGACCACGAATCAACTGCTAAAATCTTCTTCGGGTCTACTGAGATTCCATCTCCTGTAATCACATGCCCGAGGAATTCAACCTTATTAAGTAAGAACTCACACTTCAAAAGTTTGCTATGTAGCTTCTCCTTCCCGAGGGTCTCCAGAACTATCCTCAGGTGCTTCTCATGCTCCTCTGGGATCTTCGAATAAATCAGTATATCGTTAATGAAGACTACAATAAACTAATCCACGTACTGATGAAATACCTTATTCATCAGGTTCATGAATAATGCCGGGGCATTGGTCAACCCAAACGGCATCACCAAGAACTCAAACTGCCTATACCGAGTCATGAAAGGTATCTTCGAAATGTCTTCCTTCTTCACTTTCATCTGGTGGTACCCCGACCTCAAGTCTATCTTTGAGAATACCTTTGCTCAGCTCAACTAATCAAATAAATCGTCAATCCACGGTAACAAGTATTTGTTCTTGATAGTGAGGTTGTTAAGTGCCCTGTAGTCGATACACATGCATACCGACCCATCCTTCTTTGGAATAAATAATATCGGAGCACCCCATGGTGATAAACTAGAGTGGATGAAGCCCTTGTCCTGTAACTCATCCACCTGCTTCTTCAACTCCGCCAGTTCGCTGTTGTTCACTCTATAGACGTACTGTGATATTGACTCTGCGCCTGGCACCAAATCTATAGAGAACTCCACATCTCTGTCTGGTGGCATCCCCGACAACTCCTTCGGAAAGACATCCATATACTCAACAATCAATAGATGTGGTGGCTCTTGCTCTTCTACCAAAGCTCTACAGAAGTCTCCTTCGCTCTGCTCTACTGATCCTCTGGCGAACTCAAACTCTGGCTCTCTTGGTGCCTAGAACAAAACTCTGCCTCCTCGACAATCGATACTAGCATGATACCTACTCAACCAATCCATCCCGAGTACTATATCGTAGCTCGGAAGTGGCATTACAAGTAGACATATGCTCAACTCTCGGCCTCCCAAAGAAACTCTTCGGTCCTTGCAAACATCACTGACCAGGATAATGCCACCCTCGGTCATGATTTTGCAAGTCATCGCCAACGGTTTAGACTTAAGATGATGTTTCAAAGCAAAAGATATAGATACAAAACTATGTGAAGCACCAGAATCAAATAAAGTATGAGCCGGAAAAGAATCAAGATAGACTGAACCTGAGATAATATCACCGACTGGCTCCTCCTCCTCGACGGCCAAGGCGACATCTCGCTCCTGCTGCTGGGCACTTCTCTGCCGCTGCTGGTGCTGAGCAAACTACTGCTATTGCGGTGGTAGAGAAGGTCATCTCTGCTATCCCGCTGGTGGTCTCACGCATGCTCTCTGTGCCTGAGCTCCGTCCTGAGCTGGATGAGTTGGAACTTTAGGATAAGCCCTCAATTGATGGTCTCCTGATCGGCATAATAAGCACTAGCCCAATCTCATCATGCATGCATCACATCCATATCCTTGCTTCTCACAGAAAGTGCAAGGAATAGCTGCCCTCTGGATCTGGTGCATCTGCTGTGCCGACGCTCTAGCCGGTCCATGATACTGCTGCCTCGGCTGCTGGAAGTGCCTCTGGTGCTGCTGCTAAAAATGAGGCTGCTTTATTGGACTCGTGTTGGTACTGGATCCTCCTGTGTCTCTCGGCCTCTTAGAGCCAAGCTCTAGATCATCCTCTGTCTACTGTGCCTGTCTCAGAATCTCCTCGAAAGTAGCGGTAGGATCTTCATTCGTGTGTGATTTAATCTCTCGGTTCAGGCCCTTCCTGAACTTTTTGGCTCTTCTTATAGGGTTTTGGCCCTCCACAAAGTGGCCTAATCTGCAATAATCTGCCATATACTCATCCACCGTCATACCTCCCTGAATAAGGTACTGGAACTGGCTCTCTAGAGATGTCATAGCCACATCCGGAAATAACTTTTTCTTGAAGATCTCTTTGAAAGCTTTCCAAGTAAGTCCTGGTGCTGAGATCCTGGGGTCTGTCCTGAACCAAGTTAATGCAATGTCGAACATCATGCTCCCCGCGGCCTTTATTTGTAACCTCTCTAGAATCTGCACCACTCGCAGGTTCTGCTCAATGTCTTCTATCCAATCATCAGCATAAATGATCCTTTTAGTGCCTCTAAAGTCCTTCAGCCCCATCCTCTTCTAATCTATGATAGTCCCCGGCCTCGGCTGCTGTGGGGTAAACTGAGGTGGTGCCATCTGTGGCTGGGCTAAGGCGAATCTCTCGACTACTGCAAACGTAATCTGGTGAGCATTCTCAATGCTCTGCCGCATAACCTCTGACTGACACTGGTGCACCTCTATTATCTGCTGAAAGAGCATAAACATTTAGGTCTAATCGACTGCGGATGGTGGGGGTGGAAGATCCTCTGAAATTGTCAGCGCTGTCCTCTGTATCGGAGGTGGAGCACCTCCGAAAGTTGCTGCAGAAATGCCCACCTAGATCGGTGAAGCAGAACTCTGGAATGTAGCTGCTGGAACAATGTCTGATGGTGCTGCCCTCATAGAAGATAAAGTGATCGACCTTGCTGATATTGCACCTAAGCGCTGGGAACGCGTCTTCGGCGGCATCCTGAAGATAGATTGAACAAAGGAATCAATATTGAGTATGATACAATATCATCAAAGAAGGACAAAATTAATTCAAAGTAAACAAAACATTCAATAGATAATGATAGCAAAACTGATATTGAAAGTGTTTTCTAGTTGTGATTGAGTATACTTTCAGCCTAAATCCTATTACCTAAAGCAGGCTCGTAGTAGTACTTTAGGTGAGCGCTACTACGATATCGCTCTAATTGCGACTCTTGACCTGCATGGGCCACTATAATAAACATGCCACGACTTGCACCCGAATATTCGGGCACGAGTACGTGGGTACGTCCAGCCTATGCCGCAGCATCAGCGGTAGAACGCTATCTGTATCAACTCTAACTAAATAAATATCTCATCAATATATATATGGTACCTGTCAATCATCTTAACTCCAAAAGGAGGAACAATATGGTATCTTATAAATGTAACTATACTTAATCATAATGCAAACTAAGGAAGATAGAGCACGAATGGAATAACGAAGAAAAGAATCAAGATACAATCCACAAGTCTGAAATAATATACATGCCAAGTCTCATAACAATCTAATACAAGTCCACCAAAATATAAACTAAACCTCCTCAGGCTCTGGTACTAAGCCCTCCTGGTCTACAAGACTATCCTCTAATGGTATGCCCTCCTGCGGTCCATAGTATGTAGGACACTGATATATGAGCCAATTATCTGGAAAAATATATCCAATTAGGATTGGAGAGAAGTACATGCCTCTGAAAATAGTTTCAAATACATAATCGAGCATATAAAACAAATAATAGAAAATAATACAAGATAACTAAATAACAGAATAAAATAAAATCGAGTGAACATGTAATGTACTGGAATAATGAAAAAGCAATATGAATATCTACAATAAAATGGAATAACTGAAATCTAACTAATGTGACTTGGAATACAAGTTTATTATGTGATCGGTTTAGGTTGAATACGAATACAATAAGGTAACTCGATTACAAGTGTGGTATATAATTAACATGTACACGAATATACTGGGCTAGATCACATAATCAACTCCTACTCCCCCATCCCCAACTAATACCAATAGATCCAATCACGACTCGTTACGAACACGAATATGGGCACAGTGAACACGAGCAGTATGTATACACAAATACAAGCACACTGAACACGAGCAGTATGTGAACACGAAATATAACAAATCAATATTCGATACACATAATAAAATACATGTGAAGGAGTACCCGTTGAACATGGTAGGGGATAATATCTCCTAAGAAGATCCATGTAGTACCAATATATGAAATCACTGTGTCGAAACCAAGTATATAGTTCTAGAACATGAGATATATACACTATTATGAATTGAAAACTAACAGAGAAATGTACTCGCCTGAGGTCTTGAGCAAGGTGTGTCTCTCGAGGCCCAAGCTGGTATCACACAGACCTATATATGATATATGCATCAATACAAGGTTTTAGAAATAAAAATAAGTTAAACTAGTTCAATTCTAGGTCATAAAGCCATTTATAAGTCAAAAATTCAAACTAGGTCAAACTAGCTATTTCTAGGTTGTATGAGTCTAACTCTAGGGCATTAGGTCCATACACTATGTAACTAGGCCATACTAGCTATGCTAAGATACTAGGATACCAACAAAGTGCCGTATCATAAGATACATAAGTTATTAGATATGAAAATACTATAATATATATACAAGACAATATATATAGTACTCTTAGCTAACTAATGCTAAGTGGATACCTTGGCTTTGAACCAATTCGGTACGACACCACCTACACACCTATCTTGAAATATAAACACAATACCTTGAGCATAAACCAATACCTTGACATTACCTTGGTATCACAAGGTAATTCAAATTCTAACATGTAACTAACTACCCATACACCTAACTAAATGCTAACATACATTTAAAACTTATACAATACTATACTAACTACATACTAACAACCAATACATATATATATACACATATAACTAACTAGTTAACAATATATATATATATATATATATATATATAATTAACTAGTCTAACAATATAACTAATTAACTAAAGCTATAAGTCAACTAACCTCACCTTGCTGCTACTGTGCATTGCTCTAGCTGTTGTAGAGGTTGTCCCTATTCTTGCTGTTGCTCCTGCAGCTGCTGCTCTTGCTGCTGCTGCTTCTTTTGCTACTGCAATTGCTGCTGCTCTAGTTGCTGCTAATGTTGCTGCCCTTGCTGTGAATGCTGCTGCAGCTGCTGCTCTTGCTGCTGAATGCTGCTACTGCAGTTGCTGCTGCCCATGCTACTGAATGCTGCTGCAGTAGTTGCTGAAACCATGCAACTAGTTATTGCTGAAGCTGCTACTCCTCTTGTTGTTGCTGCAGTTGGTTGCTGCTCTAGTTGTTGCACATGCTACTGAATGCATGTTGCCCGACCCCCTCTCACTGCACATACTGACACTCTACACTTCACTCACTCACTCACTCACCACTTATGTAAATATAAATCTATACATACACACATATATGAATATATATATATATATATATATATATATATATATATATATATATATATATATATATATATATATATATATATATGTGTGTTGTGTGTGTGTGTGTGTGTGTGTGTGTGTGTAACTCTCTCTATATATATAATAACACACACATACACACACACACACACACACACACACACACACACACACACACACACACATATATATATATATATATATATATATATATATATATATATATATATATATCACTATGTATATACATATAATAACCACACTAGTAATGCATATGAACCCCTTATAATCTCTCATGGCCATCAATACTTCAAAATAAAACATAGACATATCCATAAATTTATATATAAATATATATCATACAACAATTATAATCATAACATTCTAATATTTATTACCTAGTATATTGAATCTAAAATACAATAAAATAAACACGTGGAGTGCACCTCACCCGTATCATACTCTTTCTATGATACGCTTGCGATACGGCTCCGCCAGACAACCAAATATATCCCGAAGGACACGAGCAAGTCTAAAATTATAATTATGAACAATACAAAGATCTAACTACTCAACTACGTGCATGTGTCAAAATATGACATGCTCAAACCCCCGTGTCGGAAGAAAACCCCTAAATCAATCCGTATCTCCAAATTGTCGGGATATGGCCTACACGTATCTAATTATAGAAATGAAACTAGTCACACACAATCAAACACATGCCAATTTGGTCTAATTGACCTATTGACAAACACAAGATGTGCCAATCTCAGAAAAATTTCTCCAAAATTGACACAAAATACCACATAACTTTCTCCATAGGTCTCCTATGAACCTAATTCCAATTCCTATGGGTAGCCTTAGTATATCGGATGGTTTCTTATGATTAAATTATAGATTTAGAACTTAATTAGAGAGAAAAAATTGAATCGTACCTATTAGGAGATGGATTTCTAATAAAATCTCCAAATTGTGTGAAAAAAATCTCCAACTTGTAGATCCTTGCTCCTCCTTGTAGATCATTGCTTCCTCCTTGTAGATCCTTGTTCTACTAGCCTCCAATGATGAATAGAGAAGGAATTAGGAAGAAATTTGAGTAGAAAATGGTGTGGAAATAAAAAAAATGGAAGGGGAAAATTCTAGATCTAGATTTGGAATGACAAATGAGGAGAGAGAGAGTCTCTCTCCACCCCTATGGTGGCCGTCCATAACCCCTCCTCCAAGCTACTATAGAAAGTCCAAAATACCCCTTGGGGCTTGTCATGAAAAAATAATTAAGGAAGGAAGGTTTTAGTCTAATTGGTTTCACTAATTAATTCATCTTCCTAACGAATGGGCTTACTATTGGGCTCAATTCTAACTAGAATTAAATTTTGGTCCATGGATCTAAACTAAACTAATTAGGTCCACTACACAAGTCCAAAAATATATCTAATATATAACAATAAATAAATATTACAACAAATAAATATTTATAATATGCCCAATATTTAATATAATAATTCTAAAATAAATATACCTATGCCCAATTACCAAACTACCCTTAGTTGAAAAAGTGAGGGTGACACCGGCCCTAATATAGGATGGGAGAGACTCTCTCCTCTCATTCTTCATTCCCAAATATTTCATAATTAGTGTTCTTCCCCAATAGTTCACCCCTCCACCAAATCCACCCTAAATTCCTCTCAAATTTACTCATCCTCATCATCTAAGGAGACTAGAAACTAGTGGTTATAAGGAGCTTGGAGAAGAAGGAGTTGAGCTTGGTGCTTGAGTCCAAGTCGTGTCCTATTGAGCTTTTATTGGGAATCCATCTCCCAATAGGTAAATTCTGAAACATATTTCTCTAATTAGTTCAATTTAGTGTTTTAGAGAATTTAGAATATATCCATGCATTAGGGTTGCCCATAGGGAGGAGTTTGAACTCCTATTGACCCTATTTATGATTTTTATATTGAATTTGGTGTCTATTTTAGGGAAAATTCGAGAATAGGACACAAAGTGTATGTTATTAGGTTTGGTAGACCTAATTAGAGTTAGATTGGTCTTGTGGGGTAGATACGTATCCACAATTAGATACAGATAGGCCGTATCATGATACGATATGATACGAGGCTCTATTTTAGGGTTTTTTTATGCATACTAGTGATTATCACTCCAAATTCCATTTTATCAAGTTACATTAGTCATATATAGTTAGATTTAATATATATATATTTACTATTGGTTGAGTAATGAAAAATCTGGCATGTTGGTTGGTGGTGTATCATAGAGTATCACCACTTATGCACTAGGTGTTTGTTAAAATGACTAATAGAGAATGTACCTATTTAGAGTGCTAAATTCCTATGTTATTGAATATATATATATATATATATATATACATATATATATATATATATATATATATATATATATATATATATATATATATATATATACATATATATATATATACATATATATATATATATATATATATATATATATATATATATATTAATTTTTATATTATTTATAGTGTGTGTGTGTGTGTGTGTGTGTGTGTGTGTGTGTGTTGGTTCATACACAAGGGTGTGTTGAGTGTTTAAGAGGGTGTCAGTTTTGTGCACTGTGTATTAGTTATAGAGAAGTGATAGTGCTTCATTATGTGTTCTTATAATTGGTAATATATCATGAGATTATGTAGTATGGAGGTTGTTAAATAGTGAATATTTGTTGTTCGTGTGTATTCAATTTTGGAGTGATTGCAGGCAGAGATTGCTTGAGGGGCATTGTGTAATGTTTTCTCGAGTGCCTATTTGCAGTCAACAACAAAAGGCATTCACCTTCAAGGTGGTATGGATATGATGAATGTCAGGACAGTGGGTGTAGTAGTGCATTATTTAGAATGCAATTGGAAAGAGTAGCTGAGCTTATGAGCTCGGGTATGAAGGGTAGGCCAACTATGTTCGAGTAGCAGTAGCAACAGTAGGATATAGTGAAGTGCAGTATCAGGAGCCAGGGATCTAGTGGGTGTGAGTTAGCATTTGAAATAGATGTGTTTAGTTTTGAGTTGATGCACTGTGCATCTTTTCTCAGGTATCATACCTATGAGAAGTGGGCATAGTATGTGTGCATTTGCACTCATTGCTGATAAGGGTTGTATGGAAGAGTGGATAAAGGGAAGGGGGATTTTGAGGTATTAAGTTGAGCTAAGGCTGTACTGATACTTGAAGTATCAGTGGGGCATCTAGGGGATGTGAGTGTAGTGTATTAGGTAAACACAATCTCTGTTCAAACTCGAGCAGGTAAGGGATGCACATATTTTTGGTTTTAGTCAGTGATGAGAGGTGGGGTGTTTAGGAAATGCTAGTATATCAGTTAGTTGCAATGATAAATGATACTAATAGTTTGAAGATAAGTTTGAGTTATGTGATGAGGGTAGTAGTGACCAGATGGTTGATGTCTAGTACTGATACAAGTGTATCAGTACATCCTAGGGTATCAGTTATACCTGGAGAATATTAACAATAGGCAAGGGAGTCAAGTTTAGTTAAGTATCTAAGGGGTAGGTAAGTATCAAGCTTTAGTGTATTATTTGGAGTGTTGAGTTTTGCTAGTATTGACCTAGAAACTTGGGTTTGTCCTAGTTTGACAAAGACAACCTTGTTTGGACCTAGAACCCCCTGTTTAACTAGTTGTCTTAATTATCATTCAAGAATACCAAATAATATTGATATTTCATATTTAGGTCTTTGTGACTCCATTTTGGACATCGATCCTCACACATTGCTCAGGACCACAAGTGAGTACATTCTCTGACAGTTTTCTTATTTTGACGATTACTATGATTCTAGTATGTAGTGTTATGCTTCACTACAAGAAAAATGGCCTTTCTTGACAGTCGATTTATTGATAGATGGACAAAAATGTCAAGAAAAGCAGATGTCTTGATGGTTTTAGGTATACGTCAAGAAAATACCCTATTTTGTGTTAATTAAGAAAATCTGACCATAATACTTGATGATTTTAGATGAACCGTCAAGAAATCCCATATTGTTTATTGACGGTTTGGTGAAAACCGTCAAGTAACATATGTGCGAAAAAATTTCCACGCATATTTTAGCTGCCATTTTGGTAATTTTTGAATTTTTTCTATTGTATAACCTACGTTGACGGATGCATGAGAATTTATCTTCCGAGCCTCTCCATTTTGTTTCTCGTTCCTCTCCTCTCTCTAACCTCTCCTTCCTCTCTGTTTCTCCATATGGTTGGAGATTCATCTACAATATTCTATTTGCTCTCCTCCCCCATCTCCTCTCCCTCCTCCCCAAACTCTTTTCCTTCTCCCAAAACTCTCCACAGAGCTCCGAGAAAGAAAAACTCTCAAAAAAGAAAGAAAGAAGCAGAGAGAAGAAACCGAAGAAGATGAAAAAAACCCAAAATTTCCCCCATCTTCTTCTTCGATCTGGAGGTACCTACGTCCTAAGCTTGCTCAGGATCCAAAATTAGGGGTAGAATTTGGATAAGTACTCAAAGTATCTTTTTTTTTCTCTCCAGATTTTACGGTTTGGATGTTGAATTTTTTTTAGGTTCTTGGTCTTCCCTTGCTATTAATTTTGGTTTTTTTATGGATGATTGAATAGATGGATAGGAAGAGAAGGAATTTGAGTGGATGGTAGGATATAGGGGTTCTTCGGCAGCGGCGGAGGCGGAGGAGGGGTACGGTGTGTACGCCATTTGTTTGGAGAGGATCCCCATGAAGGAGATAGCACTCGTCAAGGGCTGCGAGCACACCTGCTGGTTCTTATTTCCCTCTTTTGCTACTTTTTTTTGGTTCTTGATGCTAAATAAAGACTAGATCTTGGTAGTTTTCTGTAGTGTTTGTATGTACTTCTGTGTTGGTTGGAATATGGGGTAGCTAACCCAAAAATTTAGGAATAACAGTTTGTTGTTGGATAGTAGTATAAGCAAGATCTTTAGGTATAGTTTGGGATAGGATAGAATTTTGAGTCTTGGGATTTTAAATGGAGTTTCACAAAAATCTAATCAGATTGGAGTTTTGCTAAACCTAGTTTGAAGGGCCTTATGGGGTTAGAAATGGAGCTTCATCGAACTCATTTGAACTAATTTTTCCTTCCTAAAAATTCTCGACAAATTATTAAGCTATCTAGCTAATCTAGTATAGAAATGTACAACGGATTAGCAATCTGCAGCTTTAGTCCACTCAGCCATCTCTCCAAATTGAAAATTGACATTTTTTTGTTTTTAAGGTCTGTTCACTTTAATTTGTACTACATTGATTACATGTTGATATCATAACCATGTTGCCTTGATGTATAGAACACAATTTTAGTTGTGTAATCTACTTTTTTTTATTCTTTGCAATCCAGGAGTTCTCTCCTGGGTCTGATCTCCGTATGACAACCATGGGGGTTTATGTACACGATCTCCTTCTTGGACATGTCAGTTGTCTGGTTGTAATTCTATGCATTTATAGATATCTTTATAAGCATTATATGTAGATATCTGATCTTTTTCTCAATTTTAGTTGAGCACTAGCTTCCACCTTTGTGTTATATTATGAATCATATGATGCATATATTAATCTCAAAGTAAGTTGTTTATCACTAAATTTGAAAGCTAATTATTTGGACACATGGTCAATGAGGTGATGTGAGTTTCCGAGCCTGGATTTCTATGGAGGTTGAGGTTGCATTGAGAGGAGAACATCTCAGTCAACAATTTTGTTAAGGTTTGTAAAGTCGATCTATAAATATTGTGTTGTCTAAAGGAATATCATGCAGATTCCACTATATTTTTTCCCCAGCAATACCTTCATCTTTGTTTCCATGACAAGACCAACAATAGAAAATGCTGTCCCTCTAGACCATCGGATGAATCATTTATGATAGAGGAAGAAGAGGAAGGTACGACAATGAGAGTTGATAACAGGGATGTATCAGCGTAAAAGATCTAAGCGTCACCTCCCAAAGATATGGCCTTGCACAGAGTGCGATAGAATATGAACAAAGGTAGCGTGATATGGTTATGTTATGGTGGGGATGCTGGCATCATCAGATGCCAGGCTATCTCCTTGCTGGATATGCAACATGTATCGACAACATGTATCGACAACAGAGTAACACAGTTAATTTTAATCATGTATTTGTGAATTTTTGATAAAAATTGGATGATGCTGCGGTTACCTGCAAGTGTTCCAACATGGCTCCTGCATCCCCCATCTGTATATCCTTTGTACGCTTCAATCTAAGATAATTTTTACAATCATAAGGAACCAAACCAACATTTTGAAGGCCATAAGGATGAATCTTAGTTGCTAGTGTCTGTGACTTCAATATTTTAATACCAAATGGAAGTGTAAGTTCATGATTATGGTCTGCTACAAAATCATTGACACAATAGTTACCACTAGGAGTAATTTTGATTGACATGCATGCAGGACAGCAGGTTCTTGGGTCATTCTTTTGTGTCTTTATATTAGCACTTTGAGGGCGGAATCCCTCTTTAGAGTATATAAACTCTTATGGTAAGTTTTCTACCAGATCTTTCCTACCATCCTTTCTGGACACGAAAACCAACATGTACATCATAGTTGCAATAGAATTTCAATGCTTTGTTTTTATTTGCAAACTCTATTCCGACTTTTGGCTCTTCTCCTATATATGCATCATCCATTCGTCCACTGAACTCCGTTTCTGTCTCTTCCTTCAGAATACCTAAACTTTCAGACCACCAACATCGCTTGACTGAAATAGACACGTTTGCTAATCCTATGCTACTTCCGTGTAAGAAGATGATTAATCTGAACTATTGGTATAATCCCCCCTTCCTCTCTCACAATGGCCCACCCTATGTTATGACACAATTTATTATAAACTGCTTGTATAGGAGCTTAAGGGTTAACCTAACGCTACTGAACCCCAAATTTATTTTCCAAGTAAGGCCTTAAGAGTGTTCTTTGATATGAAATGGTGTACATTAGCATTATTGATTGAGTTGAGATACCATCAAATCAATTTGTTAGAATATTCTTTTCTGGTTCCACAATCGTCTTCAACTAGGTATTAATAACAAGGTCAGGTATCACTCAGCCCCTAAAATTATGAAGGTTATGCTAGTTTTGGATGGGTAATCGTGAAGTGCATTAGAACCAAGTAAAAAAAAAAGGCATATGTTGGCTTGATTCTATCTTCAACGATTTTTCTTTTTGTGATTCTATAGGTATCCTTTTTGTTATCAGTAGTAACTTGGATGACTTCAAATATGCGAGAACTTTTGGATGTGTCACATCGCTCAAAAATTATGAGTGAGGTAAATGCAGCCATATTGACAAGCCAGTCATGAAAAAGGTATGAGCCTTCCCTCATCTCTCTGTTTATTTGGGATGCAGTGATTAGTATATTAAGTCCAATGAATTGGTAATATTTAGTGATTAGTATGTCTGAGTCCAAACGATTTATAATTTGGGGATTAGAATGTATGTAGCTAAAGTCTTAGTTAGTTCTCAGGCCAATTAAATTTGTTAGAAAAATATGATGCTAAAATGCTTTTCTATTATACAATGCAATAAAATGGAGCTAATCAACGAGGTTCTGTAAGTTTATAAATTAAGCTGACGACACCTGGAGAAATCACGTACAACTTTTATGAACGGTGTTTATATTTTTGTGAGCTCCAAAAAGAAACAAAGTACCTCTGTTCCTCCCCCTTCTCTTTACAATATCCTTCATGAAGATGTTCTAGCTAGTTGACAGTTTAATCTTAGTCATATGTTTAATCTATTTAACTTTTCCAGTATATAAAGCATTAACACTAAACAAAGTCATATGTTTAATCTATTTAACTTTTCCAGTATATAAAGCATTAACACTAAACAAACTCTATTAATTGGCAAACCCTAAGCTACCCAGCTTGCTAAAGATATTGATATGGGCTCAAAACCAGCTTGATGAGAAGGCTATTTTTCTACGTATTAACGACTTATCCACATCAACACTTGAGGATCTAGCAGTTTGACGATGTAATCTTTCTGTTTACAACCAGGTTCGTGTGATAATGCTTATGGGGACACCATCGAGAATGTGAATATACTGCCACATAAATAAATATGCTTTATTTGCTTTATGAAATTATACCATCGTGTAAGTAATTTACAAGCTAATTCTCTAAAATACAACCTAATTTCACATAGGACTGATGGTAACCATAATTAGTAATACGAGTAAATAAATTTTTTTAGTTATATCATCTTTCAGTCTTGGCACCTATTCTTAATGCAGCTATAGGAAGCTGCTCTTATGTGTCTCATGGAAGAAGAGGATTTGCATTACATTTGCCATTTTTGTCATATTTTCTCTTCATTGGCCTACATATATGTAAGTTCTTATTTCTTATATTCATCATCTTTGTGTCAGTCTCTACTTAATGCGAATAAATTAGCTGCATTAAGAAAATAAGGTACTTGTTATCATATGTAATGAATATTGAAGAGTTTGCTCAGTCATCATCTCTGTGTCAGTCTCTAAAGACTTAATTGCTAAATTCATGTTTGTTCTTTACAAAATATGGTACTTGTTATCATGTGTAATGAATATAGAAGAGGGTTCAAGTTTAAGAGATAGCAAATTATTAAAGAGGATTCAAGTTCAAGATAATCTAATTTAAGTAGATTATGAGAACTTTAGCAGCGTATCAGAGGATGTATTTGTGTGCACAGAAGAAATTGAGAGTGCATATATGGATAACAACAGGGATATGTAGAACTACTTGTTCTGCTGTTGCAACTACAACAGCCCATACCAGTTCCTGCAGCAGGCAGTGCTCGATGCTATTGGGTGCTAATTTCTGCTGGATAATAAGCAGCTGCAGTGCATACTGCAAGCAACAACACATTTAAGCTTACTTCAGAGTACCAGGGGCTGTACGTGTAGGTAGCAATCTAAGTGAAGTATCTGCAGACTTGCTAATGCAGAAGTAGTAGCAGTACTCGAGAGACATGGGTGTGTGCTAACCGTGTATCTGCCATGGAATCAAGAGTTGAAACTGTAGTTTGCAGGGAGTATCATGAGTGACACATGAGATATCCAAGTGATTTATGTTTGTAGTATCAGTCACTGTGTACAAGATGTGTGATGTGCAGAAAATCACATATGACTATGTCAAGTACATAATTTTGCAGCAGTAGTAGGGTATAGTATGTTCACAGAGTGTTTTGGTATAGTATCCATGAGTGGGGGTTTGATACACAAGTGTCAAGATATGTATCTGTGTAGAGTGTGGGTATATGATGGTCCTGGGTATTAGGGTGGCTGGTAGCAAAGTTAAATGAGGATGAATTGCATTTTCCTTTTGGACATGAACATGCCAGAATCATCTTCAACAATGTTTTGGGTCCTTTTGGAACGTCTCCATGGATGAGCCATATATTATTGGAGTATCAAGAAATTATCCTGTCGAATACACCTCAAATATGTATACACGCACAAATACGATTCTTTGGAACTTCGACATTGATGAGCCATATGTTATAGGAGTATCAAGGAAGTATCCTGTCGAATACACCTCAGATATGGATACACACACAAATACGCTACTTCGGAGGAGTAACCATGCAACATAGGTCCTTGACCATGAATGTTAAATTTTTGTTTAATGTCTGGCAATATATATTTGTAGATTTTGTTTCCATCTTACTAATTGTAAATTCTTTAGATTTTAATGCCAGTGTCCAGTTCTACATTCTTACTTTAGGGGTTAATCCTTTTTTACCGTCACAATATTATTCACATAAAACATATAGCTTGGAACCTTGTATTGCCTGCCTATTAAGTACACTTTAAGTTTATTTTGTAACTAATACAAAATATTGACTTGAACCTTGATGCAAGCCAACAATGATTGGTGTGTGTGTTATATGGGGTAAGCGGTTCCTATGGTGTCTTCTTAGGAAATTTTCTAAGGTGGAGTCAACATGTCAAATTTGCTTCTCATATCCTCCAATACTTGTTATTTCTTTTCCATATATTTAGTTGGGATTTAGTGTGGTGCATTGGTGTCCAATTGGAGATTACTAATTGACACCCCTTAGGATTTTTTTTTTTGCTTGAATATATATGCTGTGAAGTGAGACACTGGTCATTCAAATATGAAGTCGTTAGTTTAGATCTACTTCTATTATTTCACATGGTTTGTAATTTTTTTTCATAATGAGGGAAAAACATTTCAGGTACTTAAACGTGAAGTTAATTCTTATTTCTTATGTTTTGTTTTATTTACCTCAGGACACCTAATTTTTTTATTCCTTTTGTAAACAAGATTGAATACTTGTAAAATACATCCTTTTGTCTACAATATTAGGTCCACTTATTATTGTTACTGTGTGAAAAAAATAACTACCTCTATATTTGCTGGGTTCTGAAAATATTATTTCTTGTCAACCAATTTTCATGTTTAAGAAAAATTATGATCATATTCCAACAGCCTTATTTTTTACTATTTCTAGCATGTTGATGCTTGATCATATGCTAGAAACTTTATGTTTATATCACCACCTGCAACCAAGGAGGTTGGAGGTTATCTTGATTCATATGTGTTGATTTTGTTATTTGTTTGTGTTGATATTGTGAATTCATCTTGTCCATGCCAGAAACATTCTACTGCAAATATATTGGACAAAAATAATCTGGTCAAGTACGATATGAAGAGTGGACACTTTCAGGCAACTGACCTTGGTAGAATTCCAAAATCTGCAGTTATCAAAGCCAACACAACATTTTGGCAAGTACATGTATGAGACAAGCAACATCTATCGTAATGATAGGTAATAGCTTTTATACTGAACAACAACGAAGATGCCACCACTTGCTTTTATTATGTTATCCTCTATGAAAATATGATCAAATTTTACAACAAAAAGTCTGAATTTTATTTTGCTACTATTATAGTGGTGGTGATGATGCTATTGTTCAAAATTTAACATGCTATTATGCTTAATAGTCTTTATGGTTCAAAATTCTAGCTTGATTTTATTAGCTTATATTGAAATACTTATTTCTGCAGCGGTAGTCTTTATGGTCCAAAATTCTAGCTTGATTTGATTACCTTATCTTCCTAAGAAATACTTATTATTGCAAAACTAGGAATTTATTACAATTGAATATAGTTGCTTAGTCTGGAGCAAAAACTAGTATTTTTTTCAATATTTGAAGGCTTGGAGCTCCTTAATGCAATTTTTTGACTCATTTTTTCTTAGCTCTAATGTATTACTTTTTCAGCACTAATTCAGTATGGAGAATATTGAATAATTCAAAGTGGAGTTTGTTTTAAAATACATGGAAAATTTAGGTATTACTTCTTTTTGATAATAAGCTTACCTTAATGGTTTTTTACATATATCTTTTATACTTGTTCTTGATAGATGGTTTTCCTTGATCAACTGTTTTAAAGCTGGAAAAATTTGTGAAATATTTTTCGTTGATTCTTGTGGCAATAGGGTGGTTCTTAGAAGGTTGGGATATCCGTTCTTAGCAAAGGTGCTTCTATGACTGTCGTTGGTGTCAATGAGCAATCATACAAGTCTAAAATTGATATTGTTTTTAATCCTAGCTGAACCACCAACTGTTTAGCTCCCCTTGTGAAGGTATCCTCTTCCTTTCATACTCATTAATTGCTTTGGATTTTTCTTTAGAGGCTTAATATTTTTTTTTATGTTTTCCTTAGTTATAACAATGCTTGATATATTGGTCTATACTTCAGGAGCTTGTTCTATCTGATACTAGGAGAGATAGTACTTAATATAACAATACCTGATATATTTCCTTCTTGAAGAGAGGAAGCTTAAAATAAATAGATGAAATATTAGACAAATAGTCAAATATGTAAACCTGGAGTCAGCAGAATAAAGTGAATATTCCCAATAAAATCCATGAAATGGATGATAGGTTGGTAATGCATCAGATATCTGGAAACGATGTGACAATATAAGTGCCATCAGAAAATAATTGTGGCTTTTCAAGAGAAGATTTGCAAAAAAATTAGTTGATACTTATTTTTTCAATCATGGCCCTTAGATTCTACTTAGCACATTACTAATGCTATATTTGTTTTGTCATATGTTTGATAGTGATAGTATTTTTCTCTACTTTTTTTCTTTAGTTTTTCATCTGAATTATATGGTGAGTTTACATTAATGATATTTTTTGGCTAAATGCTTGTTCTTGACAATATCCAGTTTGTTCTCCTTCCTCCAATCATGAGAAGACTCTTGAAGAAACTCAAGTCCAGATTATTACCTGGAGGATCATCGTCATAATTATTGTCTTATGATTGTTTGTACTCTTCTTTCTAATAGTTCTTTGTATAAATAGTTTTTGGAAGTTAAAGATGTTGAAACTTTTGGTTATTTGGATGTGGTTGGATGTTTGTGGTATACGAACTCGTATTTCTTAATATAAAAATTGTGTATTATAGTTCTTTGATGTTTGCGACGTTCTGGATTATATTGATATTATGTGCATTCGATATATAATATATAATTATAAACATAATTGTTGTCATACAAAAGTAAGCTTCTCTTGACAGTTATAAAACGTCAACAAATATACGAATTTTGCTATAAAAATTATTTCTTAACGGTTTTTAAACATCAAGAAATGTTTTTCTTGACGGTTATTATCTGTTATCTAGGCCAGAGTCAAGAAAAGTTTCAACCTACCTTGATGGTTTTTTGTTATGTTTTCTTGACGGCTAAAAAACGTAAAGAAAATTTTCTTACTTGACGGTTTAAAACCGCCAGGTTAACAAAACCAGAAACCGTCAAGAAAACTAGTGACTTTTCTTGACTCTGGCCTAGATGACGAATCCTTAACCATGAAGAAAACCCTTTTTTGATGGAAAAAACCCGTCAAGAAAGGGCATTTTTTTGTAATGCTTGATTCTCGACAAAATGGATACACGGGCTAGTATCATAGATACCGGTCATGAGGAGTCGTGATTGGATCCATTGTACTAGCTGGGGACGGGGAAGTATTAGTTGATTATGTGATCATATACCACTTACTTGTGCATAGCTCACCCTCACTACACGAGGGTGTAGCCTGATCTTATTACTTGTGCATAGCTCCCCGTATATCATTAGCCTGATCCCCTTACCTGTACTTGTGCATAGTCAATCATACTTGATTGACCTGATCCCTTACTGTACTTGTTCATAGCCAATCATATATGGTAGAGCATGATCTTGTCCCTAGATTATCATATTTTAAGGCACTTAGTAGTTGTTCATCTCTCTATTCCAGTTATACCTGCTGATACAGTCAGTTTTCTTGTTTATTTACAGTTCATTATTACATGTGATATGATTATCTGTGTACCACTTTCCTTATTGTTGCAGTATTCTTCCATCTTGTATTTCTATTGCTTACTATTTTATAGTCATTATTAATTTAATAGAACTGCTATTAGTTTATGTGCTTTGCTCCAATCCTGATTGGATAACATTTTTTAGAGGATCTCGATGACTTTTGTCCTACTAATATGGCCCGGGAGTAGATGAGTGTTACATCCAGGAGCTTCAGGAGGATCCTGTCCCAGTAGCGGATCCATTAGTAGTGACTTAGTGCCTATCATTTATATTGTATATGGATTGTTCCATTTAGAGATATTCTGAGTTATATTATTTAAGACTTATGTTGCATTTGAGTTAGATAGACTCTTAGACTTATTGTTATTGTTGAAGATGTTATTTCTAGACTTGTATTGGAACTTCTTTATATCATTTCAACTCTTTATCATGCCATTTATCTTTCTATAGATATTATTGTGATTGAGTATTGGTTGAAATTATTTTTATATTCTGTATTTCATCTTGTCCGCCTTATGGAGTTGAGATCATTGATATGTTATATGTTATGGTGAGATATGATAGATAGTTTTGAGACCTAGACAACGTTCTACCATCGATGCTGCAGTATAGGCTGGACGTACCCATGACTTATGCCCAAATTTTGGGTACGGGTCATGACACATTTTTATGGTGGCCCATGCAGGTCAATATCAAAGTCGCAACTAATACGATATCGTAGTAGTTCTCAGACATAGAAACTATTATGAGCCTGTTATACGATATAGGATATAGGATATAGGATATAGGATATAGGATGAGAGTGTACTCAATCACAACTAGGAAGGTTTCCAATTTATTGATGTTGCTATCCTTATCATTCTTAATATTTGCTTTCTTGAATATTAATTTCCTTCTTTGATGATATCGTACCTTGTGCCTAATTTGACTTCTTCTTATTTCGATCGGTCTTCAGGATACCGCCGAAACCAGATCGCAGAGATCAGGACACGCAGCTTCAGAGAGGTATGCCACCTATCGACCTGTCACCCGGACACCTGGAGTTGCTCCTCCTACTGTACCCATTCACATAGGAGTTTCAGCAACTTTCAGGGGTCCTCCTCCCCCACATATCCGAAGGGTTGTCTCGATTGTTACGGAGGACTTTCCACAGCCATCGCATATTCCTTTTCCGGGAGGTGTGCCTGCTAAAGGGGCACATATGTTTGCCTTGATCTAGGGCATGGTGGATGCTTAGAGGATGTCGGCAGAGGCACAACATATTCAGGCTGAGGCACGGAGGGTGCATGCAGAGGCGCACCAAGCACAAACGAAGCTAATGAGAGGGAGCATGGAGAATGCTCACCAGGTGGCTCTACAGGCAGTAGAGAGAGTCGCCCAGCAGCATCCTGGCTAGTCGCAACAGTAGAGGCCAGGTAATATTGTGGACTTCAAGAGGATATCGCCTCGAGAGTTCAAGGGTACCGAGGAGATACTCTACGCCGACTACTAGTTGGAGGATATAGAGAGGATCCTATAATTGGCCCAAATTCCAGAGAGCTTGCAGATCGAGGGAGCCGACAGCCAGCTATTCAATATCACACTCACTTGGTATCGCACAGAGCCGAGGCTTATCGTGCGAGGACTTACTTGGGAGGCTGAATACGGTGACGGTAAATAACAAGTATCCATTGCCTAGGATCGATAACTTGTTTGATCAATTGAGTGGAGCAAGAGTATTTTCCAAGGTTAATCTTAGGTCTGGATATCATCAAGTGAGAGTTCGAGAGGAGGACATACCCAAATGACATTCAGGTCCCGATATGGGCATTATGAATTCTTAGTAATGCCCTTCGGGTTAACTAATACACTAGTACTATTTATTGATTTGATAAACCGTATCTTCATGCCATACCTAGATCGGTTTGTAGTAGTATTCATAGACGACATCCTTGTCTATTCCCGTAATGAAGAGGAACATGAAGAGCATCTCCAAAAAGTTTTACAGATTCAAAGAGAGCACCAGTTGTATGCAAAGCTTATTATATACGAGTTTTGGTTGGATCATGTATCATTCTTGGGGTACATTATCTCTAGAGCAGAAGTATTAGTGGATCCTAAGAAGGTTGAGGCAGTAGAGAATTGGCCAGTTCCGAAGATAGTAGAAAATATACGAAGTTTCCTAGGAATTACAGGATATTACTGAAGGTTCGTGGCAGATTTTGCTAGGATTTTAGCACCCATGTCTCGTCTAACATGTAAGGAGGCCAAGTTTGTTTAGTCAGAAGAATGTTAGGCAATATTTGAGGTGTTGAAGAAGAGAATAATTTTAGCACCGATCTTTACACTTTAATTGGTATCCAGAGGATTTACAGTTTATTGTAACGCGTCTGGGAAGGGTCTTGTATGTGTTTTGATGCAACATTAGACAGTGGTATCTTATGCATCTCAGAAACTTTAAGATCATGAGAAGAATTATCCCACTTACGACTTAGAGTTGCCAGCAGTAGTATTTGTGCTTAAGCTACGGAGGCATTACCTATATGGCGATCGAGTGGAGATATTTATAGACTAAAAGAGTTTAAAGTATGTGTTCACCCAGAAGGAATTGAACATGAGACAGAGAAGGTGGTTGGAATTACTGAAGGATTACAACGTAGAACTCCAGTATCATCCAGGCAAGACGAATGTGGTAGCAAACGCTCTTAGTAGCAGAGGAAGTACATTCGTCTTGACCACATAGAAGCATAACTTGAAAGATCTTTAGGAGGTAGGTATCGAGATAGTACTTCCATAAGATACAAGAATTTTGGCCAACCTACAGATACATTTCACTTTGGTAGAGAGAATCAAAGCAACTTAGGAAGAAGGCTCGCTGATACAAAAGCATCAAGCGGAAATGTGAGTCTAGTCTCATAAAGGATTTAACAAATCACGAATACGGAACACTACGATTTGGGAATCGTCTTTGTGTGCCAAGCGAAGATATTCAGCAGGAAGTAATGACCGAGGCACATAGCTCCTAGTATTCCATTCATCTAGGAGGCACGAAGATGTATCAGGATATTAAGCATTATTTCTGGTAGAACAAGATGAAGAGAGAGAGATAAGGCATTTTGTTTTGCGATGATTGGTATGCCATCAAGTAAAAGCAGAGTTGTAAAGACCGACATGATTATTGCAACCTCTTCCTATTCAGGAGTGGAAATTGGAGCACATTACTATAGATTTTGTGACCGGGCTACCTAGATCCACTATTGGTCGAGATACAATTTGGGTGATAGTAAATTGACTCACAAAGGTAGCGTATTTTCTTCCTTTTCGAGTATGGCAGTCCACGGAGTAATTGGTAGAGATATATATGCGACAGATAGTAAGGCAACATGGTGTTCCAGTAAGCATAGTATCAGATCAGGATACCTGATTTACTTCATATTTTTGGAGAAGCTTGCTTGAAAGATTGGGTACCAAGTTAAGATTTAGTACCATATTCATCCCTAGACAAACGGACAATCAGAAATAACTATCTGACATTGGAAGATATGTTATGGGCTTGCACTTTGGACTTTGATAGGTCTTGGGAAGATCACCTTCACCTGGTAGAGTTTTCATATAATAACGGTTACCAGGCTAGTATTCAGATGGCTCCTTTTAAAGTATTGTACGGAAGGAAGTGTAGGTCACTCCTGGCATGTGATGACATTGGTGAACAAAGTCATAATTGATTACTTAGACAATAGAAGTTGTTAGACGTATTAGAGAGCGACTTTGATTTGTGCAAGATCGATATCGTCATTAGGAAGATCAACATCGTAGGCCTTTAGAGTTTTGTGTCAATGACCACGTATTTTTACGGATTTCATCTACCCATAGAGTCAAGAGTTATTAGATTCGGGGGAAGCTTAGTCCGTGATATGTTAGGTCATTCGACATTCTCAAGTGGGTAGGTGATATTGCTTATCGCCTTGCCCTTCCGCCTTTGTTTCGTGAGGTGCATGATGTGTTCCATGTATCTCAGTTGCGTAGATATGTCACGGATCCGAGCCATGTCCTCGATCATTCTGAGCTACTCATTGGTACCGACTTGTCTTATATGGAGTAGCTCGTGTCCATTTTGGACCAAAGAGAGAAGGTACTCAAGAACCGGACCCTCCGGCTTGTCCGTGTCGCTTGGGGTCATCACTCTTTGGGAGAGTCAACGTGGGAACACGAGGATGATATTTGATCTCGGTATCAGCACATATTTGGCTTGTGAGGTATATTTTTTCATATGCCTCTATATCTCTTGGATCGTGTAACCATCGATCACCATGTTGTACGATATTGCTTTTCTTTATTATATTGTGTTTAATTTGTTTGCTTACAAGTAGACTTGCTTGTAGTGAGTGTAGTGCTTGTCATGATATCTCTATCTTGCCTTGAGCTTGAATTCCAAGGACAAAAATTTTCTAAGGTGGGTAGAGATGTCACTCCCTATCCCAACGCACATTGTATTGTTCGCGTATGTGATTGCTTGACCCGCCTCTAGCTTTGACCGATCATGGGGTTGGTTTGGGTTTAGGTTATGTGGTTTATTTGTGCAGCTAGGATGGATCATGGTTTGATCCAATGGCTCACATCTAGACCCTAACCTTATATATATTCATTTATTTATTTTCTCTTTCCTCATTAATGCATTCTCTCTTTCTCCTTCTTTATTGGTAAGTACATCTTGCATATATGGAGAAACATAGATCATGCATGTTATATTTTATTTAATCCTAGTTATTATTAGTCTTTTATGTGTTTGTTGTGTTTCTTAGCATTTTTAGTTCTTGGTGTTCTCGGTTTTGATGGCCGGACTTGTGTAGATCTAAGTTTTGAGTTTATGGATTTACTTGGTTTCTTAGGGAATGATCTTCCAAAACTTAGTATTGTTGAAAACTTCTTGGCTTATGTTGTAGAGCATTTGATTTTGCTTGATTTTGATTGTTAGTTCACTTGATTTAGAGTTCTCATGAGAACGTGGTACACAAAATAAGTCGGAGACCTACTGTAGGTGCTGTCCCAATGTCACGACCCGCACCGGTTTAGGGGCACGAATGCGTGGGTACGTCCAGCCTACGCCGGAGCATCGGCGGTAGAACGCTGTCTAGGTCATGTAACTATCTAATCAACTCACATGAATACCCAACTCCATAAGGAGACGTGGATATCATAAAATAATGCTAGAAATACTCAATCACATAAACTAAAGCACGATGAGATATCAAGGCAAGCAAGAAATACAAGACAAGTCTAACGACAAAATAATCATACCTGCCATCATTAACTTCCAATCCTCAAGTGTGTCAGAAACCAGTCTACTAAGGTCACAGTCTAGAAAAATATTTTCTAGTCAGGAAGGAGCAAAGTACATCTCTAAATAGCAGTTCTATATAAATGACATAAACTATGTAGCAGTTCTAGATGGAAACATACCAGATGCATGTATAGGTACGAGAAATGTACAATGAGAGAAATACTGGAAATACTGTAAGTAAATGCAGGAAAAGAACAATATGTCAATGAGCAAGAAACCTATGACTAAGTGTGTGAGTACTAGCTTTAACATGTGATCGGCTTGGAAACTTGATCAGGCTGGTTACATGTGATTAGCTATGATTCATGGAAGGTCAGGCTAACCGTTGGTTAGCTATGATGCATGTAGAGGTCAGGCTAATCACACGTAACAGCTATGAAGCATGGAGATGGTCAGGCCGCACCCGACGTGAGATGTGGGGTGAGCTATGATGCATGGAAAGTTGGGTATGATCACATATCTACACTAAAATACTCCCCAAACCCCCGACTGGTATAATAGATCAAATCATGGTACGCTATGGCACGGGATTCCCTAGGGAGGTAGCAAATCTCCCCGGAAATCAGTGTCTGTACATGCACAAGATATCAAGGAAACAAGTCTTGTACAAGCTACACCATGAATAAGGAATAACATCTCATGACGAGATCCGTGTATACCAATCCGTGTAACCAACGTGTCAAGAACATGGATATTTACACTAGATACAGGGAACATAGGAGATATCATAAATTAGAAACTAATCAGATAATGTACTCGCCTTGGGTCCTTAGCTGGTAATGTCAATGTCCTGTCCCAGAGTATCGTCTGGAGGAAACAACAGTCCTAAAAATATATCAAATACAATATTTGCATCAGGTGCTACACTAACACATCACAAATACATGAACTTAGGGGCTCTGCCAGGCATGGCTCTAGTCAACTAGGGTCATCTAGTAGGGATACGTATATAATACACATTTACACTCAGAGTATATACCAATAAAACGTATATAATATATATATATAAGTGTCTCTTAGTATTTGTACAAAATACATATTTGTGTATATACACTAATAGATGTTTATAAATATATATTTTTATACCAAAATACATATTTGTATATATATATATATATCAATCAATTATTTTTATATATGTATATTAGCAAATCAAAGAATGTACATAATGCCACACTTCTCAAGGTGATCCCAAATGAAGTAGCAGTTAGTTCCAATGGGTCCAGAGCAGTCCAAATAGCTAGAAACTATATAAAGAAGTCCATGATCGGAGTTCGGCACGAAAACTGAGGTAAGGATTCCAGGCTAATAAGAGAAAGGGTCGTTGTTCGTTATTAAGGTAACACCCTAATTTAATGAAAATCATTTCGAAATTATTTTGAACAATAATTACAATAAGAGTTTATTTATAAAAAAACTAGAATTTATGTGAAAGCCATCATATATTTTTACATCTGTAGTAAAAATTAGTTACCAGCCCAATTAAACAATTTTGAACTTATTTTTATTATTGGAACTATTTCTTAAATAATAATATAACCCAAAAATTATTATAGTTTTTCACATAATCAAAATCCTTATATTTATTACTAAACTAAATAAAAACTAAACTAATTAAATATAGATTAACTAATTATATTAACTAAACTGATTAAATAAACTAACTACTGATTAAAAATTAGTTAACTGATTAACAAATTAATTACTGATTAGTAATTTAATTAACTAATCTAATTATTAATTAAACTAATCAATACTAATAAACCAATCTCTGAATCGAAAGTAAGGGGAAGAGGGAAAGAGAGAAGGGGCTCACGATGGGGTTTTTCTCCGGCGTCGGCGGAGGAGTCTCGCCGGGTCTCAGCTGACTGTTTTCTGAGTTCCTGCAATTGCATATATGCTTCTTGCCGAATTCTGTTAGCTTCAAAATACTGATCTCTCAACCTTTTTACGAGATCTCTTTCAGCAAGACTTCTCTTCCGTAATTCATAACTGCTATTTGTAGCCGATTTTAAAACATCTCTAAGTGGTTTCAGTTCCTTCTTCAATTTCTCAAGGCGTGTATACACCTCAGCTCTTTGAGCAAGTGCCTCATCGATTTCTTCCTGAGGGGCCTTCAAAGATAGTTGTTCGCGAAGGCGCTTCAACTTATTGATCTCACGAATATAGTGCTTCTCTTGTTTCAAATCTATTGTGTCATGCTGCTGTCTATGGACCATATTTTGTATCTTCTCATCGATGTCAGCAATTGAAGTAGCATTATTTATCCTGTTAACTAACACCTGAAGGGTGACCATTTTCTTCAATTTCTTGATCGTATTGCCGAAGGGTGACCATTTTCTTCCGAATATCTTGAACAGAGTCCCGGATTCGGGTTTTCTCATGAAGTTCAAGTACCGCTTGCTGTATCTTTTTCTCGAGCTCGTCGTCAATGAATCTTCCCACCTTAATAAGGTAAACTGGATGTCGTTTCACCACATGGGCCTCCAATGGTGCTTGTATTATTTCAGCAGCAGCAGCTTCCCCATGGGAAGGTTCTTCGCCATCATCCTTATTTGTACAGTGGTGGATGATGATGGAAGTGGTGGTGGTGGTAGGCGCTGCTGCTGCTTGTCGTCGGCGGACGGGATCGAGGTGAGGAGGAGGAGGGTGCAGGAGAAGACGGGGAAGAAGCAATCGCAGCCGAGGGTGGCTCGAGCGGTTGGCCGGCCAGAGTAGACGTCGATCGGAGTAGGCAGTCAAGGGGAGGAATGTGTGGCGGGGATGCTCGCTGAAGAACGCGGGGAGGAGCTCGGTTCGGCCGGGGTGGTGTTAGGGAGCAGCGGCTGTGCCTGGTCGACGGAGTCGATGAGCAAGCCGTCGGAAAAACAGAGGGCCGCCGGATGCAGTCAGCGAGGAGTCGGGTAGGAGCTCCCGGCTAAACAGCAGAGGGAGAGGAGGATGGTTCAAGACTATATCATTGATCAATCATGATGATTGACGAGGTGAATCATCCGGCATCAAGAATGAAATTTGGAAAAGTTGCAGAAAAAGTCTCACTTATCCACCCTGCCATTTCCGTGCTCTTCATGGCCTTTGCTACAAAAAATGGCTGCAGCGGCCACACACCATCGGAAGAAGAGAATAGAGAGGCAGAAGAAAAAGAAGGCGGCAAACCATAAGCCTATGTTTACGGTTTTCTAAATAATCATCATTGCCTCTTTTATGGAGAGAGAGAGGGACTGGCCATTTGTGGCTGCTCTGATGAGAAGAAGAGAAGAAGAGAAAAAATAAGAAATGGGGGCTACGGTTGGGGTTTCCTAGGTTTCCTTTTTGGGGATTAGGGCTAGTGATAGGACATTAAATAGGGAGGGGTGAGATATGGATGAAGGGTGGTGATGGTCCAATTTCAAATGAGTGGCTAGGATTATTCATGAAGGAAATTGTTTTCATGTAAAGTAGAGTGGGAAAAATGCAATTTGGTCCACAATAAATAACCTTTCCATTTGGTCTTGGCCAATGGGGTGATGACACCTACAATCGAATAATTGTAACTTAGCCCCTTAAATTCGAGAAATTGCACAAACACATAAAATGACACAAAATTTGTGGAGAAAATATATTTAGAAATTTTCATGGTGAGAGGGTGTTGTGCGTTAGGCACGGGTTTAATTAATCGGGTATTAGAATTTAAATTAGGATTTATGAAATCAGTCAAAATGTTATCCTCAATTTAATTAGAAATAAAATGCAGCTGGGTTCAAAATTAATTAGGAATACATGGGGCAAAAATCAGGTCAGGTCGTCAATACCAATATTGAAGAAGACTCAGAACAGAATATTATCCTAATTTGGGCCGCACGAAAAATAGGTCAAGATTGCCTCCAATTTCAATTGGAACGCACAATGATACAAAATAGGGATTTTAAAATAAACGTCCGCGACGATTTTTGTGCGGCTAGAAATAATGCACAGAGAGCATAGTTATGAGTTGCAAAAATAGCAGAATGGAAGACGGGCATGTCTAGGGCAAGATTGTGAAATTTGTTAGAAGACAAAAGTCAGGATAGTGCTCCAAATATCGAAGCAAAGGCAATGCGCAACAATTAAATAAATTACGGTAATTAATTACAACCTCCAATAAATAAATTCTAAAATAAAACAATTAACCCCAAATCCCATAATTCGGACAGGTGTTCCTCTACTGGGCTTCTAGGTCAAGTCTACCAGCTCAAACATAAATAAACACTGTATATAATATTATATTTTAAATTACACATCACACATTTATTCAAATTACATACACTATCATACAATTACTTAATTATAACTACAATAATATTAAATATTGTAAAAAGTCGAAAATACTCCTGTTTTCAGAATGTGGTAGTGACAAGTCTATCCACCTGAAAAGAATTTCGTCGTCGAAATTTAAAATCCGTATAGTAGTGTTTATTCATTATATTATTATTTTCCATAAATAGTGAAATTCAACAACCCACAAAATCCCGAAATAGTCCACCTTGTCGTTTCGCAATCTTCAAAATTTTTGAAATTACTATATTCCTGAAATATCCTCAAAACTAAAAATCAGTTTTCATTTCCTCACAATTCCCACGAATTAAAAATTAAATACTCGAAATTTGATATCTGTTCCTCAAATTTAATTTCAATCAATCTCGTCCCAAAAAGTCTGAATCCAAACAATAATCCATCAATGATCTGATTCTTTAGTTTTCTTTTTCCTCAAAATACTCAACAGTGCGACACTGCAATGTCTACAATATAAAATTTAAAAATTTCTATATTGCAATCAAATATATATAATGAAAAATTTTCAAATCTTTTCCTCAAATTTTCAATGATAATTATATCATAATCAACCTTCCTGAAATTATAAATCATCAATTTTGCCCTGTGAATTTCTTAACTCTCCATTTAAGCTAATGTTTATCCTCGAATTTCAATCATACCTCGGTTTTCGTACAATCAATGATCCATCACCTCTGTTATAACAACCCCTTAATTCTTTATTTAAATTAATGCTCATCCACAATTTAATCATCTTGTCTATTTTTGTCAGTCATAATCTTGTCGTAGTATCTTTGCTATGGTCAAAACCCTAATGATCATGGCTTAAGAAAATTCTACCTACAGCCATGCAACCTAAGAAAAATATATAGGTCATGTATCTTCTGTCATGGTATTTCAGTCTCTGTTAGGGTGCACTACTAGCTATATTCTAACAAGAAAATCATGAACTACAGCACTAGGGAAATCAATCAATCAGAAGACGAAAACAACATGAGAAAAGAAGGAACCTGCTGACATATTCCTTGTAGTATCCCTATCTCTAACAAACACTTAACTCTAGCACATTCACTAACTAATTCCTATCCCTGTACACTGGTACCCATATCAACTAATCATTAGTCCACAAGACATCCATGATTACATCCTCATTGCATACACCTGCCTATTGATACCTAAATCTGATACCAAGAATCTTTAATATACCCATGGTTTAATAATGCATCCAAGGTTTGATACCTCTATCTCTTTAGTACCCTAAAATTAATCCTCAAAATAATCGTCAAGGTTTAACTTCTCGATCAACTTAAAAATAAATTGTATATACTTCCTCAAAATCAGATACTCAACATCGAAATAAAATTTAATCACTTCTAATATCTTTGTAGCCTTAACCATGTTTATTGATTTCATATTTAAAATTCTCAAAAATTTAATGACATAATCTCAACTCCTCAATTATTCTAAAAATAAAATTTTATTTCCACCTTTTAATTTATAACTCCATAATGTACATATCAGTGCTCACGGTCTCTGATACTCAAGGTGCACTCAATGCATCTAGTGTCTATAATTGTTACTAAAATTGTACTGCCTGAATCACTTGTACTATTACCTCCAATGATCAAAGTTATCATCAACTGTATTTCTTTCCATGATTTTCAATCTATATTAACTGGTATATCATCCGATTATCATCACGCAGAGTGCTTACTATTTTGAGCGTCATTCTCGACTAACTCTCAAAATATAACCATTAGCACTCTTGGTATTATATCACTAGCTTCATTAATGGATCATCTCATCAAGCTTATTAGAACTCACTATCACTTTCACTTTCTATAATACGGATACTAATTATAATAACACCTATCATAGAACTATTGCTACAAGACACTACGCTATGGGTTAACTCTAGATTAATACCTACTGCTCCCATGTCCAACATATGAAACACTTACAAACTCACAAGTCATACTCAGTCAACTAATACAAGACACAACCAAAATTGTAAGTCACTAATTATCATACTAACAAGGACTCCTTAAAGAAATAAGGCTCAAAAGAACTGGATCAAGGATGAAAGATATCTTTACTGCTAGTAAAGAAAAGAAGCGATGGAACAAGGTCCTGGAATGACATAAATAGATAAGTCTTGAGATGATACTTTAAGAACCAATTTAAGATACAACCTGATAATCATACACGTCTATCCAAAATCATGACACTCGGAATCCTCGCCACGCCAGTAAGCATAGATGCGATAAACGAGAGGTTCCGTAACTAAGGTATGCAACCCTATAATCATGTCATCTAGAATCCTCGCCACGCCAACCGGTATGGCTGCGAGAAACTCTAAATCTCATAACTAAAGTATGTACATCCAGGTTAGGTTCCTACGTTCTCGTCACGACAGCTAATATGGCTGCGATAAACTCTAGGTTCCATAACCAAAGTAGACGTTTTACCTTTCTCACTGTCCTCATCAACATATGTCATCAGATAATACCGTAAAATTCAGTCCGTAAAATTCATCAACTCAACAACGATACCAGGAATTAAAGTTAACAACTGGTCAACAAGAATAAACTCAATAATGATACCAAGATTTTAATTTAATAACTGATCAACAAGAATCAAGTTCAATAACAACAAGCGAGAGCGGACGAAAACAAGGAAAAAGATTTAAATTAGAAATTATAATAAGATTCTCAAGGGGTCGTCCCAGGAATCTCTCAAGAATTTGTGATTGAGTATCCTCTCTCCTAGTATCCTACGTCCTAGATCCTATTGCAGGTACGCAGTAGTATAACAAGGATGCCACACTACTACGACATCGCACAACTCGCGAAGTCTGACCTGCATGGGCCACCACTAAAAATGTGTCACGACCCGCACCGGTTTAGGGGCACGAATGCGTGGGTACGTCCAGCCTACGCCGCAGCATCGGTGGTAGAACGCTGTCTAGGTCATGTAACTATCTAATCAACTCACGTGAATACCCAACTCCATAAGGAGACGTGGATATCATAAAATAATGCTAGAAATACTCAATCACATAAACTAAAGCACGATGAGATATCAAGGCAAGCAAGAAATACAAGACAAGTCTAACGATAAAATAATCATACCTGCCATCATTAACTTCCAATCCTCAAGTGTGTCAGAAACCAGTCTACTAAGGTCACAGTCTGGAAAAATATTTTCCAATCAGGAAGGAGCAAAGTACATCTCTAAATAGCAGTTCTATATAAATGACATAAACTATGTAGCAGTTCTAGATGGAAACATACCAGATGCATGTATAGGTACGAGAAATGTACAATGAGAGAAATACTGGAAATACTATAAGTAAATGCAGGAAAAGAATAATATGTCAATGAGCAAGAAACCTATGACTAAGTGTGTGAGTACTAGCTTTAACATATGATCGGCTTGGGAACTTGATCAGGCTGGTTACATGTGATTAGCTATGATTCATGGAAGGTCAGGCTAACCGTTGGTTAGCTATGATGCATATAGAGGTCAGGCTAATCACACGTAACAGCTATGAAGTATGGAGACGGTCAGGCCGCACCCGACGTGAGATGTGGGGTGAGCTATGATGCATGAAAAGTTGGGTATGATCACATATCTACACTAAAATACTCCCCAAACCCCCGACTGGTATAGTAGATCAAATCATGGTACGCTATGGCACGGGATTCCCTAGGGAGGTAGCAAATCTCCCCGAAAATCAGTGTCTGTACATGCACAAGATATCAAGAAAACAAGTCTTGTACAAGCTACACCATGAATAAGGAATAACATCTCATGACGAGATCCGTGTATACCAATCCGTGTAACCAACGTGTCAAGAACATGGATATTTATACTAGATACAGGGAACATAGGAGATATCATAAATTAGAAACTAATCAGAGAATGTACTCGCCTTGGGTCCTTAGCTGGTAATGTCAATGTCCTGTCCCAGAGTATCGTCTGGAGGAAACAACAGTCCTAAAAATATATCAAATACAACATTTGCATCAGGTGCTACACTAACACATCACAAATACATGAACTCAGGGGCTCTGCCAGGCATGGCTCTAGTCAACTAGGGTCATCTAGTAGGGATACGTATATAATACACATTTACACTCAGAGTATATACCAATAAAACGTATATAATATATATATATAAGTGTCTCTTAGTATTTGTACAAAATACATATTTGTGTATATACACTAATAGATGTTTATAAATATATATTTTTATACCAAAATACATATTTGTATATATATATATATCAATCAATTATTTTTATATATGTATATTAGCAAATCAAAGAATGTACATAATGCCACACTTCTCAAGGTGATCCCAAATGAAGTAGCAGTTAGTTCCAATGGGTCCGGAGCAGTCCAAATAGCTAGAAACTATATAAAGAAGTCCATGATCGGAGTTCGACACGAAAACCGAGGTAAGGATTCCAGGCTAATAAGAGAAAGGGTCGTTCGTTATTAAGGTAACACCCTAATTTAATGAAAATCATTTCGAAATTATTTTGAACAATAATTACAATAAGAGTTTATTTATAAAAAATCTAGAATTTATGTGAAAGCCATCATATATTTTTACATCTGTAGTAAAAATTGGTTACCAGCCCAATTAAACAATTTTGAACTTATTTTTATTATTGGAACTATTTCTTAAATAATAATATAACCCAAAAATTATTATAGTTTTTCACATAATCAAAATCCTTATATTTATTACTAAACTAAATAAAACTAAACTAATTAAATATAGATTAACTAATTATATTAACTAAACTGATTAAATAAACTAACTACTGATTAAAAATTAGTTAACTGATTAACAAATTAATTACTGATTAGTAATTTAATTAACTAATCTAATTATTAATTAAACTAATCAATACTAATAAACCAGTCTCTGAATCGAAAGTAAGGGGAAGAGGGAAAGAGAGAAGGGGCTCACGATGGGGTTTTTCTCCGGCGTCGGCGGAGGAGTCTCGCCGGGTCTCAGCTGACTGTTTTCTGAGTTCCTGCAATTGCATATATGCTTCTTGCCGAATTCTGTTAGCTTCAAAATACTGATCTCTCAACCTTTTTACGAGATCTCTTTCAGCAAGACTTCTCTTCCGTAATTCATAACTGCTATTTGTAGCCGATTTTAAAACATCTCTAAGTGGTTTCAGTTCCTTCTTCAATTTCTCAAGGCGTGTATACACCTCAGCTCTTTGAGCAAGTGCCTCATCGATTTCTTCCTGAGGGGCCTTCAAAGATAGTTGTTCGCGAAGGCGCTTCAACTTATTGATCTCACGAATATAGTGCTTCTCTTGTTTCAAATCTATTGTGTCATGCTGCTGTCTATGGACCATATTTTGTATCTTCTCATCGATGTCAGCAATTGAAGTAGCATTATTTATCCTGTTAACTAACACCTGAACACCATCTATTTCTTCTTGCTTCTCATTAAATATAGCTCGCTGGGCATTCTCTTTAGCAGATGTATCTTCAATTTCTTGATCGTATTGCCGAAGGGTGACCATTTTCTTCCGAATATCGTGAACAGAGTCCCGAATTCGGGTTTTCTCATGAAGTTCAAGTACCGCTTGCTGTATCTTTTTCTCGAGCTCGTCGTCAATGAATCTTCCCACCTTAATAAGGTAAACTGGATGTCGTTTCACCACATGGGCCTCCAATGGTGCTTGTATTATTTCAGCAACAGCAGCTTCCCCATGGGAAGGTTCTTCGCCATCATCCTTATTTGTACAGTGGTGGATGATGATGGAAGTGGTGGTGGTGGTAGGCGCTGCTGCTGCTTGTCGTCGGCGGACGGGATCAAGGTGAGGAGGAGGAGGGTGCAGGAGAAGACGGGGAAGAAGCAATCGCAGCCGAGGGTGGCTCGAGCGGTTGGCCGGCCAGAGTAGACGTCGATCGGAGTAGGCAGTCGATGGGAGGAATGTGTGGCGGGGATGCTCGCTGAAGAACGCGGGGAGGAGCTCGGTTCGGCCGGGGTGATGTTAGGGAGCAGCGGCTGTGCCTGGTCGGCGGAGTCGATGAGCAAGCCGTCGGAAAAACAGAGGGCCGTCGGATGCAGTCAGCGAGGAGTCGGGTAGGAGCTCCCGGCTAAACAGCAGAGGGAGAGGAGGATGGTTCGAGACTATATCATTGATCAATCATGATGATTGACGAGGTGAATCATCCGGCATCAAGAATGAAATTTGGAAAAGTTGCAGAAAAAGTCTCACTTATCCACCCTGCCATTTTCGTGCTCTTCATGGCCTTTGCTACAAAAAATGGCTGCAGCGGCCACACACCATCGGAAGAAGAGAACAGAGAGGCAGAAGAAAAAGAAGGCGGCAAACCATAAGCCTATGTTTACGGTTTTCTAAATAATCATCATTGCCTCTTTTATGGAGAGAGAGAGGGACTGGCCATTTGTGGCTGCTCTGATGAGAAGAAGAGAAGAAGAGAAAAAATAAGAAATGGGGGCTACGGTTGGGGTTTCCTAGGTTTCCTTTTTGGGGATTAGGGCTAGTGATAGGACATTAAATAGGGAGGGGTGAGATATGGATGAAGGGTGGTGATGGTCCAATTTCAAATGAGTGGCTAGGATTGTTCATGAAGGAAATTATTTTCATGTAAAGTAGAGTGGGAAAAATGCAATTTGGTCCACAATAAATAACCTTTCCATTTGGTCTTGGCCAATGGGGTGATGACACCTACAATCGAATAATTGCGACTTAGCCCCTTAAATTTGGGAAATTGTACAAACACATAAAATGACACAAAATTTGTGGAGAAAATATATTTAGAAATTTTCATGGTGAGAGGGTGTTGTGCGTTAGGCACGGGTTTAATTAATCGGGTATTAGAATTTAAATTAGGATTTATGAAATCAGTCAAAATGTTATCCTCAATTTAATTAGAAATAAAATGCAGCTGTGTTCAAAATTAATTAGGAATACATGGGGCAAAAATCAGGTCAGGTCGTCAATACCAATATTGAAGAAGACTCAGAACAGAATATTACCCTAATTTGGGCCGCACGAAAAATAGGTCAAGATTGCCTCCAATTTCAATTGGAACGCACAACGATACAAAATAGGGATTTTAAAATAAACGTCCGCGACGATTTTTGTGCGGCTAGAAATAATACACAGAGAGCATAGTTATGAGTTGCAAAAATAGCAGAATGGAAGACGGGCATGTCTAGGACAAGATTGTGAAATTTGTTGGAAGACAAAAGTCAGGATAGTGCTCCAAATATCGAAGCAAAGGCAATGCGCAACAATTAAATAAATTACGGTAATTAATTACAACCTCCAATAAATAAATTCTAAAATAAAACAATTAACCCCAAATCCCATAATTCGGACAGGTGTTCCTCTACTGGGCTTCTAGGTCAAGTCTACCAGCTCAAACATAAATAAACACTGTATATAATATTATATTTTAAATTACACATCACACATTTATTCAAATTATATACACTATCATACAATTACTTAATTATAACTACAATAATATTAAATATTGTAAAAAGTCGAAAATACCCCTGTTTTCAGAATGTGGTAGTGACACCCAAGAAGAAGATGAATAGTGCTTGCAAAAGTATGCATGAGGACCCCTTATTGGTGTAGAAATATGCATAACTCGACTTGGGCGTACTTTGTGCTGACTCACTTTCCACACGCACTTTGGTGTAGCCATACTTCATTCTTGAAAAGTATGTCCAAGCACTTTCTGTGAAGTTTTGGTGCACTATCTGCAAGAATTCTCTCAGGCGCACTTTTTAGTGTGTTTTATCAGAGCTTCATTCATGAAGAAAATCTGCCAAAGTACGCCAACTGCTTTGGATGCACTTTTGGTCTCTGCCTCCTTGATGGACGAGCCTTGACTTTGTGTTCATCAATTCTCGTATCCTCGGCTGTCATATTTTTTTTGGAATTTGTATTTTGTCTTTTAGATTGATTTTTGGATCACCTGCGTACTTTCGAGAAAGTGTGTCATGTTCTAGCTAGCGTATTTTCTCTAAAGTGTGCTACTCTTCCTCGTAGCTTGTTTGTGTGCCTGCTTTTATTTTCTTGTTTTGCTGTTTTGTGTGCCTTCTTTTGTGTTTAGCTTTGTGCGCCTGACCCACTTCTCTAGCATTTGTGCACGCTCTGGTCAGAGGTGCACTCCGTCACTAGAGTGTGCCACTTCTTTGGTTTGGGCCGATTGTGCGCGGTTTCTGGCTTGATTGATTTTGTGTTTGTCTTGACCTTAGGCGCATACCATGACTTGTTAGGAATTGTGATTCCTCTTGATTATTTATGACTTTTATGACTCGACTGTAGTAACTTGCCTGACTAATGAGCTTGACAATTTTTTTGGCTAGGGTTCCCATGAATTGGCCTTGTGCTATACTCAGCTTACCTTCATGATAGACATGATAATGTGATAGCTTGGTCATAGTATGCCAAACTTGCATATGACTTGATTTTTTTACTTGGCTTGATCATGCTTGATAAGACTAGATGACTTATTTGACCAGCTACTAGGCCTGGTATCCTAACTCAATTAATCGTTTCTGTGATGATACACTTACTTGCTTGAACATGCTACTTGGCTCCAATATACACTGAGTGTGTGACAATAGCCTACATGTGCATTGATATGCAGCATGAACTTGCTTAATTGTTACATGATACGCGTTCTTGTTTTCTTGCATGGACATGATGATTAGTTAGTAACCATAGCGTGGCTAGGATCTGCTTGCTTGCTTGTTGTATTCACGTTCGGGTGAATCTAGATTAAACTCTCAAGTATCAATTCAGATTTGTACCTAACGTGAATGTACTTTTGGTACGACATTTAAGAGGAATACTCGTGTAACCACGACATGAGATTCTAATTTATTGTAGGGTTAACTAGGCAACTACAACTTGTAGAGCTTATGTAGGGAACGGTATCCCGAGATTATGCATAAGGAGTCGCCCCTTGATTTTACCAAGGCTTGCAAGGTTGGCCACCACAGATATTGTATATCATCTATATTAGTGGAGTACAATATCTGACTTATTATATCATGACCGAGTTAACTTTTTCCCTATAGGAAGGCTGAAACTGTTACTGACAAGTTTAGCGCAGTAGCCCTATAGAGGACTGGTGCATTACTACATGCTTGTATATTACTTATTAGATCAACTAGTCCTGCTCGAATATAGCAAGATTTGAGGATACTTACTAAGCATTATTATTAGCATAACCCAGACTTTATCTAGCAAGCCGTAGAACTGAATGTCTAGTTTAATTAATTATTGGTAGTTAGGGACATGGACTATTGTAGCACGATGGTTCAACCTTTGTCCTTATTTGGTTGTAGGGTTGCATTATTGTGTTACGATAAGCCATGGACCTGTAGAAGCATGAAAAATTATGAACTATGCTCCAAAGGCAATTAAGTCCTGATGTGGCAAGAACATTCAAGAACCATGCGACAAGTGCTTTTGAGAACCATCTATGTGACAAAGGTAGTTAAAAGGCATACGACAAAGATTGGCTATACTCCATAAGTTATCCTCCACCACACTTGCATTTAATGCTATGCAGTGAAAGGGTAAACCACTGACAGCTGTGTCAGCATACCGTACACTTCGTAAAATGTACAGATTTCCCATATGCCAGACTTTCCATGTGCATACTTGTTATATGGTAGCGTACCCATACATCATGCCTTTAATGCGGTAGCGTTCCCATACGATAGACTTGGTATGCGACAACGTTCCCATACGCCATGACTCCCATGCGGCAACGTTCCCATGTGGCAGACTTGGTATGCGACAGCATTCCCATGCGCCATACCTCCCATGCGATAGCGTTCCCATTCGGCAGACTTGTAATGCGGCAGCATTCCCATAGTTCTCATACTACAGCGTTCCAATGTGGCAAACTTTTTATGCGATAGCGTTTCCTTACTTTCCATGTAGCATAATTGTTGTGCGTCAGTGTTCCCCTACAATTCCATGCAGCTCGATATTTTTGTTACTAACGACCAAGATCTTCTGATAATGGATATCAATAACCCTCAATTTTGGTCACAGTCAGATCTTAATTGTTGCCACATGGCAATCATAGCAAGGCATGCACTCGCCAGCTACAAGCGTATTTTGTTGAAGAGGATCACGTGATAGCGCAAAACTCGCACGCGTGCATGCACGTGCATTATCTTTTACAAGCTATAAATAGCAGGGACATAAGCTTCCCACAGGAACATAGACATAGGGACAGAGAGATACACGTACAGGGAGACATATACTCAAAGGCTCGGAGACTTTGCTATCCTCCTTGGTCATCAGATCGTCAACGGAGTAAAGGAGTCGGTTGTAGTGCTCGATCTCCATCATCACGCTTTACCAGATCTCTTAATCTTGTATTCAGAGCTCTCAGTGGTAGGGTTCTTTGTACATCTTCTGTTGTATTTAAATCAATACAAAAGTTCACACAACTTTTCTAAATTATTCACTTTTTGATGTCAACAAAAATGGTGACTCTGCTGGGGAGGTCCTTCTCCACGGATGAGAAAGTCGTGACGCAGTCCGATGTAACCAAGTTGGGTTCAACCCAGAGGATGTTGGTCGTTTGCTTCGAATAATAGTTGTTTGAAGATATGCTGGACAAGCCAAGTCTCGTATCGATGCCTACAAAGTCTCGCAAGACTCGCAAGGCTTGGGTGGTCAAGGCTAATGTGCTACCCCAAAGTCTGCGAATGATACGCTACCAACCTCTACCATCGAAGACACACATGCCAAAGATATGCCTCCTGTCTCCATTCCTATAGGCACTCCAGAGAAGAACAATGTTGACTCTCAGAAGATGTGCCCACATCAAGGTGCATAGAAGAAGGAGCGTGCAGCATCAAACTACCAGCGCATGGAGTCCTCTGTAGGCAGAAGGCCCAAGGGAGAGCTTCTGTCTTCGATAAGATCTCCTATGGCACTAGACCCCAGGCTCAACCATATAAAAATAGGGAAGATATAAACTTTTTTTACTATGCGCAGTGAGCGTTAGTTCTAAGAAGTCCAAAATAGCCCAAGCCATGCGCTCGGAGGGCTGCAGTAATAGACCACCAGAAGCATGCACCGTTGGTCGTTACCCGCACTGTTGATGGGAATCTATATAGGACCGACCCATGCACTTATGCGCCAGAAGGGGGCTGACCCTCAAAGTCTTTCTGAGACCACTTAGGGGCAGTTGATGCGCAAGAACCAAGTCGGGGAGCAAAAATCGTAATGACAAGCCCATGCGCCCAGCTTGGTTGCACGCAAGAAGTAGGTTTGTCTCACATTAAGTCTTCCACAAAAGCCTGGGTGCAGTTTCTGCACAAGAACCGGGTCAACGAGCAAATATTCCACTGTCACACACATGCATAAGGTTCGGCCAAGCGCAAAAATTGGGTATGAAAGTAAAGTTTCCATCGTCATATTTACACAAGGTGATTAGTCACAAGCGTAAGACGAGAGAGATTACCAATGCACATAAAGTCTCCCCTCTGAGGAACACTTATGCTAGCATCACCTGCACCAAAGTTGTAACTCTTCCAACTAGACAACCAGTATTCCAGCGACTGTAATCAGCTGCACCAATCCGACAGCGTCTCGGGTAATAAGTACGGGAAGATAAAGAGGAACTGCCCTTTGCCTTATGTTGCTAAACATGGAGGTATCCTTTCATAAAGAAGATCATGAAGAAAAACTCGTCTAACCCGTCGGTCTCGGCTAGTGGGTCGGGGAATCGACATCGGGGTATTAAGATGGTAGTGCCCACCGAGGGGGTATTCTAGGGGACCCACTCAAGAAAAAAAACTGGGGGTAGCATTCCTCCGGTGTTCCACACCAAACCATTGTTCCAAGAGGATAGTGAATCTCAAGGAACGGATGACAACCTACTTGGGGGTAGCCATGCCCGCCAAGATGATGCTGTAATCAGGGTTGGGGGTAGAAATCCTATAAATTCTTAAGACGACGCAAAAATGCTTGCCTTCCCTGAGGATAGTGAGACTTAGATATCAGAGGCAGAAAGTAAGGCATCCACAATCTCGTCCATCTCTGCCCATGTAATACCCATATACATGGCAGGGATGATCCTGGTGCGGTATCCAGTGATCAACAATGCCTTAAAGTACTATAAGTTATGATATAGACCCTGAGAACCTCAATGCAGACTCTAACTCAGACAATACTGGAGCTTAAGGCAAATCTAGTCCCATCTTAGCCACGGACTCCGGGACAAACAAGCCAGGATCTAGGGACCATTGAGGAGTCTAATTTATCTGACCCCGCTCCTCATGTTACAGGAAAAGGCATCCAGACCATGCCTCGATCATCCTCTCCTTCGCTATCAAACATCATTCATGAGACTCTCAGAGATTTTCATATTTGTATCGATGCTAGAGACAATTGAGATATGCTCTAAAAACTCGGGATCTGGCAACCCTATCCTCCCAAATGGAACAATGTGGTATATCCTCCTAATTATAAACCATTGTCTCTGGCTCCATTCAACGGGAATACATCACCCCGCCAGTATATGAATTACTTCTGTTCCATATTAGGATATTTATCGCGGGATGCCGCCTTACTTACCAACTGTTCGTTAGAGCACTATCCGAGGTTGCTTACGAGTGGTTCTATAGCCTTCCAGATAATTGTATCATGTCCTTCAAGGAGTTAGATAGAACTCCTCTTCCTCTCCCGGCTCTATAATGTAGGAATGGATATGACTATGTCTTTTCTGATAGATATCGCTCTAGGGGATAAGGAGTCCCCATGTGACTACATAGAGCGGTTTTGATAACCTGCGTTAAAATTGCCTCCGGTATCCCTGAGTCTAAGTTGATGGACACATGTCTAAAGAATCTCCTCCCAGCGGTAAGACTCTGGACAAGCTCCAGACAGTTCGATAACTGGACGACATTCATAATAAGTGTCGCCGCCGCAGAAAAAAACAAGAAGGACGCCCGCCTGTTGGGGTTCCAAGTCCCCACTACATATGATAATAGGGGAAAGCGTCCCTTCAAAAACAAAAACAACGACCGTGACAGTAAAGGAAAGCAGGCCCTAACTATCAACATATCCAAAGGCCCGTCTAATCTAGTCAGAAGCAGACGGATCCCTCAAAGCCGAAGGAGACTTATTCCTTTGATGATGATGATTTCATTGAGATTTTCAAGGTATTGATGAAGGGAAACAAGATCCGGCTACCTGACATCAAATGCCCTAACGCGAAAGACAAGGTAGATGACCCCAAGTACTGCCGCTACTATCGATACATCCACCATTCAATACGAGATTCCTGTGTTGAAGAGACATTCAGTGACTAATCGATTCCAAAGCCCTTACCTTGGACTTGGAGGACAAGATGGTCGCTACAAACATGGTGTCTCTCCAGTTTGATGACTTTTCAGCAATGGAGGCCTAAGATGGTATTGTCCCAATCCCAAAGGCAACAATGGAGGTCATCAACCTCCCTCCATCCTGCAACCAAGAAGCCAGGCTAGTTCCCTTCACTACACTACGAGGCGAGGTCATGTGGGTTCACCCCGACATCGTCCAAGAGTTGACGCATGAAGCAGAATCTTCTACCACCAAGTCTAAAAAAAGAAGCCCAAGACCGGTCACATGGTTTCTCCATCAACCGATTAAGCCCTGACAGGGGTGACTAGGTCGGGTAAAATAGTTACACAACTATGATGCAGTTCCTGAGGACAGTGCACCTCCAACTGCCACACTAACTGCTCTAGTAGGATCCTAACCAGGTTTGTCCTAGCCTCTTGCGAAGGACAAAGAAAAAACAGAGAGAGATTCCCTTCGACAAACCTCTATGGAAGACGCAACATTAGGACTAGAAAAGCCCTACAATTTTGACATATTGGCACATGCAACTCGCCAATACTCTAGCAAAATTGTCGCTCTTTGAGCTCCTCCGTCACTCCAAAGAGACTCGTGATGCCCTAAGTGAGGCATTACAGAACGCCAACTCCTACTTGGCCTAAGTCAAGCTGCCTGCCAAAAATCCAGTTGCATGTACCCACTACAATAATGTGATGGATACAATACCAAACATCACATTCTCTAAACATGACATATTGGTAAAAAATAATAAGTATGATAGACCTCTGTACTATATATGGTATATTGGTGCTATCAAGGTGGACCAGATGCACATCGACCCAGGATCCTCTCTCAGCATCATCCCACAGAGTCTACTTCTGACCTTGGGAATCCTAGTGCATCATTGGCAACGACCAACACTACCATCAACGACTTCAAGGCTAGAAGGAGCTACCCTCTGTGTCACGTCCCAGTCCTAAAATGTATGGGACCAGACACATGGCAATGGCCAACTGGTATGACTCCGTAAGACTTTCCAATTTAATGGACCCGACAAAGTGCACTTACGCTGTCCATGGTCAAATAATTAAGCTAAAATATCTATTTTTAATATCCAACAACTAAACTAAATCTTAATCCATGGAAGATAAATCTCAAGAAGGAACAATATGCACCAATAGTTTGCAGCCCGATAATATATCTGTTAGAATAGGCCAAAAGAATAATATAGGCCTATAAACACTAAGCTATAAAAGCAGGATCATAATAGAAAGTAGTACATAACTGTAATAGAGGAAAGATATAATCATACTTGCAAAGATGTCCGATACACCACTAGATCATGCCCCATCCAAACTGCTCAAATAACCTAGAAGGGAACCAGGTACTCAGAGGGACGTAACAAGATACAAAATTATATGCCATAATGTAAATACTGAGTGAAGTAAATCAGGGTGAACTAACCTTCTTAGTGAATGAAGTTTGAGAATAACTTGGTGCGTATGGGTAGGTGTAGGCTAGATATATGCTGACATAATTCACCAATTGTCATGACTAGATAGTATATGCCACATATGCCCCCAATCACGGGGACCTTGTATGTATAAAAGCTATAATGCTCTGAAGAATGCAGCGCCTGTAGAATATATAAAAGCCATAACGCTACAAAGAATGCGACGCCTGAATATAATAACAGCCATAACGCTCCAAAAAATGTGGCACCTGAATATATATAAATGTTACCAGTTCCCGTAGTTCCTCGGGATACTATGGTCACCAATGTGGGTGTCCCACACGCTTACTAGTTTTCCTCCCAACCCAATACCAATATACAAGTCTCAAGTATGACATTGACATCTTGTAACTATATGCAAGTCACTAAATTGCCATACTGCTATGCTAAGTACCATCGAACGTGTCACACCAATGGCCAGTCAAGTGCGTAAGCCCGTGTCCTAACTTGAACTCACTCTGTGATGTGAAATATTATGTGACAAGGCCTTGGAGTTATAATGATAACTCCACAAGTTTAGGTGCATCCACTATACACTAGGTCAAACACATATCCTTACGTCAATGCCTTCATTGACTACACCGGAGTTATTCTCGGATGCGCATAGTTTATAATATTCAGAGCACAAAATATTTGAATAATAATAACTAAATTTAAATAGTACAATACGGCAATGCATACTTGCTTGAGTCTTCAAGCTGTAAGTAAAGAGAACTTGCTCCGAGATCCACGCTCGTGCGATCCAACGAGCCTAATATAATAATATTAAATTAGCCATTACACTAATGCACATTAAACATGCACAATCAACACAACTAGCACAAAGTCATTCTAGGCCATGGGAATTGCTAAGTTTCATTCCCCACACAAGTTTAGTAATAACACCCCTCTAGGTTTTCATGCACAAATATGTAAAATGGTCTTCTAACATTTGAACAAAGCAAGTCAAAGTTGCTAACTAGCTACTAGTTGTCATCTACAACTCATGAATCATGCAACTCTAACTATGTGCACTAGTTACTAGGTTAGGGTCTCTCATTTATATATACAAATCATTATCATTCTCTAATATATTTGAACTATCAACAATACACAAGTGCACACTACCTTAATCAAATCTACACATTTTACCATGGCATCCCTAGCATGACAACATGCAAACTCTCATCCCATTCACACATTAAATACACAAGATTCTAAACTAAACATGTAATGGAACTCTCACATGGCACCAAATATAGATACAAAATCCAACTAGTGCAATCCTAGGTAACAACCACATTTAGTAGTTGTACTACTACAAACCTCAATCCATACATTAAATCAAAATTTTAACAATATTCTAACTTAAATAATATTCTTTATTTAATTACAAGTGGAGTTAAATAGGAGTTCAACAAAAGTTAATTTGGTTGAATAAGTGCTAGGGTTGAGGTTAAACATTTAAGTGTCATCACCTATTCATATTTCATATATGATGATGAACAAAATTTGAAGATCATATATAAATATATTTGAAGGAGATCAAGAGTTTAAGCATTAAGTTTATGCATATACACAAGAAAAATCAAGAGAAGGAACATGCAAGTTTACATCTAAGTTGAAGAAGAGAGAGGCGAATGTCATTACCTAACCAAAAAAAGATATGAGGGGGTGAAGCTTGGTCTGCAGTAGTACTCGACCTGGGGGTGGCCGGAGGTGGCCTGGGGGGTGGTGCTCGATCAAGGGAAGGGGGAGAAGGTGAGGAACAATAACAAGTACAACAATGGCATCAGCTACGACATTGGCAGCAGCATCTACCAACAGCAGCAACAATAACAACAACAAACGCAGCAGTCGCAACAACAACAACAGTTGTGGCAGCAATGTGGAGGAGGATGGGTGTTCATGAGGTAGTGGTGGTCGTGGAGGTGATGGTGGTGGTGGTCATGAGGGATGGTGAAGGAGATGAGAGGGGGTCGGGTGAGTGTAAGAGTGGATAGGAGAATATGAAGAAAAAGAAGAAGAAGAAGAAGAAGAAGAAGAAGAAGAAGAAGAAGAAGACGGAGAGATGAAGGAGAAGAAGAAATATAAGGAGAAGTATGGAGGAAGGAGGGAAGAACTAATGAAGAAGAGGGGGAGTTAATGTAGAAGTGGAAGAGAGGGGGTCTCTCCTCATGGCCAGCCAAGCTTGGGGTGGGGGTGAGGTTGAGTGTTGGTGAGGAGAAGAATTAAATGTAAGGTAAAGGGAATTAATCGTGAAGTGAATGTTGAGAGTGGGGGTTAGTCCTAGGTTTTCATATTAATTGGGAGGAGATGGTGGAGTGTACAAGGAATGAGGAGGTTCTCTTCTGCCCACAACCTTGTGTTGCTTAAAATGGGTACAATTTAATATAGAATAAAGGGTTGAGGTGAAGGGAGTAATTCCTCTTTAGGTAAATCTGAAATTAGGTTAATCAAGGGGCTAAACAAGGTATATTTTTTCATGAGAGTGGTGTTTAGTATTATGTAGAGAGGGAAATTGATGTTGGGTGTTTGGTATGACTCATGTGAGGGTGTGAAAGAGTTCGGGTTGAGTTTGGACTCATTTTGGTGGGAGATCATCCATGTTACTTTCCGGGCTGACCCTCAACTCAGGTGCCCACTGATCCTAATGGGAGACTTCAATGCTTTATTATTTAAAAATAAGAAGGTTGGTGGGAGAGAGATGCCAGATGTGGTCTTACAGAACTTCTAGAGCTGCCTCCTCCAAGCAGGTTTGCAGATATTGGTAATGAAGGGGCATATGTGGTCGTGGCACAACAAAGCTCTCCACAAGAGAGTGGATTGCCAACTGGATAGAGCGTTGGATAACCGGAGTTGGTTTGCTCTATTTTTTAACAAGGTGGCTAAATGTCTACCGGTTAGAACGAGTGACCACTCGCCGATCCGGGTGCATCTTTAAGAGATTCTAGACAAAGACCTCACCCTTTTAGATATAATAATAAATAGAGCAGCATGGAGGGCTACTTAGAGGTGGTCTCGGAGGGCCTCCAAGTGGACCTGAGTGGCAACCTCCAGTATCATCTGGTGACCAAGAAGAAGAGGATCAAGGCAGGACTGAAGGCAAGGGTAAAAATAGGCGGCATTCCTTCCTGGCCAAGAGGGGGAGCACCTTCATGATCTCCAGGCAGGCCTGCAAGCGGATATTCTAAATGAGGACCTGGCAGCTCGGGAGCGGCCGACTAACGAGGAGGTAAGCTTGATGGGCCTACGGAAGGAAATCAAACTTACACAAAAGGAAAAATGTACGTGGCTCTGTGAGGGAGATAGGTGCTCTAAATTATTCTATAATATTATCTGAGCTAGATAACAATGAAACCATATTTCTAAATTATTCGGACCGGATGGCAAGGAGGTTGTGAAGGAAAGTACAATATAAGCGGAGGCGGCAAGGTTTTATACTGAGCTTTTCGATCAATATACTTATATATCTGCTTTTCTTGAGATTGTTTGCAAGCGCTTGGTCTGGCCTATGGGGAACAACATGCTTCTTGCGCCTATCACAATGGAGGAGGTTGAAACAATTATAAGGAATGTTGATCCAAATAAGTCCCTAGGCTCGGATGGCTTTGGGAGCTAGTTCTACAAGGTGCATTTGGAGTAGATCAAAGCAGCTGTTCTGGAGATTATACAGGACTTCTTTGTCAATAGGAAACTTCTTTGGGAGATGAACCATATTTTTCTTACTTTGATTCTGAATAAGTAGGGGGCGACGTTGCTTAGTGACTTTCGGCCGATCGCTTGTTGCAATTAATTGTACAAGCTTATTATTCATTTGATGTGTAGGAGGATGGAAAGGATTATACAGGAGTTGGTGTATACGAACCAAGTGGCATTCATCAAGGGTAGGTCCATTGAAGATAAGAGCCTGTTAGCACAGGAGTTGATTCGAGACTTCAGCATCCTAAGGAAAATAAAGCTTGTCTCAAATTGGAATTGAGAAAGGCTTATGACACCGTTAACAGGGACTTTGTGTGCAATGTTATGCTCGTTATCGAGTAGGGGTGGACAGGGTGAGTGTGTATATATGTCCTCCTACATTCCCGATCTCGATTAGAGGACAACCATACAGCTTCATTGATAACAACTGTGGCTTACGACAAGGGGATTCACTCTCCCCGTAATTGTTAACCCTGGTAATGGAATATTTTACTTGCCTAATGGATGTTGCAGTTCTTAAAAAAATAGATAGTTTTGCTTTTTAAGAAGGTCCAGCCTCATGTCTCCCATATTATTATGCGGACGACCTGGCGATGGTTATGTAGCAGTTCGGGGAACTCATGTGCCTGCAGCTTAACAAATATAAGAGTAAAGTATATTTCAACCGACGCTGCCAGGATAAGGATGAGCGAGCTATGTTGCTTGGTGTGGAACGAGGAGAATATCCAATAAAATACTTGGGGTGCCACTAAACTTTGCTCAGGAGCTAGAATGCCAGAGTTTGGTGGTGTACGCTAAGCGACGACTTAAAGGGTAGCATGCTCAGAGTTTATCTTTTGGATCCCGCATTGAGTTGGTGCACTTTGTGTTCTACACATCATTTTGGCTAAAAAAAATCATGCTTCCCTCTGCAACCATCAAGCGAATATAGACGATGTGTAAAAAATTTATTTGGTGGGGAGGTATACATACTATTGGCTAGGTGACCTTGTGCAGGCACTTATGGAGGGAGGAGTAGGTCTCCGATCTTTAAGGGTGCTACACAAAGTGGTAGGGCTCAAGTAGACTTGGAAACTCATAGCTCAGGACTCGTTATGGGAATCCTGGATGAAGGGACGCCATATGAAAGGACAGTCTTTCTGGGGAATAGTAACAAAAATAATTACTCGGTCACCTGTAATAACATACTGATGCATTGGGATAGGTTGAAGGGTCTCATTAAAGAGTCATGAAGAATGGGGAGACGACAGATCTGTGGTTGGACCCGTAGATTGCACATCAGAGATTGGCGGATAGGGAAGGTTAGCATGCATTTATGATGGAGGGGAGGCACCCTCGTATTAACGTCATCATTCGTAATAGGGTCTGGAAGCCAGAGTTACATGGGATCACACATCATTTTGTGGAGATAATTGGATGGGTGTCGATCGAGCAGGACCAAACCACTGACAGATGGGTCTGGTCGAAGATCGGTAATCAACGGTTCCCCGTGTGGTAGTATACGATGCGGTTCAGGTGGCCTGGCCACGGATTGAGTTGGCCTTATTTGTCTAGATTAAGGGAATGGCAACTAAGGTACAACTATGTATGTACAAGCTGAGCTTGGGGAGATTGCTTACACTTGACATGCTTCATCGCTTCATAGTACAGGTAGGGACACATGCTTGTATTTTATGCCAACAAGCAAATAAATCGATGGGACACTTATTTTTTATTTGCCCGACCTCGACTCAACTCTGATAGTATCAATGTGAGCAACTTCATATGGCATACAGGGGGCCGCATGAATAGAGGAAATTGGTGGAAGATATTATAGCAGCAAATAGAAGGGGCACATAGTGGTTCAAAGAAGCAAGGATTCGACTGACAGTGGCAGTTTGGCACGTTTGGAGGGAAAGGAATAATCGAGTCTTTAAAATTTTTGTCACTCCTATGTTTGGGCTTAGACACAACATTGAGTATGATGTTCGAATTATGGGGAATGCAAATGTCACATAATGTGTTGGGGATAAAACTTGTTCCTTTATTAATATAATTACCTTCTTCTATATATATATATATATATATATATATATATATATATATATATATATATATAGGATGAGTAGAAAGTTCATAATATCCGGTAGCAAGATAATGATTGTAACCAATGAAAATGAAGTGTTATATAATAAATGATTGACATTTGGAGGATAACTTGCCAACTAACTTGAAATTGACAACAAATTTCACTCTATATTATATAATAAATTTTAGGGCTAATTAGAGTTTAGACCCTAGATTTTATACCAACTTAGAGTTTAAGTCCTAACATTTCCAATAGAAAAGTTTAGACTCTGAATTTTTTTTATTTTTTTATTTTCTATAATACCCTTCCTAGTCTATATATAAAGGTTTCATTGTTAAACATGGGAGGGAGGTTATAATGGAAAAAATAAAATAAATATTAAAAATTCAGGGTCTTAAATTTCTAATTGGACAAGTCAAGGCTTAAACTCCAAGATGGTATAAAATCTAGGGTCCACACTCTAATTAACCCTAAAATTTACTCTTCTTTGGCCTTTCCCTTTTAAGTGTTTGGGAACTATAAGTAGTCTTTTATAATAATGTAAAGATTTTTTTTCTAATTATTAAGTTGTTTTGTTTAATAATATGTTAGGACAAACATGGTTGACTGTTGGATCTTAAAGACATTTTTCACATATTTTATGTTAAAAGGTGTGAGATTGTCTATTGATATTGTATCCTCAGATTTTCAAAGATCTAAGATAAAAATCTAACCTAAGTTGATGTCCAAAGATAGAAGGCTTCATTTTGCCAAATTGGTCTATGGGTTTATCCAACTAATTTGGACTATGGACCTTAGAGATTTTCCCTCAATTACTTCTACTTTTAAGGTTGAAAAATAATGTTCAGATTAATGAAATAAAAGATGATCCTTGGTTAATCCCTATTGCATGGTTAAGATGCATATAACATCCATAATGTAAATATGATTTTGACTTTATGACTTGCGTCCCCATAGATATCCTTATAATTGTTGCAGGGCAAGAGTTCATTCATGGACATCATATTATAGAAGTTTTGTCTCTACTCTAAATAAATTTTACCCTATGAAAACTAAAGGTTTGGTGATTAGGGAATTATTCCCTAATTTCCTCCTTTTAAGTCCTAAGCTAATATATAGCAGGTATAACAAAAGAGGTCCTAACACCACTTATCAATAACATATGCGTCATTTTAACCACCACTTTTCACCCTAGAGGTAATTTGATAATTTTGCATATGCTAATTTTTTATTTTTTTAATTATATTATGCTTGTATGTTAATTGCTATAATTAAATTGTTAGTTGTTAATGGTATCTTAGTGATAATTAATGACCATAGTTAGTCTAATTAAATTAGTTAGTATGATGAAGAGAATATTCCCTATTAGTTGTAGAGATGCCTTCCATTAACTAATTAGATTCCTTTTTCACCCAATTTGAATTTAAATTAGATGATAAAGTACCAAAATTAGTAATTTAAAAAAATTCCAAGCCTATGATGTGGCCAGCCTTAGTGGAGGGAGATTCAAATTCAACTTTCCCTTAAATTCACCCTACTTCTTTCCTAAGTAACATTTATTTTTATTTTTCACCAATATCTAGATCTAGAATTTAAATTTCAACCTCATTTCTTCACTAAAATTACTCGTTCTTCTTCCATTGGAGGGCAAAAATCTCGTATCACTTGACAAAGCTTTAAGAGGAGTCCAACCATTAGGGATCATGTCTGATTGATCTTTCTTGTATCCAAATTCGGAGTTCTTTAAAGGAGCCACACAAACACTAGGTATTTCTTTTTTTTTTATTATCAAAATCATGGTTTGGAATACCACTTGGACCAATAGGAACCTTCCTATGGTTGGAATTGACTCTCCAATGATAGATCTAGGTGTTAGAAGCCTTTAATTTGGTAGATCTAAGCTTGTGTAATAAGGAATAATGATTTTAGGGCTCAATTTGGAGAAAATTTAAATTTTGTCCATCAAGTGGGTGATTGGTATCCTCATGAGGACTATTAGTGTCTAATTGGTTGTGTGTTGGTGTTCTTGTGTCCAAAATTGGATACAGAGAGTGCATATCATGATATTGCATGATACGAGTTGGTTGATTTAGTAAATTCTTTGTATTAGTGTTCCATTATGTCAATTCTTATAAATTCATTTGAATTACTTAATTTTACTAATTTCTAGCTATATTTCATATATAAATTATGTTTAATGTTAATTGGTGGGATATCTTGGTGTTATTGTGTATCATGAGTTGGTACACACTAGGTGTTTGGCATTTGGATTGTGCTAGTGTGTGTGTGGTAGTATATGTGCTTGATTTAAGGAGTGGGATATGATGTGTGTGTGAGGATTAGATAGTGTGCACTGCTAGTAGGAAGGGGTTCAGCCAATACTGTAGTAGGTTGGCAGTTAAGGACTGCATGTGAGGCTATGGGGGCATATAATTGTTGTATTCAATAAAGTTGCTTGGTTGAGCCATCTGTTATAGGCAGTAACTGCAAGGGAGGAGTGAAAATTGCTACTGCAGTTATGACTGTGAAGACTGCAGTATAGTGATGGGGGAGAACTATGGGTTCAGTTAAGTGTCTTGTTGCCAGGGTAGCAGCATATAGGGTACTAGTAAATAGAGTTGGAGCTCGGGCATTGCTGGATTTGCACCAGTTTGCAAACACAGACCTGAGAGGGGGTGTTACAGTGAGGTGTATAACTGTGTGAGAGAGAGGATAGGTGCAAGTATGGGGAGCACAGTGTGTAGTTATCACACCCGTTCCAAGATTTGGTACTCTTGAATTTGTGATATTTAAAATTTTTCCTTATAGATGTATTCATACTGTATTTTATATGTTGATTCCTATTAATTATGTTATATTTTATTTAAATGTATTTATGTTTATTGAGGGAGACTACTCGAGATCAGTAGTGAACACCTTGGAAATTGCCAAGAACCCGTGCTAGGATCCATATGTATGATGGATATCTGACCTGGTTCACTTTTGGAACCACTAGACTTATTTTCGATGGTTAGGATTGCATAAAGATTAGTGATGACTAGAATACCCTTTTCCCCTCTTGTATATATATACTCCTCTTTCTCTCTCCTCTCTTTCATTTTTTATTTTCATTCCTTTACTTTTTCTTTCCTCTTCTATCACGCCCTAGTCCCAAAATATCGAGGGACTGGACACGTGGCAATGGCCAGCAGCACACACCGATGGACAAACCCAATTAAATGGATCCATCGGGGCGTACTTAAGCTGTAATAAAATAATAAGGGTCTAGATAGACTAATCTCATCCACAGAAATGAACACAACAATATCAGAATCATAAAGCAAGATCAATCTCAATAAAATATAAACTCGAGAAATAACCCGATAATGAGTCTGGTACATCTGTCAGGATACAAGAATAAGATAACCACAGCAAATACTAAGTATGGAATAGTATATACTCAGAAGATACCCTCAGGGATCACTCGACTATTGGATCTGGTACTGCTCCAGTGCCTGCTCCTGATAATGCTTCGGCTAATGCTCCTGTCCTGTATATCTCGGGATAGATCTCGTCTGCTAATCCTGGGGACATAATCTGGATCCAGGTCCTCAGGGGACATAGCAAGGTACAAAATAACTCAAGCCAACACAAATGCAGTGAAATAGTAAATGAAATAAACAGGGTAAATATGTAACCATCTAAGTGAAATACAAGTTGAGAGCATCACTAAAACTCAGGCTGAGACCACTACAAGCTCTGTGTCTGGGAGCCGTTAGCAGTGTTACTATATATTTTACTGTGTAGTTTACTATATATTATATATATAAAATTAGCCTGTAGCCTGTATGTCTCTCCCCACCCCATGTAATCACACATCTCATGTCCACGATGCCTCATGTCCATGTCACGTAAGATCATATCTAATGCAGCAAGTAATCTAATGTCTATGAATATAAGGTCTATGCCATAAAGCATGTGTCCTATACAGAATCACCATGAATATCTCAGGAAGATTCTGTCTCATGAATAGTGTCAAGTGTCCTGGGTTAAGATGTACTTGATAATGCAAGCACGAGAAGTATAGGGTCTCGGTATCCATGTCTAGATGACGTTACACAACTCTGCGTACAGTGTTGGCACCCGACTATTAATTGGATGCTAAGTAAAGTCACACGGTCCTAGGTCAAGCATGTACAACAATATATAAATAAGGTAAGAAAATATGTAACAAGAACTGCAATGTTGGCAAGGTACACTTGCCTGGGTTTGAATACCAACAGTTGTCCCTGTATCAGTGGATCCTGCAGGTACTCCTCCAAAAGCTGTAATAAATATCACCAACAGTTTCAGAAAATATCAAATAGCTAGAAATGCCTGTCCTTAAGTCCAATTTGGACACAGGGGCAAAATGACAGTTCCTGGTCAAAGCGGGGTCCACATGTGGGCCGATTTGCACCGAAAAATGTGTCAGGGTCAAAGGTCTCCAAATTTGTCAAACTTAGTGTCAACAAGTCCAGAACGATGATACGAACTTAACGGAACTTCCAGAACTGAATTCCGATGAGCCGATCACAAAATCGCCCGTCAAGTAGAGCCGTGGGCCTACGATACGCGATTTTGTCAACGTTCTCAGAATCGAACCAAACTTGGGTCACAGGACCAGCGTATTGCTACGAGTCCTATGGCGCAAGTTTCATTTCGATCCGACATGTGTACAGAAAGTTACGACGTGTTCCAGAACAGGCAGATACGGGGCATTGTCGGTGGATACGTGTTGATTCCGGTGTGCACACACATCCAAATCAACTTCTGCAAAATCCTGCACGTCTGTTTAGACGGCGCATACGTTTCGGTGAAGACCGCCCGCAACCAAGTCGTCCCGTTTGGCGGGGCGCACTCAGTTCCGGGGTGAAACAGGGCATTGATTTTCCTGTTTTTGGATCGCGGTTCGCGATCACCACAGGATGCGACGCACCAAGCGGGTTACACAGGCATCTAGAGGGTTACACAGTCTACGCGTCACAACTGACGGAAAAGAAATCGGAGCAACGAGGAGAGAGAACGGGTTACCTGAACAGGGCTCCGTGGAACGAGGATTTCTTGTGTCCGGGTTGACACGACACTGCGACACGGCGCTGTGTCCACTGCTGTGTCCGGTCAGGGTGCGGTTGAGACTCGCCTGGGCTTCGCCGTGGCGGCTCAGGGCTACACCGGAGGGGCGGCACCGACGGAGGCGGCTAGGTTTAGGGTTAGGGTTAGGTCGGTGGACCGGGAAGGGAAGAAGGAGATCGGGGAGAGGTCGAGGCTACTCGGCGCTGGGGAGTCGTCGAAGAGGGTGATTAGGGAAGGAGGGAGGCAGAGGAACTTGGCTGAGGCATGGCAGAGTCGGGCTGGGGCTGCAGCGACGCTCGGGTGCTGCGGGCTCGTGGATGGGCGGAGATGGACTCGTGCTCCGGTGGCCTTGGGGGGTCAGGAGAGAACGTAAGGGGTGATGGTGGTGGTTCTGGGCTAGGGCGGAGGAAAAGTGGAAGTTGGGGGAGGTCGAGCGGGGCTGGGCGGAGGAGAGGGGGTCGACGGAGAGGGGGTCGAGCGGGGCTGGGTGGAGGAGAGGGAGTCGAGGAGGTCGACGGAGAAGGGGTTGGGGGAGGAAGACTGGAGGAGGAGGAAGACGAGGGTGTTAGGGTTCAGGGCGGCCGGAGCTAGGGTTCAGGGCGGTGTCTGGGGAGTTAGTCTAGGTTTCCAGCGGCTAGGGTTCAGACGAGGCGTGGAAGTCGAGACGCTTTATAGGGTGGCAGAATAGTAAATCCGGTGGGGATTCTGATTTGGGTTAACGGTTTGGGTCGGGTCGGGTTCAATATGAATCCGGCCCGATCTGCTAATGTTTAAGTGCGGGTTCGGGTAGGCGGGTTTCGGATCGGGTTTAGATCCGACCCGACCCGCTAAGGTTGGGTTCGGTTCAGTTGAACCGGGTCTGGGTTGGTTTGGTTTATTTTAAAAATAAACCGGGTTTTATTCAGGGTTTATTTATTAATTAGTTTTTAGGGCTTTTAAAAATATTTCCGGAGTCCAATAAATTCACAGAAAATTTCCCTATATCCAGTTTTCCATTTTACACCAGAAAATATTATTTTCATAATATTTTAATATTAATTAACATCATTTAAAAATCCTTTAATCACAAAATACCTTAGTTTTAATTCCAGAAAATTGTGAGAAAATGTTTTAAAATATTCTAAAAAATCCGGGTTATGACAATCTACCCAACTTATAAAAATTTCGTCCTCGAAATTAAAATAGGGTAGGGTCTCTCTATCAAATCTCACTTGATTACAGTCTAAAGAATTTCTCTCAAGTGAACATTGCATCTCTACCCAACTTAGAATTTACCCATCTATCATCTAAGGCTATATATCTAAGAAAGCTATGCCCCAAATTATTGAATCATGTTATTGAATCCTCAAGTCTTTAACACCAAACATATTACCTATGGTATTCCCTTAATCATTTATAAAAGGGTCATCAAACAATACGACTGGCCTGTGGGGTATATCTAGTATTGTCTATATATCAAACTTATACCAAGCACGAGGTTTCATCTTTCCGAAATAAGGGAAGACGGAGATCAATAATAAAGAGTTCAAGGGTGAGGTAATATAATAGAAGTATCGGGGTCAAGGCATTTAAAGAATTCAAATAGGAATTGTCAAGCAGTTATGGATTGAAATCCTATTCTGGTAATTCTTTATTCGCATGCTCGTATTAGTACAGTTATGTAACCGATACGATATGTCAGACATGTCCAGTGCAAGTATATTTATCTACTAATCACTACATATCTCAATCCACGTAAAGTAGTATTACGAGGGGCGAATCGAGCGCACTAATGTTAGCTAGACCTTAATACACTGATTCTGAAATGTATTAGTGTATGCGTCCAATAATACATATGTCGTGAACAAGCTTGATAAAAGAATGAGCTTGCAAAACTAGGCTGTAACAGCAGCATAAGTTAAGGTAGTACAAAAATATAAGTACGTTAGATAATGATGAGAGGAGGTACAAATTAATTCAAGTTTACAAAACAAAACAAAATAAGCAATAATAATAAAAGACTACACAATCTCTACAGTCATCATACAACCTCCTTGTCTAAGTCGCTAGTCGACCAAATAGGGGCAAGGACCTCTAAATTCTACAGTCTGAATAAACACTATCTTCTTATGCAAGTCTAAAGTTGTGTCATCCTAGTTCACTTCATCAATGGGTCAATAGGGCTAGGTGGTACTATGTTGTGAGGCATACTACCCAACTTAAAATAATAAACTAATAATGAAATTGTCTTAATGATACCGTGGAAACTCTTGTTAAGGTCTACGAGAAGGGGTCTTGGTACCTATTAGGGTATCCTCCTATATTACATAGGTCATGGTCGTCTTAAGCCTTAGTTTTAGTGCTTATAGAACAAGTGTCGATAGTGAGGATAGAAGAGTTACTGGCCGTCAAGGGTAAGGGATCTAACTTGTATCGAGGTGGGGGTACTAATTACGCGACTTAAAGCTAAGGGGTAATCATTAGGTCATAATCTACAATAATAACTTAAACTGTCAAGTTCTAATTACCAATTACATAGTAAAAATTTAGAGTAACAACCAAAATAGACAATAAAAGGCACACAGGAATCAAGGCATGATGCAAGTCAAGAAATTAATTTGAATCCGATATAGATGTCAAGAACGATTCAAGAAAGTGGATGAGATTCAAAAACTTATCCTATTCTTATTACAGGCTTGCTCGGTCCCTAAGTTGAAACTGAGACAATTTAGTCGTTGAACTGCATGGGCCACCACAAAAACCATGTCATGCCCCAGTCCTAAAATATGGAGGGACTGGACACGTGGCAATGGCCAGCAACACACACCGATGGACAAACCCAATTTAATGGATCCATCGGGTCGTACTTAAGCTGTAATACAATAATAAGGGTCTAGATAGACTAATCTCATCCACATAAATGAACACAACAATATCAGAATCATAAAGCAAGATCAATCTTAATAAAATATAAACTCGAGAAATAACCCGATAATGAGTCTGGTATATCTGTCAGGATACAAGAATAAAGATAACTACAACAAATACTGAGTATGGAACAGTATATACTCAGAAGATACCCTCAGGGATTACTCGACTACTGGATCTGGTACTTCTCCAGTGCCTGCTCCTGATAATGCTCCTGCTAATGCTCCTGTCCTGCATACCTCGGGATAGATCTCATCTGCTAATCCTGGGGACATAATCCTGATCCAGGTCCTCAGGGGACATAGCAAGGTACAAAATAACTCAAGCCAACATAAATGCAGTGAAATAGTAAATGAAATAAATAGGGTAAATATGTAACCATCTATGTGAAATGCAAGTTGAGAGCATCACTAAAACTCAGGCTGAGACCACTACAAGCTCTGTGTCTGGGAGCCGGAAGCAGTGTTACTATGTATTTTACTGTATAGTTTACTATGTATTATATATATAAAATCAGCCTGTAGCCTGTGTGTCTCTCCCCATCCCATGTAATCACACGTCTCATGTCCACGATGCCTCATGTCCATGTCACATAAGATCATATCTAATGCAGCAAGTTATCTAATGTCTATGAATATAAGGTCTATGCCATAAAGCCTATATCCTATACAGAATCACCATAAATATCTCAGAAAGATTCTGTCTCATGAATAGTATCAAGTGTCCTGGGTTAAGATGTACTTGATAATGCAAGCACGAGAAGTATAGGGTCTCGGTATCCATGTCTAGATGACGTTACACAATTCCGCGTACGGTGTTGGCACCCGACTATTAATCGGACGCTAAGTAAAGTCACATAGTCCTAGGTTAAGTATGTACAACAATATATAAATAAGACAAGAAAATATGTAACAAGAACTGCAATGTTGGCAAGGTATACTTGCCTGGGTTTGAATACCAACAGTTGTCCCTGTATCAGTGGATCCTGCAGGTACTCCTCCAAAAACTATAATAAACATCACCAACAGTCTCAAAAAATATCAAATAGCTAGAAACGCCTGTCCTTAAGTCCAATTTGGACACAAGGGCAAAATGACAGTTCCTGGTCAAAGCGGGGTCCACATGTGGGTCGCTTTGCACCGAAAAATATGTCAGGGTCAAAGGTCTCCAAATTCGTCAAACTTAGTATCAACAAGTCTAGAACAATGATATGAACTCAACGAAACTTCCAGAACTGGATTCCGATGAGCCGATCATAAAATTTCCCGTCAAGTGGAGTCGCGGGGCCCACGATACGCGATTTTGTCAACGTTCTCAGAATCGAACCAAACTTGGGTTACAGGAACAGCGTATTGCTACGAGTCTGATGGCACAAGTTTTATTTTGATCCGACGTATGTACACAAAGTTATGACGTATTCCAGAACGGGCAGATACGGGGCGTTGTCGGCGGATACGCGTTGATTCCAGTGTGCACGCACATCCAAATCAACTTCTACGAAATCCTGCACGTCCGTATCGACGGCACGCACGTTTCGGTGAAGACCGGGCGCGACCAAGTCATCCCATTTGGTGGGGCGCACTCAGTTCCGGGTTAAAATAAGGCATTGATTTTCCTGTTTATGGATCGTGGTTCACGATCGCCACAGGACACGATGCACCGAGCGGGTTGCACGGGCATTGAAAGGGTTACACAGTCTACGCGTCACAACTAACGAAACAAAAATTAGAGCAACGAGGAGAGAGAACGGATTACTTGAACAGGGCTCCGTGGAACGAGGATTTCTCGTGTCCGGGTTGACACGACACTGCGACACGGCGCTGTGTCCACTGCTGTGTCCGGTCAGGGTGCGGCTGAGACTCGCCGGGGCTTCGCCGTGGCGGCTCAGGGCTACGCCGTAGGGGCAGCGCCGACGGAGGCGGCTAGGTTTAGGGTTAGGGTTAGGGTTAGGTCGGTGGACCGGGAAGGGGAGAAGGAGATCGGGGAGAGGTTGGGGCTGCTCGGCGCTGGGGAGTCGTCGAAGAGGGTGGTGAGGGGAGGAGGAAGACAGAGGATGGAGGCGGTGGAACTTGGCTGAGGCATGGCGGAGTCGGGCTGGGGCTGCGGGCGGCGCTCGGGTGCTGCGGGCACGTGGATGGGCGGAGATGTACTCGTGCTCTGGTGGCCTTGGGGGGTCGGGGGAGAACGGAAAGGGTGATGGTGGTGGTGCTGGGCTAGGGTAGAGGGATGGTGGAAGTCGGGGGAGGTCGAGCGGGGCTGGGCGGAGGAGAGGGGGTCGACGAAGAGGGGGTCGAGTGGGACTGGGCGGAGAAGAGGGAGTCGAGGAGGTCGACGGAGAGGGAGTCGGTGGAGGAAGACTGGAGGAGGAGGAAGACGAGAATGTTAGGGTTCAGGGCGGCCAGAGCTAGGGTTCAGGGCGGTGTCTGGGGAGTTAGTCTAGGTTTCCGGCGGCTAGGGTTCAGGCGAGGCATGGAAGTCGAGACGCTTTATAGGGTGCCAGAACAGTGAATCCGGTGGGGATTCTGATTTGGGTTAACGAGTTTGGGTCGGGTCGGGTTCAATATAAAACTGGCCCGATCCGCTAATATTTAAGTGTGGGTTCGGGTAGGCAGGTTTCGGGTCGGGTTTAGATCTGACCCGACCTGCTTAGGTTAGGTTTGGTTCAGTTGAACTGGGTCTGGGTTGGTTTGGTTTATTTTGGAAATAAATCAGGTTTTATTCAGGGTTTATTTTGGTTTATTTATTAATTAGTTTTTAGGGCTTTTAAAAATATTTTCGGAGTCCAATAAATTCACAGAAAATTATTCTATGTCCATTTTTCTATTTTACACCATAAAATATTATTTTCATAATATTTTAATATTATTTAATATTATTTAAAAATCCTTTAATCATAAAATACCTTAGTTTTAATTCCAGAAAATTATGAGAAAATGTTTTAAAATATTCTGAAAAATTCGGGTTATGACATCTTCCTTCTTCCCCCAATAGCTCCCAACCGAAACCCTAAGCCCTAGTCCTAGACTTGGTTCTAGGAAGAGGTTTGTTAGTCCACCAAGGCAAGTACATCTTGCTCAAAGTGATGAAGACATAAATTTTCATATTTTTGCATAAATGTAGTAATAAAAATATGTTTGATGGAAAATATTCTCCTTGATGTCCTCATTAGTTTAAGTTCTTAGAGTTTTTGGTTTTGATGAACGGTTTTGAGTAGATCTAAGTTTTAAATTTAGGGTTTTTATGGGTTCTATGTATTTTTCATGGTTTTGATCTACTAAAATATGATATTTTAGAAAAATAGTTTTTTATCGTTGATGGAGCACTTTATTTTGAGTATTTTGGCTTTTGGTTCACTTGATTCGGAGTTAAAATAAAGTTTTTATGAAGAAAATATTTTTTGGATTTTTGGAACTTTTCTGCCATGACTGAACTTGCTATATGGAGAAGACGAAGTTCTTATGCGGACATCACCATATGTGGCCGAGACTTCCATGTGACATGATCCTTATGTGGCATGGACTCTTTGCCGTATAACTAACCAGCATGCGTCCATCTTTTTGGATGCATGACTGACCATTACACAAAGAGTTCTGGAGTTAAGTGACAGAACTCCTTGTGTTCTGTTCGCTGGATGAATGAGAAATTCGCTAAGTCCAAAGAGCAATATGCGGCCGAGTGACTTATGCGGCAAGCAAAGTATGCGGCAACTTTCCCTTGGATGCATGACTCTGAAACCTTGGCACATCTTTCTATGGTTTTGTCTTTTCTTCCTGACATACTTTATGGCCTGTCACATCCATCACTTTAGTCACTTTTGTGACACATCACTTCGATACTTGTTCCAAGAGTAGACTTTTGTCCGAAGCATGCGTCATAGAGGAGCATGCGACCTGGGATGGTATGCGGCCCGAGGTAGCTTACGGCAGATAGTCCATGCGGTACCTGTCCCATGCACCAATTTATGCATGCGGCTCAACTATTTATTTAGAATATTTCTTTGTTCTATGTAGTTTGTCTTGATAATTGCTTGTGATTAATCGTAAGGAAGAATGAACTTAGAAACCTGACCTTGTGCTAGACATGACCTTATGCTAGAATTGACTATATCAAAAGTAACTAACCAGTTATGTGCCAAACATGAGCTACGTGTCCCAATGTGATAAAGCTTATATGATCAACTGTAAGTTTGGTAATTTGACCCGATTTCATGTATCTGTGTTGATACAATTTTCTATGTGCTATGTGTTACATGACTAATGTGTACTGAGGTGCGACATAACTTGCTACATGCTATGAGATTACATGTTTCAAATTGTGCATCGAGAATGCCCCCTATACTACACGACATGTGATTTTATTAAATTATTTCTCCAGCACTGGCATGGTATGTGGGTCAACTACCAAACGTGGCTAGGACTTGTGTGATTTTTGTATCAAGTTGGGGTAAATCCAAATTGAACTAGCAAGTGACAAAGTAGATTTGTATCTAGCGTGGACCAAACTATGGTACGACATATAGGAGGATTGATCATGTGAGCACGCCATGTGATTCCTAACATAACCATAGGGTTAATCTAGGCAACTAAAACTGGTAGAGCATTGGGAGGGATAAAATCCTGAGATCGTACACATTAGCCACCTCAGACTATCATCATGGCATGCAAGGCTGACCCCCATGGATATTGGTCACGTACGCACTAGTGGACGACAATATCCGAATAATTATATTATACAATGCTTTCTATGTGATTCTAGCACGGTGGCCTTACGAGGGACCGGTGCATTTTATACAATGTGCTATGCGATAACTATCGCTTGGTTAGCCCTGCTAAATAGCTCATGATCTGAGGATTTCGTTATGCATTAGTTCTGAGATAACTCAGACTCCATATAACAAGCCGTAGGATTGATTGGCCGATTTAAGAGAGTATGTGCTAGTAGTCTAGGGAGATGAACTATTGTGGTGCGACGGTTCAATCCTTGTCCTTGTTTGGTTGTAGGGTTGCACCAATGTATCATAATAGGTCATGTATTGAAGCTGCATATTATACTTATATCTTAGCTGGTATTGTGGCATATGTGTTCTGGATTATACTGATATATTGTATCTTCGTCGTGTTCATAATTGGTGAGTCGTACCCTGCTTCGGCATAGTGCGACGACTCTTGTCCTTGTTTGGTTTTAGAGGTATCCAACTGCTCCGATGAAAGGTTATACGCTTGCAGTTATGGCACAGATTCCTATTTTTATGTACTTTATTAGTTTTTGCTTTATTTACTTGTGCTCCTTTGTGGTAATTGCTCTCCGGACCTGACCCCGCTGGTTTTGTTTTTCCAGGTTTAGTAGTAAAGCCCGAGGATCCTGTCCTGTACCTGATCGATGGTGCACACCAGGAGGATGTCCGTCGAGGAACTTGAGTTGATTTTTTCTTTCCCACTATGAGTATCATTTTGTATTACCTTTCGGCGTTTAGCCGACGACACTTATTAGCCGGTTTATCCGGATATTTGTTCCTCTACATTATTGTATATTATTCAGATCACAGCTGACTTACGGTAATGTACTCTTGGCAATGTATTAGTGTACCATCTTGTATAACTAGTTTCATGATCATTCTGATAGAGCGTCAAGGATGCCTAACTGCTTTATCTTACATGTTCATTCTTATTGGTTCTTGGTTAACGATTGAGACATAGATATTCTTGACCCTAGGTGAGTTGATTATAGTATGCACCCCCTTGTTTAGCTACAGTCATGATTGCCGTACGATATATAATACATTATATGGGGTAGCTGGACATGTCCGCCTCTGTATTCCGGTATTGGGGCATGGCAAGGTTTTAGTAGTGGCCTATGCAGGTTTGTCTTTTCAGACTTATCGGTTGTCTTATTCTAGGAGTCTCAATCGAAACTTTTTCCTTTGATATCCTAAATTTGTCTTCTTAGATACCGAGCTTGAACTATCAATATTTTGCTTCCTTGTACTTTCATGTCCTGTCATTTGATGTCTTAGTGTCATTTTCCTTTAGGGGCACCTCTTCCCCGTCTGTTAAGACAACCGATATGGTAGAACAGTTAGCAGAGCAAGATCCCATTGAGCGCCAGTAAGAGACAATACATTCTCAAGATCAGCTTCGAGTAGAGCCAATAGGTGGGCAACATGTACCAGAGATCCCGGTACCCCCGAAAGTTCTAGTAACACTAGCAGCACTTGATACCCCGACACTGTTAGAAATTGTCAGAGCTATGATGGCTACGCAACAACATTAGATAGCAGTGCAGCAGTACCAGCAGCTTCAACAACTTGAGCAGAATGTCCTATTAAACCAAGGATTGCAAACGACTCTGGAGGAGAGTGAAGAAGAAAGTTATGGGACGTCATACAGATTCTGTCGACTCAATTTGAGCTATTTTGAAGGCACAAAGTATGTTATTACGGTGGATGCTTGGATTCAAGACATTGAGATAATCATGGCGGCAGCTAAGGTTCCTATAAAGGAGCAAGTCAATAAAATCCAATTACAACTATAAGATCTTGCTCGCGATTGGTGGGCAACGGAGGAAGTCGGCTTGAGGCGTCATATTTCTTGGGACAACTTTAGGACCAGGTTCATGGCCAAATATTTTGGGGTAGTGGCACAGTACGAACTGCAATAGAGACTTATTGATCTCAGGCAATCTGGCAGAACAATGGCTGGATACGCAGCAAAGTTCTATAAGGTGAGCAAGTTTGCTCTAGCTATGGTGACGACGGAGCAAGAAAGGGCTATGAGATTCTATCAAGGGATTCATCTCGAGATTCTGCAACTGGTAGAAGGACATGACTACCAGATATTCGATGCCGTATTGATAGTGGCCATGAGACATGAGCTTACCATCCAGAGGTTAGCTTTGAGGACTGGAGGACATAAGAGGTCTCATGCCCAGAACACAGGTGGAGGACCAATACTCGACATTCGTATTTATGATTTGGCACCACAGGGGCCAGTGACATAAGGTAAGACAATAAAAATTTGGAAACAACAACCGAGACAACATCAACAACGCCCAAATAATCCAGTAGGATGTATGTAGCATGGCAAGTGGAAGATGGTTGAGGTATGGGGGTTCCAACCACATAATATCTACTTGCCCATAGATGCAGAGGCTGGGAGGACCATATCAATAATTCTCGATATTGCCAGCTCCAGGAGTAGTTCCGTATCAAGAGCCAGCTTTAGCAGTACGGCCGTTAGCCCAACGTCTAATGTTGATGCAAGCACAGGTGTTTCACCAGAGACAACATTAGTATGGTCAGCAGAGACATCCTCATAACAGAGTTCCAGCGGCACCGAGATATGAGCAAATAGAGTTTAGCGTGTTAGAGCAAATGTTGGCCGAGGGCGGTCAAATTGAGGGTAAGTTTTGAGCTTCCTTCAGTCATATCTTGTGGGTCCCATATATTTGACGAGTGGAGATAATTTTTGTCTCACTCATCTGCCTTCGTATCTCGTGATACATGATGGATGTCATATGTCCCGACTACAAAGGTATGTTCTGGGCAAATCATATTTTTGACTAGGTCGTTGGTACCGACTTATCCCGAGACTTGATCACTGTCCATTTTTGGGAGTCATCATAGGCCAACGAGGATGAGTTCCTATTTCAACTGACTCAGGAGACATATTTATCTATATGCCTCCATCACTCATTCTTTCTTTCTGATTGTGTGGATTGCTTGTGCATTTACTTGTAGTTGATGTTGTCTATTTATCTGCATGTCACGTATGTGCTTGGTTTTTAGTTAGTTGTAACCCATGTGATCTTGTAGTGCATAAGTTGTGATTCCTGAGTTTCTTGCTTAGTTTATGAGTTCCGCATTGGATCATGAGTTTTCTTGCTTGGTGATCAGCTTGACTAGCCTAAGCGAATTCTGAGGACAAATTTTTTCTAAGGTGGGTAGAGATGTCACACCCGTTCGCATATTTGGTATTATTGAATTTGTGATATTTAAAATTTTTCCCTATTATTGTATTCATGTTATATTTTTTATGTTGATTCCTATTAATTATGTTATATTTTATTTAGTTATATTTATATTTATTGAGGGAGATTACTCGAGACCTGTAGTGAACACCTTGGCAATTGCCATGAACCCGTGCTAGGACCCATATGTAGGATGGATATCTGACCCAGTTCACTTTTGGAACCACTAGGCTTATTTTGGATGGTTAGGATTGCATGAGGATTAGTCATGACTAGAATACCCTTTCCCCCTCTTATATATATATACTCCCCTTTCTCTCTCCTCTTTTATTTTTTATTTTTTATTTTCTTTCCTTTACTTCTTCTTTCCTCTTCCTTCTTCCCTCAAGAGATCCCAACCGAAATCCTAAGTCCTAGTCCTAGACTTGGTTTTAGGAAGATGATTGTTAGTCCACCAAGGCAAGTACATCTTGCTCAAAGTGGTAAAGCCATAGATTTTCATATTTTTGTATATATGTAGTAATAAAAATGTGTTTGATGGAAATTATTCTCCTTGATGTCCTCATTAGTTTTAGTTCTTGTAGTTTTTGGTTTTGATGAACAGTTTTGAGCATATCTTAGTTTTAAATTTAGGGTTTTCATTGGTTCTATGTGTTTTTTGTGATTTTGATCTACTAAACCATGTTATTTAAAAAAAATAGTTTTTGTGGTTGATGGAGCACTTTATTTCGAGCATTTTGGATTTTGGTTCACTTGATTCAGAGTTAAAATAAAGTTTTTATGAAGAAAATATTTTTTGGATTTTTGGAGCTTTTCTGCCAGGACTGAACTTGCTGTCTGGAGAAGACGTAGTTTTTATGCGGCCAACAACATATACGGTTGAGACTTCAATGCGGCATGATCCTTATGCGGCCGGACTCTTTGTCGGATAACCAATCAACATGCCTCCATCATGTTGGAAGCATGACTGACCATTACACAAAATATTCTGGAGCTACGTGACAGAACTCCTTGTGTTTTGTTCGCTGGATGAATAAAAAATTCGCTAAGTCGAGCAATATGCGGCCGAGTGACTTATGCGGCAAGCAGAGTATGCGACCACTTTTTCTAGGATGCATGAATCTGAAACCTTGGCATATCTTTCTATGATTTTATCTTTTCTTCATAACACACTTTATGGCCTGTTACATCCATCACTTCAGTCACTTCTCTGATACATCACTTCGGCACTTGTTCCAAGAGTGGACTTTTGTTCGGAGAATGTGGCTTGGAGGATCATGCGGTCTGGGATCGTATGCGGCCTGAGGTAGCATACGGCTTGGAGGAGCATGTGGCCTGGGATCGTATGCGACCTGAGGTAGCATGTGGCCGACATTCCATGTAGCACTAGTCCCATGCACCAAGTTGTGCATGCGGCTCAGCTATTTATTTGGAATATTTCTTTGTTTTATGTAGTTGGTCTTAACAATTGCTTATGATTGATCCTAAGGAAGAATGGACTTAGTAATCCGACCTTGTGCTAAATATGACCATGTGCTAGAATTTACTATGTCATAAGTAACTAACCAGTTGTGTGCCTAACATGAGCTACGTGTCCCAATGTGATAAGGCTTATATGACCAACTATAAGTTTGGTTATTTGATCCAATTTTGTGTATCCGTGTTGATATCATTTTTTACGTGCTATGTGTTACATGATTAATGTGCACTAAGGTGCGTCATAACTTGCTATGTGCTATGAGATTACATGTTTTGAATTGTGCATCGAGAATGTCCCCTATACTATGCAATATGTGATATTATTATATTATTTTCTCAGCACGGGCATGGTATGTGGGTCAACTACCAAAGCATGGAGAGGACTTATGTTGATTGTTGCATCATGCTGGGGTGAATCCAAATTGAACTGTCAAGTGACAAAGCGGATTTGTATCTAGCATGGACCATACTACGGTACGACTATAGGAGGATTGATCATATAACCATGCCATGTGATTTCCAACATAACCATAGGGTTATTCTAGGCAACTAAAACTGGTAGAGCATTAGGAGGGATGAAATCCCGAGATCGTGTAAGCCACCTAAGACTATCGTCATGGCATGTAAGGATGACCCCCATGGATATTGTTCACGTCCGCACTAGTCGACAGCAATATCCGAATACTTATATTGTACAATGCATTCTATGTGATTCTAGTACGGTGGCCTTACGAAGGACCAGTGCATAATATACAGTGTGCTATATGATTACTATGTCTCGGTTAGCCATCCTAAACAGCTCTCGATCTGATAATTTCTTTAGGCATCTGTTCTGAGATAACTCAGACTCCAGATAACAAGCCGTATGATTGATTGGCCGATTTAAAAGAGTATGTGCTGTTAGTCTAGGGACATGAACTATTGTGGTACGACGGTTTAACCTTTGTCCTTATTTGGTTGTAGGGTTGTGCCAATGTGTCACAATAGGTCATCTATCAAAGCTGCATATTATACTTATATCTTAGCTGGTATTGTGGCATGTGTGTTCTGGATTATACTAATATGTTGTATCTTCGTCGTGTTCCTAATTGGTAAGTCATACCCTGTCTTGGCGTAGTGCGATACCTCTTATCCTTGTTTTGTTGTAGAGGTATCCTACTGCCACGATGAAATGTCATACGCTTGCAGTTGTGGCACAGATTCCTATTTTTATGTACTTTATTAGTTTTTGCTTCATTCACTTATGCTCCTTTGTGGTGCTTGTTCTCGGGGCCTGATCCCACTGGTTTTATTTGGCCAGGTTTAATAGCAGAGCACGAGGATCCTGTCTTGTACCTGACCGATGGTGCACACCAGGAGGATATCCGACGAGGAACTTGAGTGGGTTTCTTTTCCTCCACTATGAGTATTATTTTGTATTATCTTTTGGCATTTTACCGACAATACTTGTTCGCCGGTTTATCCGGATATTAGTTCTCTACATGATTGTATATTATTCAGACCGCTATTGACTTACAGTTGTTTGTGGTATTTAAACGAAAGAATGAAAGTGTATTTCAATGACGGGGTTTGTGCGAAACCCGCGCCCTTTGGTTTACAAACAAACTTGTACAATATAATCCTATACGAGGATGTGGGAGTACAATTTATTTAATCTGGGTATAAATTGCTATAGGTGTCTAATCTGTGGTCGATCACTTTAGCCCTTGGACCACGCGATGTTGAAGAAGTGCCGTGGAAGACAGATAGCAGCTTCGAAGGTTGCAGGAGAGGGTGGATACACGATGCCGAAGTCGTCGATCCCCGCCCTTTACCTGAGCTCCGGGCTCTCTCTCTCTCTCTCTCTCTCTCTCTCTCTCCTCCTTGTTCGATCTTCTCCGACTGTCGACCTTGGATCTGGTATTGGTACTCTTGACCAAATTTTCTGACCTGGGATCTGATATCAGTTTCTTCACCAATTTTTTGACCTGGGATCTGATATCGGTTTCTTGACCAATTTTTGACCTTGTTCCCCATTGACAGGGGCCTCTATTTATAGAGTCTTTGGTGACAATGACCACTCCGTTGGTGTAGCAACCGAGGAGTGGAAAGTACAACACCCTTTGACACAACGGTTAAAGTAACCAATGCCTACGTATAGATGATCTTTTGACTGAGCGGGTGACGTGGGTCCAACTAAAGGGACACAACACGTACGGTTGCTACTAAGATCACGGCGTAAAAGCCACGCGGGCAGGTATCCATTGTGTAGAAGAGGTTGGCGTAGAAGCCAGATGTCCGTCACCATGGCATAGAAGCCAAGTAGGCATAGAAGCCGAACAGGCATAGAAGCCGAGTAGGCGTGGAAGCCGAGCAGGCATAGAAGCCGAACAGGCATAGAAGCCGAACAGGCATAGAAGCCGAGTAGGCATGAAAGCCGAGTAGTCGTAGAGACTGGGTGGGCATGGAAGCCGAGTAGTCGTAGAGACTGAGTGGGCGTGGAAGCCGCATGAGCACAGATCCTGAATGGGCGTAGAGGCCGCTGCATATCGTGCCAGAATGGGCGTAGAAGCCGCTTGAGCACAGATCCTGAATGGGCGTAGAAGCCGCTGCATATCGTGCCAGAATGGGCGTAGAAGCCGCTTGAGCACAGATCCTGAATGGGCGTAGAAGCCGCTGCATATTGTGCTGATGTGGACGTCTTTAGCCGGAATTACGGCTTTTGAAGATATAACCAAATCTCTTGCAGGGATTTGCCATCACCTTATGCATTAAATGCGGAGGCGTATTTCGAAGGTCTGCAGGCCTTCTGTGCACCCGTCGCAGAGACGTGTCTTGAGAGAAACTGTCACCGCTCTGTGCAATTAGACGTGGAGACGTGCCTCGAATCCCGTACGAAGTGCAGCTTTTGACGTGGCAGGCAGTTTGTCTGCTGCGGAGCGTAAAACAGCTCATGTTTGCCTGTGTAAAATAGGATGACGTATTCCCCTGTACGCAAAAGAGCGGTTTATGCTGAGGGGACTCCGGTAAACGACGGTTTGGTGATGTTTTACCAAATCCTCTGTATTAAATGGTGAGATCCGCCATCATACTATGGGACGCGTCTCGAGAGGTCTGCCATCGTTTCCAGCCGTCGTCTGGGTAGCCGTGCATCACCTTTTGTCAGGAGTCAGAGGTCAGATTCACTGCATGACTTGACAGGTTCATTTCGGGGAAGATGAAGCGTTCCTCGTACGCTATCACGCTGCTTTGAGAGCGGTTCAGTTTTACGCCATGGAGGCGATGAAGAACTCTGTTTCATGCTGGAACGGCCTGGACGTACTGCATTTATACGGATGGTCCTTTGAGCTTTATTCTTCACGCTGTATTTTAGCAGAAAAAACTCTGTCGTACGCCTGATGGCTCTGAAGGCCTCTGCTTACGCTGCTCTGTATCAAGAGGCTGTGTAGCTCTTCCCAGCGTATTTTTCATGCTTCTACAAGACTCCTTCAGAGCTTTTAAATTGCTTGGAATTTGAAACGCTTTGAACGAAGCATGAATGGTCCCTCGTAACTCGAAACGTTTCTGAGTGGAGCATTGAAACGGTCGGTGCAGACTTTATGGCAGATTTATGGGGGACCGCTGTGATCTCTTTTGCCTATAAAAGGCTGGGAGAGTTAGCCTGTTCTCCCCACATCTTCATCACCACGCAGAGATGATCACCGGAGTTCGCCGGGTCGATTTGAGGAAGAAGGAGATCATGTTCTTCCAGCGTGTAAGGAGCCGAAAAAGACGGCATCTTCGAGCAAGTGTCCACTGCAACGATGGATCATGGAAGGATATCTTAGCCTCCCTTGCTCAGGATAATCAGCAACTTTGTATGGCGTTGCCCCAGGAGAGAGGAAGGGTCGTATTTGACCACGGCGGCTGGCATGCCGTGCCTTCTCTCGATGCCCTCCGGTGACGAGAGTCAGACAGACTCGTTCTGTCCTGGATTGATCGGTGCACGGAGCATAGGATCTGCAAAATCTATGCAGGCCCAGTTCTGTATCCGCCCGACGGTGATCATTGCCATGTCGGTCAGTTTGCTAGAGCTGACCGACTGCCGGAGGAGATGGATGAAGAATTGAAGCCCAGCGAGAACCTGTCAGAACAGCTTCTGGGCGATCTTCAGACGACGAGGGGGTATCTCCTTTGTAGATGGAGTTTTCCTCAAATGTAATCATGAAAATGAAAAGAAAACCCTTGTAGATTGGATTTTCCTCATATGTAATCATGATTTTGATCTTTAATAAAAAAATCGTCTTTCTTCTTCATATGATCATCTTGTCATATGTTGCTGTGAAGTCTGAATATGTGCAGCTTCAACACGTCTGAATCTGTACGCCGACTCTGTAGAAAGAGTGCTAGGTCCTGTCCTTCACGCATAGCGAGTAGTTCATAGAACACTGTAGAGCATTTTGAACATCTTAGAACTGTCCTGTTGCTGGGACTGAGGAACCGCGTAGAGCTCTGAACTTCTGATAAACAGAATTTTTGTTCAGTCTTTGCCTTCAAGAGTGACTTCTCGAAAATCCCTTGGAACAGGGTCGAGGAATGGCTGTCAAAAACTGAGTTGCCATCTTTTGATAGACGAGGTATTCAGACTGGAGTTTGGACGAACCTCCAATTGACCCGAGAAGAGTAAGTTCTCAATGTTTGAACTCTTGTATGTTTCGGGTATTTGGGATATGTTGAGGCCAAGGAGGAGTATCTTCTGTGTGAACTCCTGTAATTGACCATCTTGGGGACCGTTCAAATATACGGAAAGTCGTGGAGCGAGAAATCATCAGTCTGTAGCCTCCGGGCGTAAAACACCGTCGAGCGTAAAATCGTAGACTTGTAGTTCCTGTGCGTGAAGTCATGGGTTTTGTGGCCTCTCGAGCATAAAAGCTGCTGAGCACAAAGGCATCCGGGCCAAAAACCTGACTTGTAGCTGTCGAACGTAAAGTTGTAGATTCGTAGCCGTCGAGCGTAGGAAGCTCCTTTAGCGTAGAACTGTATATTTATAGCCTATGAGCGTAGAACACCATCGAGCGTGAAATCATAGACTTGTAGTCCCTGTGCGTGAAGTCATAGGTTTTGTGGCCTCTCGAGCATAAAAGCTACTGAGCACAAAGGCATCCGGGCCAAAAACCTGACTTGTAGCTGTCGAACGTAAAGTTGTAGATTCGTAGCCGTCGAGCATAGGAAGCTCCTTTAGCGTAGAACTGTATATTTGTAGCCTGTGAGCGTAGAACACCATCGAGCGTGAAATCGTAGACTTGTAGTCCCTGTGCGTGAAGTCATGGGTTTTGTGGCCTCTCGAGCATAAAAGCTACTGAGCACAAAGGCATCCGGGCCAAAAACTTGACTTGTAGCTGTCGAACGTAAAGTTGTAGATTCGTAGCCGTCGAGCGTAGAAAGCTCCTTTAGCGTAGAAATGTATATCTATAGCTCCTGAAAAGAAAATTTCTCCGAGCGTGAAGTCTTGCGGATCTGTTGCTTCTGAGCGTAAACTGAGCGCTATCGGGCGTGAGATCATCGATTTGGTATCTGCTGAGCATAAAGTCGTAGATTTGTGGCCTCTCGAGCTTAAAAGCTACTGAGCACAAAGGCATCCGGACGTAAAACCGTAGACTTGTAGCTTGCGAGCGTAAAACCGTAGATCTGTTGCTGTCGAGCGTAGAAAGCTCCTTCAGCGTAGGACCTGCTGAACCGTCTTTGACGAAAAACTTTTCGAATTTGCTGACTGTCCGTCTTTCAAGGTTAGTGGTCTGACGTGGCATCCAATCATAACCCATTATTTAATTTTGTGAGATTTGGTTAGGGTCTCGAGGAGTCCGTCTGAGGATTCGAAGAGTCGACCCGAACTCTATATATATCCCAAGTTCTCTGAGAGAGAAACTTCTTATCCGTCTTCTGTGAAAGAGAGCTTTCGACTGTTCGAGTTTTTCTTTGTTTCCCTCGAATCTTCAGAAAATGGCGTCGAAATAAACCTCCTTTGCTAAGGGAAAGGGTATAGGTTCCTCTTCTCATTCTTCTGCCCCAGCGAGGGAGTCTTTGGTCGGTCAAGGCGAACTTCCTTCTGAGCGAAGTATCCCGCCGACGAGCAGTGCACCCGGTCTTCGAGGTAAAGCCTTCGGGGTGGCAAAAACGACGAAAAATCCTTCGCACACGTCGAACGTGACCGCGCTAGGTCGTCTTCTGTGCTGATAGCCTCTTCTTGAGGAAGATGATGCACGGAGGCGTTTTCATCTTTTACTCCCACATTTCTAATGTGTCAGCGTAAAGACTCCATATTTTCGTAGTTCTGAGCGTAGAAGCTCTGGCTACCGAAAATTGGGGTATATCGTAAAATTTGAATTTTTACGCTTGTGGGGGGGACCACCGGCGTAAAATTGCCAGATTTGCACCATCCTGCGTAGAGCACAGACTGTTGTTTCTTTCGGTCTGTATGTTCGTGCAAGACTTGTGATGACGTATTTTCTTTGCACTTTTGTAGTTGACTTGGGTGAGTCTCCACTGGCCGAGGTGATGGGCTCCGCTGCTGGGATGCTGCACTCGAACTACCTGGAGGATCTGTCCCACGTGTCCTTCCCTATCTCCGGACCCCAGTACCCTGAAGGAAGGAGGGTCTTAATATCGGCTCAGGGCGAGCGAATGCTGTTGAGCATGATCAACAGGGAGCCTCTGACTTATGTAGACGGGGAGCCGTACGTAAAGCCGGCTTTCCTTTTAGGGGACATGATCGACAAACAGTCCCAGACGAAGCCTGAGAGGGAGCCCTGGGTCTTCTCAGCCAGAAATTTGGTTTTGTACCTGCCAACGATGCCGAGGGATTATCCTATCTCGGCCTTCTTCCACGCAACGCATCCTAGAAAGATGTCGTGGACGCTGACTCCTGATCTTCACGGTAAGCCGGGAAAGATTTTTCATCTGAAAGGAGCTGACCAGGGGTCATTTGTCAGTCGCCCCTCCGGCGTTGTGACGTTGTTCAGAGGACTGTGCCCGGGCAGTGTTCCAAGTGAGGATAGCTTGGTGATCCAGCCGGTCCAATTGCCGACCTTCTGCAACGACTTCATGGGTCGAGGTGGGGTATATCCCAAGGAGAATCCTCGGTACAATGGGTGGATCGCCCCAACGAACTCCCGATGGAGATGCCTAGTTGACTGGGCCTTGAAGCACTTCCAGAGAGAGTTGGAGGGCATTGGACTATATGCCGCTGTTAGTGCGACGAGCGTCGGGTTGCCTCAGAATCCCAATTTGTTCCTGGCGCTGATGGAGCGGTACATTCCGCTCACCGGGACCTTTGCCACTCCACTGGGGGAGTTGGGGTTGGCGCTCCACGAGATGGCAGTTGTCTCGAGACTGCCGATGGGGGATACTCCATATGAAGAGTATGTTCCCACCAACCGGGAGTTGGGGGATTTGGACCCTCGGGTGGTAGAAGTATATCAGGAGCTGATGTGTCAATACTTCGCGTGCACCGCCTTTTATAACGACCCTTCTAATTTGGCTCACACCACCAAGTGGATGTCCTACCTCTTCTTCCACCGAGCCGGGGCCGCCAGGTCGGAGAAAGCCCCGGGGGGCAAGAATGAGCCCGTGAACTGTTTGGGCGTGCTTAGTGCCCAGGTTGTGGAGACTCTTATGGAGGAGGCTGAAGCTCCGGACCAGATTCTTGTCGAGGGGGTAGGAAAGTACCCGGAAGGCACCAAGGCCTGTAGTTACTTGAGGCATTATCGCAGGCCTTTGTCTAAGGAAGCCCAGCTGGCTGGTTTCCTCTCCATATGGTTGCGCCGAGTAGTGGTGCCAGGTACCGCGTCCGCGGACCGCATTCACCGAAACATCCTGTGGCCGGCAGTGCACCTGGTGTTTGGGGCAAGACTGGGCTTGCTTTCTGCCATGGTGTGCCGTATACAGGCTGGCTTGAGAGCCATAACTGACGGGTTGCTCATCGACGAAGCTCGACGTGAGAGTTTTCCCAGGGTGGAATTACCATACCTATACTTGATGGGATGGTTGATTCTCCACAATCCCCGGGTGATGTCTCCTGGGTCCGATAGCAGCTCGGGGGGTATACTCTTGCTGAATTATAAGGATTCCTCCTGGAATGTGAGCATAGTTTTAGACTGCCGGCTGGTGTTGAACCTCGGCCACGGTTGGAAGGTCCTCTGTACTGCTCCCCCCGTGCATCGTAATCAATCAGGGGTGTGGCTTGAGGATTCAGGTGAAGAGAAGACCGACCTTTCCCCGGAAGCTTTTAACTGGTTGGTCTGTATTAGACCCTCCCATCTGCTGTACAGGAGCGAAGATCACTGCTTCTTCGAGCCCTACTTGCCTAGTCGGTTTGCCAGGCAGTTTGGGTACGATCAGCTGCATGTGGGCAATACCGTTACCAGCTTTAGGTCCAGGGGCGGACTCATTGATGGAGCTAGAGGGTGGCGATATTTCCTTATGGGTTGTACGAGGGCAACCTTCATTGTGCCGGTTGTTACAACCTCCACGGAGCTTCGCATTCTCCACTTTTACGCCCAGTTTTACGTGGCGATTAACACCTTCCATCGTGATTTTGACGTGCGTGGAAGCTTCCGGGTGCCTTCTCCCAAGCTTGGGGGAAGAGTTGACGTCCTTTCGGTTTCTTCGGACGAAGGTGAGGAGTCTGGTACTCCGGACGAGCCTCTGGTATCGGTGCCGAGGTGCGAAGTGCCTCTGCCTGCGGGGGCTTTGGTAGTCCCTTCTGGGAAGCGACGGGCTTCTGCTCTGAAGGAGGTTTCTCTTCGCAAGAGGAGGAGGGAGACGGTTGCTCGTCCTCTCCGTATTCCTGGCATTGCGGCTCCTGGGAGTGAGTCTGCCTCTCCCTACCTCGGGGATGACTCCTTGGCTGGAGTTTCCTCGCCTTCTAGAGAGGGGCCTCCTACAGTTCCGGTCGTCGATGCCGGAGAATCCTCGTTAGAGGTGGCTGTGGCGGCTACTGCTCCAGGTAGCGGAGCGAGATTGCCTGTGTGGCCGAGGCAAATGGGAGAATCTTTCCCGAGGCCAGCAGCGGGCATGACTCCTGCCGCGTTAGTGAGCGCGCCTGGCAAGATTCCGGCCGATGAACTTCGACCACGTCTTGGTGGAGGCCTGACAGAACTCTCGGTGATGTCGGTCGGCCCACCTCCTTCTCCAGGCATGACGATTCGCATTGCGTCATTAAGGCGTGGTTTAGCTATATCGACTGCAGATGCGTCGTATATGCCATTGGCTCCGGGTAAAATATTGTTTTTATGTCTCCTTTGAAAAGATTGTCATCATACTGATATTGACTTTCTCGTCTTCTTCTCAGGGGATAGCGCCCACGGGGAGTATAGCGTTGAAGCGCATTCTGGTTTCGCTCGGGCTTCTGACGAGGAGGCGTTCATCTTTGATGAGGAAGTGGCTTCGGGGGCCAGTACGCCTGGAGTAGCTTCTTCACCTCGAGAGGAGGATGAACACGTCTTCGTGACCTTACCTCTTGTGAGTGTGGCGATGACTTCGACCGCCGTTACCGCACCTTCTTCGATTGTGCCATGTGTCGATGCGACGGCTGTGGCCACCTCGTCTGCAATCATCCCTGGAGAGGGACTTGCTGACATTGCGGGCGCTCCCGGCGTTCAGTCCGATCTAGTTGCGTTGACCGAGCAACATACCAGCCTTTTCTATACCGGTTTGAGAACGATGGTGTCTTTGGTGTTAGCGAACAGTCTGGATTTTGAGCGCCTGAGGAAGACTTCTCTTGCTTCGATCGGGGTCATCAGGGAGCTCGGCGATCCTGGGGTAGCTGACGCCCTGGAGGCGGTGGTTAATGGGTTAGAGCAACCTATTAACGAACATTTGCAGCTAACTCGGGGTCTCGATGCTGATGTTTAGGCTCGGTTCGACCTCATGACTGCGCGGCTTGCTACGAAGGTGGAAAGCCTAGACAACTCTATCCAGAAGCATAAGCTGGAGGTGGATAGGAAAAAAGTTGTCATGGAAGAGGCTCTTGCCGTTGAGACGCGGTGTCGCTCTGAGCATGAAGGGAATGCAGCGAGGGTCTCCAAGCTAAAGGAAAAACTCGCTCGGGCAGAGGAGTGGGCTTCTCAGTCGCTGGCAGGTCTAGACGTAGCGTCCGATCGACTGAGCACAGCGCGACGGGAGCTGGACCGTGCAGAAGCTGCTCGCGCGGGCTATCTTCGGGTAAAGGCTGATCTGACCCTCACGGACACTCCCGAGGCATGGCTGGAGCAGGCTCGTGCCGACGCCTTGGTTCTTAGGAATGAGAGGATAGCTGCGCTGGAGCGGCAGATTCATAATCTGACTCACCCGCCATCATGATGTATCCTTTTCCCTTTTTGCTTGCCCAGATGTAATTCTGCCTTCCTCTCGGGAATAAATAAAGGCGACTCTTTTCTGACTTTTGTGGACCCATCATTTCGGAATGTAAATGACCGGTTTTGGTGAGAGTGTTATCAGAGGTAGTATGGACATGATAGACTCCCGATAAACTTCTTAGCAGGACACATCTATTCAGAGGTCATACGGACATGATAGAGCGTAACCCTACTAATTGCGTTTTGGAAGTAGTTTTGTCAGAATCGAGGGCCTTGCTATTTTCCACCCGAGCAGGGGGGATTAAGCATAGTACCTTTTCAGGAATTTACCGTTGATAGGAGCCATTAACAGGTCTCCATTAGGCTGGGCTATCCTGTAGGCGCCGTTCGAGAACGTTGTCTCAATCACATAAGGGCCTTCCCACTTGGGTTAGAATTTGCCTTTACTTCTGTGGGTAAGAATCATCGGTCTTCTTACGGCTAGAACTAGCTCGCCGACTTTGAACACTCTTTCTTTCACTTTATGATTAAAAGTTTTGGAAATGCGTGCTTGGTAAAGCGCGATGCACTGTTAGGCTTATAGGCGTTTCTCGTCTAATCCTTCAAGCTCTTGGAGCCTTAACAGTCATTCTTTTCTCGAGTCAACTCACTAGTCACTGCTATCCTGAGCGACGGGATCTGTATTTCGATGGGAAGAACTGCCTCGCTCCCGTAGACCAGTAAAAAGGGGGTACAACCTGTAGGTGTCCGTACCGTTGTGTGGTATGCCCAGAGACATTCGCCCAGCTTCTCGTTCCAGTCTCTTTTGTTTGAAGAAACAAACTTCTTCAGGAGTTTGATAATGGTTTTGTTGAAAGCTTCCGCCAAACCATTAGCAACTGGATAATATGCCGTAGAGGCAATATTATATATTCGACTTTTATCGCAAAATCGATGAAACGCTTGGCTGATGAACTGAGGCCCATTGTCATGGATTATCCTTCGAGGAATCCCAAAGCGATAAATAACGTGGTGCTTGATGAAGCTGATCATGTCAGACGCTTTTACCTCAGCCAGAGGGATCGCCTCTGCCCATTTGGAGAAGTAATCCGTGATGGCCAGTATGAACCGGTGGCCTCTGGAGGAAGACGGGTGAATGGGACCGACGATATCCATACCCCATGCTTCGAAGGGCCACGATACAACCGTAGGATGTAGATATTCAGACGGTTGGTGTATGAAGTCTGCATGAACCTGACAGGCTCTGTATTGTCTTGCATAGCTGATCGCGTCTGTGATCATAGTGGGCCAGTAGTAGCCCATTCTCCTAATACGATCCTGTAGCTTAGGACCGGGCTGATGCGCTCCGCATACGCCGTCATGAGCTTCTCGGATAATCTGCTATGCTTCATCGTCTAAGAGACATCTTAATAGCAGTCCGTCGTAGGTTCAACGATATAGGCAGTGTGAAGATGCATTGAAATAGAAGCGTAATGATCGTCTCTTGACGGATATTGCTTCTTTGGGATCCTCTGGCAAGATTCCGTATGCGACAAAATCTATGAAGGGACTTCTCCAGTCCCTCCCGGGGGGATCTGTGTTCACAACGTGGCTGCGTTCTATGTGAAGGTTGTTCTTCACACAGAATAAATCTTTGTTGAGAAGGATCACCGAATCTTGCCTTCTTATAGGGGTTGCTAAGTCTGCAGCTAGACTGGCCAGGACATCAGCTTCCAGATTCTGAGATCGAGGTACATGCTCTAGGAAGAACCCTTTGAACGCCATGGCTATCTCGATTGTCGCTCGGTGATAGGGGATAAGGTCTGGATTCCGGACTTCGTATATCCCTCTGACTTGATTGACGATAAGCAGAGAATCACCGAAAGCTTCCAGGGTTTCGACCCCCAGCTCTTCAGCGACTTGGAGCCCGATCAACAGGGCGTTGTATTCTGCCACATTGTTGGAGCATGGTTCATTAAGAGAGTATGCCCGGTAGATGACGAGTTTATCAGGAGTGACCAGGACGATTCCTACCCCTGAAACTACGTTTCCCTGGGGGCCAGTCCTGGAGGCGCCGTCAAAGAACAGTTGCCATGTGTCACTTTTCATTGCGGAATTATATTCTGCAACTTCGTCGGGAATATCTTCGTATAACTTGGAGGCCTCCGGGATCGGATGAGCAGCCAGGAAGTCGGCCAGGGCATGGCCTTTGATGGACTTCTGCGGGATGTACACCATGTCATATGGTGTTAACAGCATCGCCCAGGTTGCGAGTCGAGAATTAAGAATACTCGGCTTGCTCATCAGTACTCGAAGAGGGTTGATCCTGGAGATGATATGAATAGTCTGGCCGATGACGTAGTGCCGCGTATTTTGGATAGCGAACATCAGAGCCAGACATTCTTTCTCCACTGGGTTGTACCGGTGTTCGGCTCCGACCATCATCCTGCTGAGGTAGTAGATAGCCTGCTCATGCCCCTCGTCATTCTTTTGTGCTAGAAGAGCTCCTAGCGAATGATCCATTGCTCGGACGTACAGCAAGAACGGTTTCCCCATGATGGGAGACACCAGAACTGGCGGACTGGTAAGGTAGCGTTTGATCTCCCCGAATGCTTGCTAACAGGTTTCGTCCCATACGAAGGATACACCTTTCTTCATGAGGTACGAAAAAGGCTGGCATCTTCCTGAGAGATTGGATATAAAATTTCGGATATAAGCCAGACGGCCTTAAAATCCCCGGAGTTCCCTCAGATTGCGGGGATATCGCATTTCTACGATGGCCTGGACTTTGTCAGGGTCCACCTGGATGCCTTTGGCGGTGATAACAAATTCCAGGAATTTGCCACTAGATACGCCTAGGAAGGACTTCGTAGGGTTCATCTTGAGTTAATGTCGGCGCATTAACTCGAATACCGTCCTTAGGTCCTGAATGTGATCATCCTTGAGGTGGCTCTTGACGGCTATGTCTTCTACGTAACACTCTACTGTTTTGCGTAAATGTCCATGGAATATGCCGCTCATAGCCCGTTGGTACGTAGCCCCGGCGTTCTTCAATCCGAAGGGCATGACCGTATAGCAATACACTCCCAATGGGGTGCGGAAGGCAGTGTGCTTCTCGTCTTCAGGATGCATCTTGATTTGATTGTATCCTGAGAACCCGTCCATGAAAGACATGCGTTCAAAACTGCAGGTGTTGTCAATCATGATGTCCATGATGGGAAAAGGAAATTCATCCTTGGGGCAGGCCGCATTCAGATCTCGGTAATCGATGCAGATACGTACCTTCCCATTTTTTTTTATGCCTGGGACAACGTTGGCGACCCAGTCGGGATATTGTTCTTCCCGGATGAACCCACAGGCTATCAGCTTTTTGACTTCAGCTTCAATGGCGTTCATCATGTCCGGTCGGAACCGGCGTTGGTGCTGCTTCACAGGCTTTGAGTCAGCCAATATGTTGAGTTTGTGAGTAGCCACCTTCGGGTCTAGGCCCGGCATGTCTCCATAATCCTATGCAAAGACGTCAACGTATTCCTTTATCAGCTGTATGATTTCTTCCCTTTCGGCTGGTGGAAGATTGTCACTAATAAATATCGGCTTTGGCGAAAGCTCACCCCCAACATCGATTTGGATAACTTTGTCTTTGGTTGGAGGTTCCCTTTGTTCGAAGCAGAATTCCCACTGTATATCCATTTGCTGAGCCCAAGAGTCATTCTCAAACGGCTCAGAATCTTGTTCCTCTGCTTCTGAGGGATCTGTCATCACCATATTTGCTGATAGTGCTTGTTCGAGAGCATCAGGTGAGTCGGGGGGTGACGAGCCGTCCCAGGAGGAGGAAAAGATGTCCTTATCCGACATGGAAGCCGTAAGGGAGGTGGCATACCCTAACCCGAAACAAGTTTGTTGGTAGCGGGGGTCACCGCGTGGCGGCGTTCTTCTGCCTCTTCCGTAGTTGAGGCCCGGCTTTCGCTTCAAGTCATAGTCCATGTTTTGCATGATCTTCAGCGCTTGAGGGCTGTATCGGTGAACCTGCATCTTCCCAGTATCGTCATCGAAAGGATCTTCTTGGATGGCTGGCTGATTGCGCATGCGGCCGAATACTATTGGATGCTGACTGCTGCAGGTAGGCGTGATTATGAAGATAGAATCTTCATGCGGTCCATACGTTGTGATTACGTTGGATGTTGACGCTGCTTCCCAGATATGCGGATGGTAGGAGTCCATAGCTTCCAAGAACTTTCGTGCTATGGGTTCTACCTTGTCACGGGGAGCGGGTTCCTAATTTGGAATCTGAGTATTAATGTATGGGAAAAGAGGATATTTATTGCCATCTGGAACTCCGTTCCTGGTCGTGTTTACATCGGTCGGCTGCTTGTCACGCCGAAGGTTGATGACCAAAGGTGGAGGCTTCTGGTTCAGAGTAACCGCTGGAGAATTACTTCTTTTCCCCGAGCTGGATCTGTTCAGGTGAATAGCCATGGGCTCTATGGCTTTTGGACGAGTGGTTCGTCCTTTCACTCTGATCGATAGCGGTAGTGCGACAGAGGGTTCTCCTGGCTCCCGGTGGGATTCCTTCTGTCTTGCCCGTCACTTCTTCCGTGTGGTCCTGCGAGTACAACACGGCGTCGAAATAGTAGGACTCTACTCCTTTAAACGGGTTTAGGTCGGCCACCTCCGTTTGTACCATCCCTTGGGGGTCTACATATTTAAGACATTGATGTAGAGTTGAAGGAACGATGTTGTGATCGTGGATCCACGGTCTTCCTAGCAAGATGTTATAGGATACCTTTGAATCGATCACGTAATATGTGGCCACCGATCTGAGGTTGCCAATCTGGATCCTCAGGCGAATCTTTCCTAACAGCTTACTTCTTCCGGCGTTGAATCCCACGATTGTAGTGGAGGTATAAGCCAGTTCGCTGGTAGGAATCCTCAATGGTCTGAGCAGACTGTGTGGGATAATGCTGATCGATGATCCCGGATCTATGTGAATCCGATCAACCTCCATGGAACCGATGTACCCGGTGTAATAGAGGGGCCTGTCATGCCTGTTATGTTTTAACAGCATGTCATTTTGGGTGAAGGTGATATTTGGGACCACCTCCATCACACTGTGGCACCGAGGGCACGCCACTGGTTCTTCGTCGGAAGACTTGAGCCGGGTCAAGCATGCCTCCGCCTGCATCAGTGCTTCACTCAAGGCTAGACGAGTGTCTTGGGAGAGCCTGAGTAGCTCGAAGATGGAGAGCCTGGCCGGTGTATTAGCCAGTTGGGCTAGGATGTCGAAGTTATACGGCTTCTCAAAACCTTTGTTCGGAATGTTTTTCACAAGTTTATCGAAGCGCACTTCTCTTTGTTTTCCTTTGTCCGCCGGCGTCGGTTTTGAAGGGTTGGCTTCCGGTATGATGGGGCTTGGCCCTGCAGGTTTGGCAGTTGAAACGTCTGCCGGTATATCCTCCTGACTCGCTCCGTAGTCGTTGAGGTAGGCTCTCCCTGACCGGGTTGCAGCAAGTACCTTGTCTTCGTCTGATGGCGAAGAATTTGTGACCATATGGCATGGTTTGCACTTTGGGCCCCTCCTGAACGTAGCTTTAGTCTCTTCCTCGAGCTCTGACACCAAATCTGGATGAACCCACATAATCTCGCCCTGACGGGTGGTCAGGGGTACCAGGTTATGATTTTGATCCCTAGCCGGAGGGAGATTGACGATGTCTATTGTGGCTCGGGAAATGGGCGTGATACCGTCCATGACTTCTTGGGGAGGCAGATCGCCGAACCGCCGAGAGATCATGTTGGCTGTGACCGTTTTCTCGGTGTCGTGCAGGGTGATGGCCTTAGCATCGATCAACCCCTGGATCTTTCTCTTCAGTACGTAATACATCTTTTTTGGGTAGTGTACATATCTGTGGAAGATGCAGTATTTGGGGTCGTCGGTACTGCCGACCTCTTGGGGCCGCCTTAGCTCTGGCAGGGTGATCTTGCCACTTTTGACGAGACACTCAAATATACTAGGGATATCGTCGTCATCGAAAGAGTAGACCTCGACGGGCCTGGAAGTCCCGGGCTTTGTCTGCGTGGTCGCCGCCGTCTTTTGTCTGGACGTATTGACTGTCAGAGCTTCTTTTCCCTTGGAGCTGTGAGGATGGTCGCCGCTGGAAGATGGCCTTTTGCCTCTGTCGGAGGCAGAGATCATGATGTCGTTGTCGCGCGCCTTGCGACTGTTGTCTTCGGCGGCCACTGCCGAGACGATGAACGAGGGCCACTCATGGAACTGATATGGTCCTGTGAACACCGAGACTATAGGAAGGAGGTTATTCCTGCAAATGTCTACTAACGCCGAGTCTGGAACTCCTGGAGGCATTTGTAAGGTGGCCTGACGAAAATGTTCGACGAAGGTGCGAATGTCTTCCTTTTTCCTTTGCTTGACTTCAATGAGGGAGGACATAGACATGTCCATTCCACCCTCGTAGAATCGTGTGAAGAATAGCGCTTTGAAGTCTTCGAAGGAAGTAATGCAGTTGTCCGCCAAGCTACGGTACCACTGATAGGCTACTCCTGAGAGGCAGCCCTTGAACACCCGAGTGAGGAGGGCGTCGTTCCCTTGTGGCAACACCGTCATCATACTGAATTAGTTCATGTATTGACTTGGTGATGTTTTTTCTTCGAACAGAGCCATAGTCTGAGGTTTGTACTTCGGAGAAAAAGGGACTTCTTCCCAGATAGCCGGGTAAGGCTAGTTGATTCCCAGTTTCTTTAGCTGATCTTTGTGCCTCAAGGCATCAAACTGGGCTTTCAACTCCTGCACTGCCTGCATCGGATTCTCAGTTGGAAGCGGAGGGACTGCTGACTCATGATCTAGAGCAGGTTCTTGGCTTGGGTCGGATGGTGGTAAGTCCACCCCCATACATATCTGAGTTGGCAGGACCGACGCTTGAGCCATGGCAGTCGCGCGCTGAGTTAGCATCATCTGGTGCATGTTCTCTATTACGGATTACATTTGCTTCAAAGATGTCTCTAGCACAGTGATGCGTTGTTCCGCGTTTCCTGAAGCCTCCTCGCGTTCGTCTTTAATGGCGTAAGCTCCCACTTCCCTGGACGTCATCGAAGGATTAGTATAGGTCGCCGCAGAAGTCGACTCTACACTTTCAGCATCTGTTCTGGGAGATTGGCGACCACCAGCGTCGAAATCAGACGAGTACGGAGCTGGTTGTTGTGACCTTGCCCGGGTGTTTTGGAACACCCCAGCTTCAGTGCTCCAGAGGAGGTCTTCGAATCTTCTTCGGCTCGGAGGCCCAGAGGGATGACGTCACGAGCTCGACCTTCTTCTGGGTATGCGTGAAGCCATGTTCACGGACGCATACGCGTGCTTTTCTTCCGAAAAAGACTGAGAGTAGCTCAATCGGTCGAAGACCGACCATTTTGCTTTAGAACAGCAGCAGTCAATTACAATCTTATGACTATTACAACATTGCTCTCTGGGGGGCATAATAGACATGTTGGAAGATCCCCTCTCCTTACGCTTCTGGACTAGGCATTCGCGTAGGTCAGGAGTAGCAACCGGAGCTTGCTTTACGTCGTGGGACTTCGCCTGGCGTAATTTGGAGATTCGCTCAGACTGGCGTAAAGCTGAAGAGGTCCTTAGTCGGCCATCGGCTTCTCGCATAATCCGGAGGGTAGGCAGATTGTTCTCTTGCTGGCGTAAAGGCCGAGAGGTTGAATATTCGCCTGCTTGCTTCCCCTCGCGGAGATCACCACGCTCATCTATTTTACCATAGAAGTCAGATGTTGTTTCGCGCGTGGAGCGTGATCTGTTCTTCCGATTTGGCGTTGAGGCACCATCGAAAGTTTTGCCTGTACCGCGCGTAGCGGGAGACTGATTCCTACGCGTATAGCGCAGTGGATACTTCTGGGTTAGCGCAGAGGCCTTGCCCGAAGTTTTGTCTGTACCGCGCGTAGCGGGAGACTGGTTCCTACGCGTAAAGCGCAGTGGATACTTCTGGGTTAGCGCAGAGGCCTTGCCCGAAGTTTTGTCTGTACCGCGCGTAGCGGGAGACTGAATTTTACGTACAGGGCACGGAGGGAGCGATGCTACCACCTCATTGGTCGGAAAGATCGGAGAGATCGGTGAGTCCACAGGAATGGTTAAGGATATCTTGGGCATCCACACTTTGCGCAGCTTCCTGTTGTCTTGGACGGAGAGAAAGTGAGAGCTACCCCCGGTTCGAAGCATGTCTTCGTAAGCAGACTGGTCGAAATGAACGACCAGCATCTTCTTCACGGTTCCTATAGATACCGCATCGCGTTGAGCAATTACTTCCTCGTCAGAAGAGAAAGACGTCCCCAGCAGAGTCACCATCTTATTTGTGGTATTTAAACGAAAGAATGAAAGTGTATTTCAATGACGGGGTTTTTGCGAAACTCGCGCCCTTTGGTTTATAAACAAACTTGTACAATGTAATCCTATACGAGGATGTGGGAGTATAATTTATTTAATCTGGGTATAAATTGCTATAGTTGTCTGATCTGCGGTCGATCACTTTAGCCCTTGGACCACACGATGTTGAAGAAGTGCCGTGGAAGACTGGTAGCAGCTTAGAAGGTTGCAGGAGAGGGTGGATGCATGATGCCGAAGTCGTCGATCCCCGCTCTTTGCCTGAGCTCCGGGCTCTCTCTCTCTCTTTCTCTCTCTCTCTCTCTCTCTCTCCTCCTTGTTCGATCTTCTCCGACTGTCGACCTTGGATCTGGTATTGGTACTCTTGACCGAATTTTCCGACCTGGGATCTGATATCGGTTTCTTCACCAATTTTTCGACCTGGGATCTGATATCGGTTTCTTGACCAATTTTTCGACCTTGTTCCCCATTGACAGGGGTCTCTATTTATAGAGTCTTTGGTGACAGTGACCACTCCGTTGGTGTAGCAACCGAGGAGTGGAAAGTACAACACCCTTTTACACAATGGTTAAAGTAACCAATGCCTACGTATAGATGATCTTTTGACTGAGCGGGTGACATGGGTCCAACTAAAGGGACACAACACGTACAGTTGCTACTAAGATCACGGCATAAAAACCACGCGGGTAGGTATCCATTGTGTAGAAGAGGTTGGCGTAGAAGCCAGATGTCCGTCACCATGGCATAGAAGCCAAGTAGGCATAGAAGCCGAACAGGCATAGAAGTCGAGTAGGCGTGGAAGCCGAGCAAGCATAGAAGCCGAACAGGCATAAAAGCCGAACAGGCATAGAATCCGAGTAGGCGTGGAAGCCGAGTAGTCATAGAGACTGAGTGGGCTTAGAAGCCGCATGAGCACAGATCCTGAATGGGCGTAGAGGCCGCTGCATATCGTGCCAGAATGGGCGTAGAAGCCGCTTGAGCACAGATCCTGAATGGGCGTAGAAGCCGCTGCATATCGTGCCAGAATGGGCGTAGAAGCCGCTTGAGCACAGATCCTGAATGGGCGTAGAAGCCGCTGCATATCGTGCTGATGTAGACGTCTTTAGCCGGAATTACGGCTTTTGAAGATATAACCAAATCTCTTGCATGGATTTGCCATCACCTTATGCATTAAATACGGAGGCGTGTTTCGAAGGTCTGCAGGCCTTCTGTGCACCCATCGCAGAGACGTGTCTTGAGAGAAACTGTCATCGCTCTGTGCAATTAGACGTGGAGACGTGCCTCGAATCCCGTACGAAGTGCAGCTTTTGACGTGGCAGGCGGTTTGTCTGCTGCGGAGCGTAAAACAGCTCATGTTTGCCTGTATAAAACAGGGCGGCGTATTCTCTTGTACGCAAAAGAGCGGTTTATGCTGAGGGGACTCCGGTAAACGACAGTTTGGTGATGTTTTACCAAATCCTCTGCATTAAATGGTAAGATCCGCCATCATATTCTAGGACGCATCTCGAGAGGTCTGCCATCGTTTTCAGCCGTCGTCTGGGTAGCCGTGCATCACCTTTTGTCAGGAGTCAGAGGTCAGATTCACTGCGTGACTTGACAGGTTCATTTCGGGGAAGATGAAGCGTTTCTCGTACGCTATCACGCTGCTTTGAGAGCGGTTGAGTTTTACGCCATGGAGGCGATGAAGAACTCTGTTTCATGCTGGAGCGGCCTGGACGTACTGCATTTATACGGATGGTCCTTTGAGCTTTATTCTTCACGCTGTATTTTAACGGAGAAAACTCTGTCGTACGCCTGATGGCTCTGAAGGCCTCTGCTTACGCTGCTCTGTATCAAGAGGCTGTGTAGCTCTTCCCAGCGTATTTTTCATGCTTCTACAACAGTCATGTACTCTTAGCAACGTACTAGTGTACCATCCTGTATAACTCGTTTCATGATCATTCTGATAGAGCGTCAGGGATGCCTAACTGCTTTATCTTACATGTTAATTCTTATTGGTTCTTGGTTGACGATTGAGATAAATATGTTCTTGACCCTAGGTGACTTGATTGTAGTATGCACCCCCTTGTCTAGCTACAGCTGTGATCGCCGTACTACGTATAGTATCTTGTACGGGGTAGCTGGCCATGTCCGTCTCCGTATTCCGGTACTGGGGTGTGAAAATAGTGCAACAGTAGGAAATTGATCAGATTGCAGTAAGGAAACTGCAGTTCAGGGTGTAAGGGGAAATTTGTACTAAGTTTGCAGTAGATGTAGGTGCACCCAACCAGTGCACTTAGTGCACAGCAGGTTAGAGGAGACTGCAGCCTGTAGTTAGCAACTAGGTAGTAGCATGGGTTGGTACAAGAGTTGTATAGATAGCGTGATTGTGTGAGGGTGTGCAAGTTTGGATATTTGAGTGAGGAGTGTTTAGTTTTGGAGTGAGTGTCTAATGTGGGTATCAAGGGTAGTATTGAGAGTATGGTACTGGATCATGAGATACCTAGTGTGAGTTAGTATCTTGTTCATACATACTTTTGAATGTGGTACCATGGTACCTATGTACCAAGGTATCATGAATATTAAGGTAGCTAGGTATGGGTGGTTGGATATTAAGGTATGTGTCAAGTTTAGATTTTGGGTAAGATATTAGTGTGATATATTATTTTAAGTTAAGGTATTATAAGATAATGTTTATATATAGTCTATATTAAGTATATGATATATAAAGTATATTATCTTAACTAGTGTAGCCTAGAAAAGCTTAGTACTGGCAAGATATTGACCTAGAAGACCTAGAATGACTTGATACAACCTAGAATTGAGTAGTTTAGCTCCATAGACCAACTACATAGGTAACTTGGAACCCAAATTAGGTAATTGACCTAGTTTAACCCAATTGACCTAGTTTGACCTAGAAACTTAGAAAATAGCTAGTTTATCATGTTTATGATTCCAATTCACCAATTTGACATAAAATTTCATATTTAGGTCACTTGGACTCCAGTTTAGATACTGACTTGTGTTCTTTGCTAGGGACGACATGCGAGTACATTCTCTAATAGTTTTCATATTTGATAGTTCCTATGTTACATGTTTATAGTGATGTTATACTTGATTTCTGACACGATGGTACACGAATTGGTGTATTTAGGATCCCTGTCATGAGATATTACTCCTCAATGATTATATTATTATTCTCCGTGATTATATAGATCGTGATCATCGTGCTCGTAATTTAGACCATGCATCGTGATTACCGTGTCGTGACGTGTAGTGATTTGGATGCATGTACTAGTCGGGGGTAGAAAGTATTGGTTGGATATGTGATCATACCGTGTAGACCGTGTGGTAGTATAGACCGTGGCTACAAGATGATCATACACTTCACATATGGTTGAGGTAGCCCCCTTTTATTATGTTCCGTGTTAGGCCCAAGCCCGATCATAAATCGAATTAGTATTTCAAAACACTTAGTAGTTATAGTTTATCTCCATTCCATTTCATATATGTTGATACATTCCATGTTGCTCTTATTTACTTACTTCTCAGTACTTGCCATAATAGGATCTTAGTTAATTTTTTATCATGTATTTCATTACTATTACTGTTTTATAGTTTCTACCATGTATTGAAACTACTGTTAGAGTTGTACTCATTCCATCCTGACTTGATAAGGTTTTTAAGTGTTATTGTGCTTATATTCTTGGAATTCAGAGTGATGCTATAGTTGAGACTGATTTCGTACTGTGGACCTAGAGGTGACCTCTGCTGAGATCTAGGCTAGTATTCTCTATCTTAGTATCATGCCTTGATTATATTTCTTTTAGATTATTGTTTGGATTATCTTTGTCATGATCCACACCCGATGTGAGGGTACGAGTACGTGCGTACGTCCAGCCTATGCCGCAGCATCGGCGATAAAATACTGTCTAAGTTAGCAATACTTATCTAATTATCCCATAATATATATATATATATATATATATATATATATATATATATATATATATATATATATATATATATATAATGAACCTGCCAATGATATCTCAACTCCATACGGAGGACAATATGATAATATAATGATAATCAATACTCAATCACAATAAAACTAGAGGAAGATAATGACACGATATGGAATAGACAAAATAGAGTCACAGAGTCACAAATACAATCCAAAACAAGTCTAATAGTCTAGCAACAACACAAATAGTCTAAAATATATATAACATACAAATTTTTAAGATAGAGACATATCCAGTACTATAAAAGAAAGTAGCTAAGTCCTGCTCTAAGGGTGCTACCTCAGACGGATCCCCATCCTGTGGCCCGTAGTAACTGGGACACCAATCCTCTAAAGAATCATATAAAAAATATATCCAGTCAGGATTGGAACAAAGTACAAAACTCTGAAAGCAGTTCCAAATATAATATAGAGAATATATAACAAGTAATAGAAAATAATACATGATGCACAAGTAACTAGGAAATAAAAATATAACTGAGATAAGCAGATAAATACTGGAAAGTGAAATACAGAAAAAATGAATGAACTGCAAGTGGAAGAATATAGAATACTAACTAAGTGACTTAGAGTACAAATTGGTTATGTGATCGGTTTTGGTTGAACATGATTATACTAAGGTAACTCGATTATACGTGAGGTGTATAATCGACATATACATGAATACACTATGGGCTTGATCACATAATCAACTTCTACTCTCCCGCCCCAACAAATACTCATGGATCAGATCACGACACGTTACATACATGAATAGAATATAAGCAAACGGAGTACACGAATTAACACGAAAACCACTACCAAATAATGTCCAAATAGCGATGGTTTTAGCGACATCCAAATAAAACATCGTTGAATTATAGGTATTTAGCGACGGCCGTATAAAACATCGCAATACGTCGATAATAGTGATGTTGAGCGACGTTTAGCGACTATAATTACAATAATAATAAAAAATATCGTTAGGTAGTCTCTAAACGTCGCTAACTTTTTAATTTTAGCGACGTTTATCGAAGTTTTTGTATTTAAGTAACAATAAATTATTAGTTCCGCGACAGTTAGTGATGTCTAGACAGACGTCGCTAATTTATTTTATATAGGGTTTGATGAATTTCTTTTCCCCCTATTTCCTTCGATATCTCGAAAATTTTAAACCCTATCCCCCCATCCCGGTGCCCCATCGCGGCGACCCCCTCCGATCGCATCCTCCTCCCTCGTGTGAAGCCCCTTCCTTCGGCGTGCTCCTCCCTCCGTCGGCTCCTCCTACCTCCGGCTCCCCTCCTCCCTCCGGCATCCTCCTCCCTTCGTCAGCTCCTCCTCACTCTGGATCCTCCTTCTTCCTTCGGCTCCTCCTCCCTCTGGCTCCCCTCCTCCCTCCAGCTCCCATCCTTTTCACTCAGTGAGCTCCTCTTTCTGTCTTCTCTCTCTATCTATCTATCTCTCTCTCTCTCTGACACAACACGACATGACACATACTAACCCTAACCCTAACTCGGACATACACAAACACACATATCAGGACACAGTAACACACGCAAATACTAACCCTAATACGGACACGGACACACACACAGATATAGACAAGATATGACATGACAAAGACACACATACACGAATACGACACAAACATAGATATGAAATGGGATACGACACAAACATATATACTGACATGACACAGAACATGAGACAGACCCTAACCCTAACCCTATCTCTTTTCTAGTTAACTTTTTGAGTTTAGACGCAACCTTTCGTATCGACATCGTATACAATATAATGCAGATCTTGACTTAAGGAGAGTCGTATACACGGACACATAAATAACTCTTCAAAGCCAAGATACGACACGATATTGGCTTCGTTTAGAACTCGTATCCAACTTGGGTTAGAGCAGTGTCAAACCTATCCTTGACACAAAAGTTTGTGTTCGGGTGGTTGTGGCATGACATTGATATATGTATCGCATAACCAAGGACACAACGTCCCCCTCGGCCCCGATGACCCCCCTCGGCTTTCCTCAAACCCGACGACCTCCTTTCTTGGTCAGAGGGTCAAGTAACCTATATTTGGAGTGAGTACACACTGTATACATGTGTGTGTTTGAGTGAGTGTTAGTGAGTGAGTGTTAGTGAGTTAATATAGGTTAAGTGTTTAAGTGTTGAGTTAGGGTATGTATATTAGGATCGAGTATCTAAGGATATTTGAGTTTTGGTTTAGTATGCCAAGATACTTGAGTAGGTGTCAATATACCAAGATAGATGGATAATATACTTGAACGATATCTATTCATCTTTACAGAATTATCTAGAAATGGATCTGAATTACTACATACATCATCGTTAATGGATGTACTACCATCATCTGGATGACATGTGTGATGTGCGGGATGAATGCATATATGGGGTAGATTAGTTCCTGTAGTTCGCCAAGGTGTTCCCTTAGTACATGGACTGCACAAAAATTAAGTGTCTGTGTGTGAGATATGGCAACTTAAAATATCACTCAGAAGTGGATGTGATATATTATTTGTACTCGAGGGGTTTCATGCCGAATTACTATCAGTGGACCTCACACGAAGAACTTATGTCTTTAGCATCGGAGCCAGAGCTTTATGTGGAGCCGTATATGGATGTCCATGACCACGCTAATTACGACAACGGCTGTGTGAACATGGTTTTTGATGCTGCCGGACCTAGTTCAATCCGGATAATCATGATGCAGTTGAGGAGGCACCGATTACCGATGCTGCCAAGTTCATAAAATTACTAGAGAATGCAAGGACTCCATTATATCCTGATTGTAAGGATCATTCACTGTTGGAGGTGGTTACAAGATTATTGAGCATCAAGTTTAATTTTAACATGTCAAAAGAATGCTACAACCGAATGATAGAGTTGATTATAGAGATCTTGCCGGAGGGTGCTAAATTGCCTAAATACTTTTTTCGATCTAAGAGGATGGTGATATCGCTCTGGATGGGATACGAGAAAATTGATGCATGTCGCAACGGGGGCATGTTGTACTATAAAGTCAACAAGGATGAAGATACGTACAGATTATTTGGTGCTGATCACTACAAGGCTACTGGTAGAGGAAGGTCTGTCGGTCCAAGAAAGCCTACCGATTCGATGCACTACTTGCCTTTGACGTCGCGGTTGCAGAGGTTGTTTATGGTGAAGGAGACTGCAGAAAACATGAGTTGGCATAGGCGAAAATAGATTGAAGGAGTATTGGATCATCCATCCCATGGGGAAGCATGGGAGAACTTTGATCGAGAGTATCCAAATTTTGCTTCGAATCCGCTTAATGTCTGATTGGGGCTCTCCTTCGACGATTTTATTCGATTTTGACCTTCAGGCTTCCAGTATTCGTGTTGGCCTGTGATCTTCATTCCGTACAATCTACCGCCTTGGATATGCATGAAGACTGCATATATTTTCCTAACCGTTATTATTCTAGGTCCAAATAATCTGAAGAGGAACATCAATGTGTATATACAACCATTGATAGATGAGTTGAAGCAGTTGTGGTAAGTAGGTGCCAACAAGTACGATATTTCAAGAAAGTAAAATTTTCAGATGAGGGCAGCACTTATGTGGACCCTCAATAACTTTTTAGCCTATAGAATATTATCGGGATATATCACTCATGGTCGTCTCTCATGTCCGTATTGCATGGACCGTACTAAGGGTTTCAGTTTGAAATACGGAGGCAAACCGTCCTTCTTCGAATGTTATCGACAATTTTTGTCGAATGAACATCTGTACCGGAGGAACATGAATGCTTTCCATGCCGGTATTATGGATAAGGTCAATCCACCACCAAGGTGGCCCAGATACACGATATGGGAAGAGGTAAAAGATTTAACAAGTGTTATCGAAGATCCTGCTAAGGGGTACAAGTGTGACGGATTTGGTCACACTCAAAACTAGTCGAAGAGGAGTATATTCTGGGATCTACCATATTGGTGTCATATATATCGAGAAGAATGTGTTTGACAACATAATTAATATTATAATGGACGTAAAAGGGAAGACGAAAGACAATCTGAAGGCCAGGTTGGACTTGGAAGAAATATATAGACGTCCTGTGCTGCATTTGATAGAGGAGGGGAATGGAAAGTTAAAGCAGCATAAGGCAATTTTCTCACTGGAGAAGGAGGATAAAGGGAGACTTTGTAGTTGGATTCAGGGCCTAAAATTTTTAGACGGGTACGTGTCAAAATTGAAAAGATGTGTCGACCTCAAAGAGAACAAGCTAACGGGTATGAAGAGCCATGGTTGTCATGTATTCTTGGAGAGGTTAATTCTGATTGAATTTTGGAAATTCTTACGGCAGGTCGTCTAGGATCCATTGATAAATCTCAGCATATTCTTCAAATATTTTTTTTCTACTAAGTTGCTCGTCGATCGTCTAGAAAAGTAAGAGAAGGATATTGTGGTAATACTATGCAAGCTCGAGAAGGTGGTTCCTCCTGGATTCTTTGACTCCATGGAGCATTTTCTAATTCACCTTTTCTATAAGGCACGTGTTGGTGGGCCTGTTGGTTATCCATGGATGTACCCGTTCAAGTGGCATCTGAATCACCTAAAGAGAAGGGTAAAAAATAAGGCACGGGTTGAGGGTTCTATTTGTGAAGCTCATGTTCTCGATGAGATTATAAACTTTTGCTCGACGTATTTTAAATCTCATATTGCTACTAATAGAACGAGAGCTCCGATAAATGACGACAAATATCAGGAATCTAATGATGCAATACTGAAAGTATTCAATGCGTCCGAAAAGCCTTCGGGGAAAATAAAGAAGATATATTTGAATGACGATGAGCTAAGGGCTGCTCAGTTTTATATATTACTCAATTGTAACGAGGATGAAGTGGAGAAGATAGAGGGGTAAGTAATTAATACATCCACGTTTATGCTATCTAAATGTAATAGTATAAGCTAATATTATGCTACTAATCGGAGGTTCCTTCATTATTTTTTAGCACATATAATAACGAGCTGCGGTCGGTTAGACCCTACATAACAGACAAAGACGTAGAACAAGAAATAAGACATCATTTTCCTTCTTGGTAGAGCGCATATATAAGGAGATTGATATAATTACTTTTTCTGTATGTACTTGCACAATAAATAACTTACTATCTCTTCTTTGATATTTAAGTCGATCGTCTAATAACACCCGATACTGAATCTATTAGAACTCTAGCCAATTGACTAATTACTACCATCAAAATATAGCCAAGTTACTGTATGAATGAGTGTATGTTCAAGTCAAAAAATGCTCTGATCAGAGACTGCTTCCTAGATCATGATTCCACAAAAAATAGTTTTTTGTGTATCAAATCTTCAAACTACAAATACGTCGATCCAGGCAATGATTTCTTTGGCATCTACGAGAGATTATGGAGCTGACATATAATTATGGCATAGAACCTACTAAGATCGTGTTATTCAAGTGTGAATGGTTTGATCCGAATCAAGATCAAGGTTGGAAAATTGACAAGCATGGTCTTGTGGATATAAACTACAAGCGTAGATATCACGACTACGAATCATTTGTCCTATCAATTCAGACTCAGCTCATGTACTTCACAACTTACCATAGATGGAGAACAACTAGGTTGGACTAGTAGGTAGTATGCAAGACTAAAGCTAGAAATTTCTTTGACATTGACGAAATAGCTTATCAGGAGGATGAGCTACCTCTTGTAACAAATATTGTAGATTTGGACTCAACAAAAGTTACTCATTACATGACTAATAATGTAGAAGAGGTAGAATTATCCGAAGATAAAGATAAAGATGAAGTAGATGAAAGTGAAGATGAGGAGGAAGAGGAAGATGAAGAGGAAGGGGAAGAGGAGGACGAGGAAGACGAAGAAGATAATTTTTTTGAAGATGATTGAAAATAAAATAAATCTATTTAGACTTGTGACATGTATTATATTTTGACTGTAGAATATACTATCAATTTAGACTTATGACACTACTAGTTATTTACTGTATAATTCTATTAATACTATGAGATATGTATACAATTTTGACTGTAGAATGTACTATATATCTGTTTATTTGTTCTATCATCATATGTTGTTATCAGGTATGACAGGACACACACACACACAGTGAGATGGTGTTGTGTGTGGGAGTTATGTATGGAACTCGGACACGGATACACACACACACACACACACACATACACACACACACACACATATACACACACACACACACTGAGATGGTATTGTAGGTAGAACTCGAACACAGATACGGACACACATACACACACACATACTAAGATACTATTCTCTACACTATCCGATATGATATAGACACAGGTAAACCCTAACCCTATCTGATATGACAGAGACATAGAAATAGATACGTACACACACATAGATACATACACAATATGACACATTCACAAATACACGGACCGGACACACTCATACTGATATGACATACACATGCTGACATGATACACCGATAAAGTACTCCTTGTGTATTTGTTTTATCATTATATGTTACTATCAGGTATAACAGGACAACGCAGATCATTCGGAGGTAGATCCTCTAGACGGAGTGCTCCTCTGGTACCGGCTACTGGTTTCAGATCCTCTTCACAGAGTATTCTAGTGTACCGACCAGTTACATCTCTGACTCTGTCGACGGTACGTGGTAGTACTCCTGGGACGAGCAGTTCTAGTCCTGAGACTACTCCCCTGTCCAGCCTTTCTCCTGCTGACGGCACCAGGGAGACAGAGGAGCAGATGGAGGAGGTTCAGTCGACTCTGTCTGCGCATGATCAGAGCGATCCTCCATGTGCGCATTCGGACAAAATGAGGATAGAGATTTGGAGGGACGGGCCTAACTAGTAAGTTAAATAGTTAATATTTTTCAAATAATTATATCTATATATTCATAAATTTAATTATCTTTGTATAAATATTGTCCCTTGACGGTACAGAGAGCACTGGGTCATTTTTGAGGCAGAACTATGGCGGGCCTTGGATCAACTACTGTCACGACCCGCACCCGGTGTAAGGGTACAAGTCGGAAACAACGCCCAGCCTACGCCATAGAATCGGCGGTAGAACACTGTCTAGATAATCTATCTAACAATATAATAAACCATCAATAATGATAATATACTCAATCACAGAACTAAGATAGAAATGATCATGAATCAGATAAAGAATAGAATAATCACAATACAACTCATGAGCCTAAAATAATACATCATTGAGTCTGAAGAAGTAACAAAATAATCTGGAGACAAATTTAGTACAAAGAATACTACGAAGCTACAACTCCCGGGTCAACTGTCTCAGTTGGGATAAGTCCCTCCTGAGCCAGTGTTTCAGAATCTAAACCCACAATATCCTGGGGTCCATAATAAGTAGGGTACCACTCCTCAGTGTCATCTGAAAAAATATATCCAGTCAGGAAAGGAGCAGAGTACATCTCTAACCGCAGTTCTAATCAATGATAAAAACTATGTAACAGTAAATAGTATGGATAAATAAGATGCATAATAGATACAAGAGATATATATATACAATAAGGAAATACTGGAATAAATACAATAATGAACAATATGCCAATGAAACAAGAATACTAATAACTAAGTGTGTGAGTACTAGCTTAACATATGATCAGCTTGGGAACTTGATACACGAGATGCAATATTTATGGCCTGGCTAATCATACGTGCGGTCTATGATTAACAATATTCAAGATAATAAGATGGGTATGATCACATATCTATACTACATACTCCCCACCCCGACTAGTATAATATATCCAACCATGGTACGCTATGGCACAGGATTCCCCAAGAAGATAGCTAGTCTTCCCAAGAATCAGTGTCTGTACATGTACAAGATAATCAATGAAACAAGACTTGCACAAGATACACCATATACCAAGGAATAATATCTCATGATGAGATCCGGATATACCAATCCATGTAATCATAGTGTCAAGAGAACATGGATATCTACACTAGATACAATAAACATAGAGGATATCATAAATGAGAAACTATCAGAGAATGTACTCGCCTGAAGTCCAATGAATAGTCTCACAGATGTCTGACTCGGTGCCTCGAAGACCTAGATATGGAATACAACATCAATACAAGACTCTGAAAAGAGAATAAGTTAAACTAGTCAACTTCTAGGTCAAAAAGCCAATTCTAAGTCAAAATGCAACTATGGTCAACTCTAAGTCAACTATGGTCAACTATGGTCAAACCAATGTCAACCATCTAATTCTAGGTTGCACAATTCTAACACAAAAATCTTGGGTCAAGATACTAAAATCTAAGTCAAGAAACCCACATCTTAACTATTAGGATACCGTATCTCCGGATATGTATATCCAAGGTAACACCTCAAAATATATATCAAACAATATTTATAATAATATAAAATCACAATTTATACATCAAATAGGTACCGTGGTTTGAAGCAACTTGGTATCTCAACAATAATCACATACTTGATACCCAAACCCCGTATCTTGAGTATCCCCATTTACCTTGGTCCCCTCAAGGTAATACCCAATACCTTGGTATAATAATTACCATTATATAATATATATATATATATATATATATTATATATATATTAATATTATACATATAAGGAATATAGCAATAACAATATATTATCTCAATATCAATATATATATATATATACATATATATATAATAAGTATATAAATATATATATAAATCTGCCAAACAGTCGCTGAAAACAGGGTTGAAAAACACTGATACACTGCCTTTAGTGACAGTTCTGGCTGTCACTGAAGCTGCCGTCACTGCTGCTGTGGGAATCTGCACTGCTGCCACTGCTTTGGTGACGGTTTTCAACCGTCACCGCTTCCACTGTCGCCGTTGCTGCTTCTTCCCGCCTGCTGCTGCTGCTTATTAATGACAGTGGCGGCTGTCATTAAATGCTGCCACTGCTACAACGGCTGCTTATTAATTTCTGCTGTGTATTAATGACAGCAACTGTCATTAACTACCGTCGCTAAAAACCCGTAAAAATATATATTTATATATATATATATATATATATATATATATATATATATATATATATATATATATATAACAACTCATAATAAATATATATATATCTATATATATAAATACCAAATAACTATTAATACCCCCCTCTATAATAATATACATATTAGGACATGCTACATGCACACACAAACATAAATACATATAATTATACATCTATATATATATCTATTTAATTCTATAACAAATAAAAATAATATAATTACCCAATAATACACATATATAATTATAAAAACATATACATGTATATCCTTACAATATATTATAACATGTATATTAATGCAAGTAGAAGAAAGCTACATAATATATATATATATTCTATTAGTACATATATAGTACATAGATCTATGATACAATAAACACTATAATAAATATACATAATATATATATAATATCTATATATAGATGCACAATTATAACTCAAGAATTAAAAGCACAATAATAAGATCTACACATAAATATACAATCATATGGAGAGTGTCACACCGTATCCCACTAGATCTAGGATATGCATGTGACACGAGTCCACCACACATCCAATTGCACCCCGAAGGACACACACAAGTAACATATAATATTTATGAACAATACAAAGTGTCAAATATAGATCTACGTGTCCGTGTCAAAATACGACATGTACAAAGTCCCGTGTCGGAGAGAAAATCCCCAAAATAACACGTACCACCAAATTGTTGGGATACGACCTACACGTACCCAATTATGGATATGATACTAGCCCTAAACACATAAACACATGCCAAATTGATCTATAGGATCAATTGACACACACAACAATGTTATTCTCGGAATTCTCCCAAAATTGACACAAAAAAGTACCACAACTTTCTCAATAGGCCTCCTATGAACACAAAACCAAATCCTATGGGTAGTACATGAATATGGGTTAATTTTTCATGATTAAATCTTAGATTTAGAAGCTATTTTAAGGGAAAAAACTAAATTGTAACCTATTGGGAGATGGATTCCCAATGAAACCTCCAATTGAGATAGAATTACCTCCAAATTGTAGATCCTTGCTCCTCTTTGTAGATCCTTGCTTCCTCCTTCTAGATCCTTGTTTCTCAAGTCTCTAATGGTGATTTGGAAAGGAATTGGAATAAATTTTGTAGGGAAATGAAATGAGAATAAATAAAATTTGGTAGTGGGAAATTCTAGATCTAGATTTGGAATGAAAAAGAGGAGAGAGAATTTTCCCCCTCTATTTATATAGGCCGGCCCCTATTCCTTTCCCTCAAGTAATCATGTAATGTCTATTATACCCCTTGGGGCCTCTCATGAAGAAATAATTAAGGAAGGAAGCTTCTAGTCTAATGATTTAATTAATTTAATCCATCTCCTCAACAATGGGCTTTTTAAATGGGCTAAGTTTAACTAATTAATTCATGTTGGTCCATGGGTCCAAACTAAACTAGTTAGCTCCACTAACACAAGTCCAAATTAATTAGTTAAAATCTAAAAAAATTTAAATAATACAACAAATAATTATTTATCAAGCAAAATAAATAACTAAATAGGAAATTACTAAAATACCCTTTCCTAGAAAATATGGTAGTGACAAGTCTACCCTCCTTAAAATAATTTTGTCCTCGAAATTCAAAGACGAAAACTACCCCCAGAAAATAATAAAACAGAACTAAAGAATCACAACTAACTATGAAAGAACATAACATAACTAGGAAATAACATACCTCAAGGCACAAACAAATATGGATAACGCTCTCGCATTTTATCCTCTCTCTCCCAGGTAGGCTCCCCCGGAGAATGATGCCTCCATGCGACGCGCACTAAAGGAATATTCTGGTTCCTCAGCACCTTCTCTCTTTGATTCAGAATCTCAACTGGCTGCTCTGGATAGCTAAGAGTATGGCCCACCTCTATCTCCGAGTGATCCAATATATGACTAGGATCTGCCACGTATCGTCTCAACTACGACACGTAAAACACATTGTGCACTCCCTCCAATGCAGGTGGCAAGTCTAGTCTATATGCAACTGTACCGACCCTCTCTAGAATAGTGAAAGGTCCGATAAATCGTGGACTAAGCTTTCCGCCTCACCCGAAGCGAATCGTGCCTCGTTTCGGAGAAATCCTCAGAAATACCAAACCACCCACCTAGAACAAAACACCACCTTAAGAACTTAATCTATAATAAAACAACCAAGAACAAGCACAAAACAAAAATCTAAACTATACCTCGAACTCCAAAGGTCTCTGATGGCAATCGGCCCAATGCCGCTATCTGTCCTACGCCACTTAAAGTCTGTCTCTGATCAACTGAACTTTCTCTGCTGCATCCATAACCATCTCTGGCCCAAGCAAAACCCTCTCTCCAACATCGTCCCAAGACAAAGAAGTATGACACCTCCGACCGTACAGAGCTTCAAAAGATAACATCTCTATACTGGCCTGGTAACTATTAACTGTTGTTGTAAGCAAACTCTACCAAATGGAGATGGTCCTCCCAATAACCCCCAAAATCTAGTACACAAGTGCGCAACATATCCTCGAGAGTCTGAATAGTCCTCTCTGACTGTCCATTTGTTTGGGGATGATATGCAGTACTGAACTTGAGATGAGTGCCCAAACTCTCCTGCAAACTCCTCCAGAAATGAGAAGTGAAACGACTATCCCGATCCGAGAATATGCTGACGGGAACTCCATGTATCCTAACGATCTTCCTTACATACATCTCTGCCAGCTTATCCATAGACAAACCCACTTTGAAAGGCAAAAAGTGGGCTGACTTGGTCAACCTATCAACGATGACCCAAATCGAGTCTTTCCCTCCTGGAGATCGTGGAAGTCCGGACACAAAATCCATAGTAATGTGTTCCCACTTCCACTCTGGAATGGGTAATGGCTGAAGTAAACCTCCTGGCCTCTGCCTCCCGGCTTTCACCTACTGGCACACTAAGCATCTGGATACAACCTGTGCCACTTCCCTCTTCATGCCACACCACCACACACTCTCTCGCATATCCCGATACAACTTGTTAGCACCTGGATGCATGGAATACTGAGAGAGATGCGCTTCTTGTAACACCTCCTCATGCAGCTCCCTACTAGGCACACGCAATCTAACCCCACGCCTCAAAGATCCATCCTCAGCAATAATGAAATCATCCTCCAATCCTGCTCTCACCTGAGCTCTGATACTCCTTAGAGATACATCCTCATACTGTGCTGCCATGATCCTGTCCATCAATTCTGAATGTATCTGCAATCCCCACATCTGCATAGCACAACCAGGAATAATCACCTCAATGTCCAAGCTCTCAAAGTCCTCCAACAAATATCGATCATGCGTCAAGAACGTAGCTACCGGATACCTGCTCAAAGCATCGACAACTACATTATCTTTCCCAGGATGATATTGTAAAGAGATATCAAAATCCTTCATCAGTTCCAACCACCGACGATGCCTCATGTTCAACTCCTTCTGCGTGAAAATGTACTTCAAGCTTTTGTGGTCTATAAAGATCTCCACACGCTCTCCGTATAAATAATGTTTCCACAACTTCAGAGCGAATATGACGGCTTCAAACTCTAAATCATGGGTAGGATAGTTCTTTTTATGAGGATGCAATTGCCTGGATGCATAGGCAATCACTTTCCCATGCTGCTAAAGAACACAACCCAAACCCTTCCCCGATGCATCACTATAAATAGTAAAACCTCCAGACCCTGATGGCAACGTCAAAATAGGAGCATACGTCAACCTATTCTTCAATTCCTCAAAAGCAACCTGGCAATCCTCCGTCCAAACAAACTCCACATCCATCCTTGTGAGTCTGGTCATCAGCTCGGCAATCCTCGAAAAATCTTGCACAAACTTCCTGTAGTAGCCTGCCAATCCCAAGAAACTCCTGATCTCTGCTACCGAACTCGGAGTCTTCCAAGATTCCACTACTGAAATCTTCTTCGGTTCCAGAGAAATACAATCACCAGTCACAATATGCCCCAAGAATTCTACTTTGTCCAAGAAAAACTCATACTTGGACAACTTCCCATACAACTTCTCCTTCCTCAGAATGTCCAACAAAATTCTCAAATGCTCCTCATGCTCCTCCGGTGTCCTCGAGTATATGAGTATGTCGTCGATGAACACCACCACGAACTTGTCAAGGTACTGGTGGAACACCTTGTTCATCAAGTTCATAAATACCGTCGGTGCATTAGTCAAACCAAACAGCATCACCATAAACTCGTACTGACCATACCGAGTCCTAAAAGCAGTCTTCGGTATGTCCTCCGGCTTTATCTTCACCTGATGGTAGCCTGATCTCAAATCTATCTTAGAAAATACCTTTGCACCACTCAACTGATCAAACAGATCATCAATCCGTGGCAAAGGATACTTATTCTTGATAGTAAGATTATTCAAAGCCCTGTAATCAATGCATATGCGCACCGATCCATCCTTTTTCGATACAAACAATACCGGGGCTCCCCATGATGAAGAACTCAATCTGATAAACCCCTTATCCTGTAATTCGTCCACCTGCTTCTTTAGCTCGGCCAGTTCGTTGTTGTTTACTCTATAGACATGCTGCAAAATTGGTTCTGCACCTGGCACCAAGTTTATAGAAAATTCAATATATCGATCTGGCGGCAATCCTAGCAATTCCTCAGGAAACACATCCAAGAACTCTGCTATCAACGGATGTGGCAACTCCTTGTCTTCCACCATAGCTCCACAAATAATGCCTTCTCCCTGCTCCGCATCTCCTCTAGCAAACTCGAACTCTGGCTCTCCAGGCAGACCAAACAAAACTCTACCTCCTCTATAATCTATGCTAGCACGGTGCCCAATCAACCAATCCATCCCGAGTACAATGTCGTAACTCAAAAGTGGCATTACAAGTAGACACGCACTCAACTCCCGGCCTCCCAAAGTAGCTCTTCGATCCTTGCAAATATCATTAACCAGGATAATGCCTCCCCCGGTCATAATCTTGCAAGTCCTAAGCAAAGACTCAGCTACCAAACCATGCTTTAGAGCAAAAAAAACAGATACAAAACTATAGAAAGCACCACTATCAAACAAAGCTAAAGCTGGAATGGAATCAAGAAGAATAGAACCTGCGATGACATCTCCGGTGGGTTCATCCTCCTCGACGGTCATAGAAAACGCTCATCCCTGCCGAGCACCTCCCTGCTGCTGATGTTGGACAAAATGCTGCTGCTGTGTCGGAAGCGGTCCCCTCGGCTGTGCTACAGGTGGTCTTGTTTGTGCCCTCGGAGCTGAAACTGCTCCCTGAACTACACGATGAGGACACTCCCTCAACTGATGCCCTTCAGTACCATAATACCAACAAACTCCTAGCCTCCTCCTGTAAACTTTCCAGATATGGTCGGGCTTCTTGCAATAGTTGCATGGAGCTTGCTGTAACTGTCTCTGCTGTTGAGATGCCTGATGAAAAGGCGCTCTAGCTGGAGTCTAGTTCTGCTGGTGCTGCTGGAAAGGTCTGGACTTGAAATGAGGATGTTTGCCCGGTCAAAATGGTACATTCTACAATCGAAATATAGTACATTCTATAGGAAAAATATTTTATTTTCAATTATCTTCAAAAAATTCATCTTGTTTGCCTTCCTCGTCCTCCTCTTCCTCTTTCTCCTTATTTTCACTTTCATCTACTTTGTCTTCGTCTTTATCTTCGTCTTCCTCTTCGGATAATTCTACATCTTCTATATTATTAGTCGTATAATGAGTAACTTCCGTTGAGTCCACATCTACAATATTTGTTATGAGAGGTAGCTCATCCTACTGATAAACTATTTTGTCAACGTCAAAGGTATCTTTAGTCTTGCATACTGCCCACCAATCCGACCTCGCTGTCCCCTGTCTAGGATAAGTTGTAAAGTACACAAGCTGAGCCTGACTTGATAGGACAAATGGTTCATAGCCTTGATATCTACGCTTATAGTTTATATCCACAAGACCATGCTTATCAATTTTCCAATCTTGATCTTGAATCGGATTGAACCATTCACACTTGAATAGCACGATTTTAGCAGGTTCTGTGCCATAATTATATGTCAACTCCATAATATCTCGTAAGATGCCAAAGAAATCATTGCATGGATCGACGTCTTTGTAGTTCAAAGATTTGATACACAAACAAATGTTTTTCATGGAATCAAGATCCAGAAAGTCATCTCTGATCGGAGCATTTATTGACTTGAACCTAAACCCATTCACACAGTAACTTAGCCATATTTTGACGGCAGTAATTGGTCCCTTGGCTAGAGTTCTAATAGATTCAGTCTCGGGTGTTATTAGACGATCGACCTAAATACCAAAGTAGTGATAGTAAGTTATTTATTGTGCAAGAACATACAAAAAAAGTAATTACCAAGCTTCATACATATGCACTCAACCAAGAAGAAAAATGGTGCCTTATTTCTTGTTCTACTTCTTAGTATGTTATTTTGGGTCTAACAGACCTCAGCTCATCATTATATGTGCTGAAAAACAATGAAGCAACCTCTTATTAGTAGCATAATAGTAGCTTATACTATTACATTGAGATAACGTAAATATGGACGTATTAATTACTTAACCCTCTAGATTCTCTACTTCATCCTCATCGCAATTGAGTAATATATACAACTGAGCAGCCCTTAGCTCCTCGTCATTCAAATATCTCTTCTTTATTTTTCCCGAAGGCTTTCCGGACGCATTGAATACTTTCAATATTGCATCATTAGATTCCTGATATCCGTCATCGTTTCTCAGAGCTCTCGTTCTATTAGTAGCAATATGAGATTTGAAATACGTCGAGCAAAAGTTTGTAATCTTCTCGAGAACATAAGCTTCACAAATAGAGCCCTTAACCCGTGCCTTATTTTTCATCTTTCTCTTTAGGTGATTCAGATCCCGCTCGAAGGGGTACATCCACCGATAACCGACAGGACCACCAACACGTGCCTCATAGAAAAGATGAATTGGCAAATGCTCCATAGAGTCGAAGAATCCAAGAGAAAATACCTTCTCGAGCTTGTATAGTATTACTGCAATGTCCTTCTCTTGCTTTTCTAGATGATCGACAAGCAACTTAGTACAACAAAGATCTCTGAAGAATATGCTGAGCTCTGTCAATGGATCCCAAACGACATGCGATAAGAATTCTTGAAATATAATCGGAATTAACCTCTCCATAAATACGTAACAATCGTGGCTCTTCATACCCACCAGTTTGTTCTCCTTGAGGTCGACTCATCTTCTCAAGTTCGACACGTACCCGTTTAAATTTTTTAGACCATGAATCCACCTACAAAGTCTTCCTTTATCCTCCTTCTCCAGTAAAAAAATTGACTTAGGCTGCTTTAACTTTCCATTCCCTTCATCTATCAAATACAACACAGGACGTCTACATATTTCTTCTAAGTCCAACCTGGCCTTCGAATTGTCTTTCGTCTTCCTTTTTACCTCCAGTACAGTATTAATTATGTTATCAAACACATTCTTCTATATATGCATGACATCAAGGTTATGTCTGATCAGATTGGTGCTCCAATATGACAAATCCCAAAATATACTCCTCTCCGTCCAGTTATGGGTGCGACCATATCCGTCACACTTGTACCCCTTAGCAGGCTCTTCGATAACACTTGGTAAATCTTTTACCTCTTCCCATATCATGTATCCGGGCCACCTTGGAGGTAGATTAGCCTTCTCCATAACGCCCGCATGAAAAGTATTCATGTTCCTCCGGTACGGATGATCCTTCGGCAGAAATTGTTAATGACAATCGAAGAAGCATGGTTTCTCTCCGTGTTTCAAACGGAAAGCCTTAGTGTTGTCCATCCAATACGGACATGAGAGACGACCATGAGTGCTCCATCCCGATAATATTTCATAGGCCAGAAAGTCGTTGATGGTCCACATAAGTGCTGCCCTTATCTGAAAATTCTGCTTTCTGGAAACATCGTACGTGTTAGCACCTACTTCCAACAGCTGATTCAACTCATCTATCAAAGGCTGTAAATATACATCGATGTTTCTTTTCGAATTGTTTGGACCCGGGATAATAACGGTTAGGAACATATACAGAGTCTTCATGCACATCCAAGGTGGTAGATTGTACGGAGTGATGATCATAGGCCAACACGAATACTGGGAGTCCGAAAGTTCGAATGGGGTAAAACCGTCGGAGGAGAGCCCCAATCTGACATTACGCGAATCTGAAGCAAAATTTGGATACTCTTGATCAAAGTGCTTCCATGCTTCTCCATCGGATGGATGATCCAATACTCCTTCGATCTATTTTTGCTTGTGCCAACTCATGTTTTCTGCAGTCTCCTTCACCATAAACAAACTCTGCAACCGCGGCGTCAAAGGCAAGTAGTGCGTCGAATCGGTAGACTTCTTTGCACCGACAGACTTTTCTCTTCAAGTGGCCTTGTAGTGATCAGCACCACAGAATCTGCACGCATCTTCATCCTTGTCATCTTTATAGTACAATATGTACCCGTTGCGACATGTATCGATTTTCTCGTATCCCATCCAGAGTGATCTCACCATCCTCTTAGATAGGTAGAAGTCTTTAGGCAACTTTGCACCCTCTGGTAAGATCTCTATAATCAAATCCATCAGTCGGTTATAGCATTCTTGCGACATATTAAAATCAGACTTTATGCTCAACAATCTTGTAACTACCTCCAATGGTGAATGATCTTCACAACCAGGATATAATGGAGTCCTTGCATTCTCCAACAACTCCATAAACTTCGCAGCATCGGTATTCGGTGCCTCTTCAGCTGAATCATGATTGTCTGGATCGAAATTAGGCCCCGTCGCATCAAAAACCATGTTCACCCACCCGTTGTTATAAGCAACGTGGTCGTGGACATCCATATACAGCTCCACATAAGGCTCCGACTCCGATGCTAGAGACACAAGTTCTCCGTGCGTGGTCCACTGATAGTAATTCAGCGTGAAACCCTTCGAGTACAAATGATATGTCACTTCCACTTTTGGATGATATTTTAAGTTGCAATATCTCACACATGGACACTTAATTTTGGTACCGTCCATGTACTGAGAGAACGCCTTGGCGAACTACAGGAACTGCTATACACCCTCAATGAATTCATCCTGCACACCGCACATATCATCAGGATAACGGTTGTACATCCATGAACGATGACGCAAATAGTAATTCATATCCATTTTTAGATACTTCTGCAAAAATGAATAGACATCATTCAAGTATATACTTATCGTTAAATACAATACATGCACTGATACTCCTAGTCCTAGCATATATACTCATCGTTAAATATAATGTGGTTCTCTGAAGGAAGGTAAGAACTGCTCTAACTTGATACACAATGCCCTTGAATATTTTATCAACCTCATCCCTTTACATCTGGTGTTTGTACTAACAATACCTGCTATTTGAAGCCCTATATACCAAGTCAGAGAAGGCTCCTTAAGTCAAGAAACTGCCACCATAGATACATATGTTGTGGAGCTGGATTTCGATAAGGTAGATGATCCTCAAGAGACGATCCTTGCATTGGTGATTAGGGAGGATCCATTGTAAGTATCAGCCTATAAATCAAATTACTACGAAGACTTAAGTCATTTTTGTTGTCAAATTTTAATATAAATCCTTCTAAACCTAAATTTTACCAGATTTAAGTCATTAAACAAATTGGACCAAATATAACTATCCAAGTTGATTGTTAATTAATTCAAGTTATAAACTTTAACAAGAATTTAAGAGTTCAAAAATAAACTAACCAATCCGCAAAAAAGAACCGGATGAACCTTCCTTATTGTGGTTAATCACAAATACACCTAACTCAATCTAAATAAATAAAACATAAGTTAGGGTTAGGGTGTTAAGGACGAATATCTTGACCATGACAAATTTATCAATCTACTTGGGCTGAAGCCAGGTCCGACCAATATTATGGGGGCAAGCTTGACGATTGTCCTAGACCCCTCAAACGGACATGGCCCTAAAACATGGTCCAAAGTTACTTACCAGACAATCCTTCCAATGGGAAGGCCCAAACATGCACTAAACCTACTTAAGTAGAACTTCCTAGTAATATGTCATCTCTTGCGGATTGGGTTAGGGTTAGGGTTTACACCCTCTGTGACAGTCTGTGTCGTGTCTGTGTGGTATCAGTGTCATGTCGTATACATCTGTGTGAGAGAGAGAGAGAGATCGAGTTAGGTTAGGGTTAGGGTTAGGGTTTACACCCTCTATGACAGTCTGTGTCGTGTCTGTGTCAGTGTGTGTGTGTCGTATCTGTGTCAGTGTCATGTGCATCTGTGAGAGAGAGAGAGGGAGATCGGGTTAGGGTTAGTGTCATGTCGTGTCTGTCACGTATGTGTGTCGTGTCTATGTCAGTGTCTATCACGTGTGCGCGTCATGTCTGTGTCAGTGTCATGCCGTGTCCTGTGAGAGAGAGAGAGAGAGGGAGAGAGAGAGAGAGAGTTAGGGTTAACCTAGAGGAGGAGGAGGAGGAGGAGGGAGACGCCGGAGTAGGCCGCTGTGGAGGACACCGGAGGATGTAGTTCGCCGGAGAGGAGGGGAAGAGAGGGGAGTTTTTGAAAAATTGGGAAAAGATTTCGACAAAAGGGGAGAATCGAAACCTATATTAAAATTTTAGCGACGTTTAGCGACGTCAACTTATGACGTCACTAATAAAAATATTTTGCGACGTTATAGGCGTTGCTAAAAACGTCGCTAAATATCAAAAAATACTAACTTCACTAAATATTTAGCTAAATATCGCTAAATTATAAAACTCAGCGACATTTAGCGACCTTAAATAAGCTTATAGCGACTATTCTTTTAAAAAACTGAATTACAGTCGCTAAATGTCTCTATATGTCGCCAAACAGTGACTTATAGCAACGTTTATTTTTGGAGTCGCTAAAATCTTTAATATTAGCGACGTTTTACTTTGACGTCGTTAAAAATATCTCATTTCATCATATTTTGGTAGTGGAATGAAGAAATTTGGAAGAGGGAAATTCTAGATCTACATTTGAAATAAAAAATGAAGAGAGAGAATTTTTCCTCTACCTAATACTAGGCCGGCCACTTGCCTCCTTCTCCAAGCTACTATGAAATATCCATAATACCCCTGGGGGCTTGTCATGAAAAAAATAATTAAGGAGGGAAGGTTCTAGTCTAATTGGTTTAACTTAATTAATCATCCTCCTAATGATTGGGCTTACTATTGGGCTCAATTCTAACTAAAATTAAATGTTAGTCTATGGATCTAATCTAAACTAGTTAAGTCCACTAACACAAGTCCAAAATAATATACTAACATCTAACAATAAATAAATAATACAATAAATAAATTTACAACATGCACAACATTTTATTAATTATGAAATGACCAAAATACCCTTTCCTAAAAAATTTGGTAGTGACACTATGGAGGTAAAATCTATTGGTGGTGCTTCTAATTTTGTAATATTTATTGATGACTGTTCCATGAAGGTTTGGGTCTATACCTTAAAGACCAAGGATCAGGTGTTGCTCACTTTCAAGGAGTTTCAGGTATCTGTTGAAAGGGAGACAGGCAAGAAGCTGCTTTGTGTTCGGTCGAACAATGGCAACGAGTATATTGGTCCCTTTGATGCTTATTGCAGAGAGTAAGGGATATGACACCAGAAGACTCCACCAAAGATACTGCAGCTCAATGGTGTAGCAGAGCGGATGAACAAGACGCTAATGGAGAGGGTGCGGTATTTACTATCAGAAGCAAACTTGCTAGGTAGCTATTAGGGTGAGGCACTTTACATAGCTGCTAATGTTATTAATTTATCTCCTAGTGCTCCGTTACAGGGTGATATGCTTGACAAAGTATGGTACGACAAAGAGCCGTCATACAATCACCTGCGAGTGTTTGGTTGTAAGGCCTTCGTGCATGTACCAAAGGATGATAGATCCAAACTTAAGCCAATGACGAGGCGATACGTCTTTGTCGGCTACGGTCGGGATAAGTTTGGCTATAGACTCTACGATCCAGTAGGAAGAAAGCTCTACAGAAGCAGGGATGTGGTATTCGTCGAGGATCAGACCATGACCAACACTCAGGATTTTGAGATGCCTTCTAATGCTGAGGAATTGATTGAATTAGAGTCATTTTGCTTCGAGCACTTTTCAGAGGACATCGTAGAGGATCCAATTATGGGGGAGCCAGTACATTGAGTTGCTCCCAACCTTGATCATCAGCTTGCTGATGGTGGACAGGGTAACCCTCAGGAGGATGAGCAGCCAGCACTAGTGATTCCGTTGAGGAGGAGCAATAAAGAGCGTCGATCATCTACGAGATACTCACCGATTGAGTATGTGCTACTGACTGGACACAGCCAGGAGTGGATAGAGATCATGCAGAAGGAGATGAGTTTCTTAGAGGCCAACTCTACTTATAATCTAGTGCGCTTGCCAAAGGGCAAGAAGACTTTGAAGAATCGATAGGTGTTCAGAGTGAAGCAGACAGATGATGCTACTCGCCCCCGATACAAAGCGAGGCTGGTAGTTGAAGGCTACGGTCAGCGGAAGATTATGATGAGATATTTTTGTCAGTCGTCAAACAGTCTTCTATACGGGTGGTGCAAGCATTGGCAGCCAGTTTTGACTTGGAGGTCGAGCAAATGGACGTGAAGACGACATTCCTCCATGGTGATCTTGAAGAGGAGTTGTACATGGAGCAGCCAGAGGGATTCCGTGAGAAGGGCATGTCACATTTGGTCTACCGGTTGAGGAAGAGCTTATATGGTCTGAAACAGGCTCTGAGGCAGTGGTACATGAAGTTTGAGTCATTTATGGGAGAGCATGGCTATACACGGACGATGTTAGATCATTGTATTTTTGTGAAGAACTTCGCCGAGGATGATTTTATTATTTTGTTGCTTTATATTGATGACATACTGTTGGTGGTTCAAAATGCCACCAAGATAACAGAGTTGAAGCGCCAACTGGGTGCAGCCTTCTCTATGAAGGATTTGGGCGCAGCGAAGACTATTCTTGGGATGGAGATCAACCGAGAGAGAGAGAGAGACAGAGAGAGAGAGAGAGAGAGAGAGTCCAAGCTGCTACACTTATCCCAAAATAAGAACATTTATCGGGTACTTCAGCATTTCCGGATGGACGGGTCAAAAAAAGTGAGTAACCCTCTTGCGGATCACTTTAAGTTCGCCTACCAAGGACGATAAAAAAGATATGGAGCGAGTTCCATATGCCTCAGCCATGGGGAGTCTTATGTATGTTATGGTATATACGAGGCCAGATATTGCTAACGCAGTCGGCACAGTTAGCAGGTACACTTTAAATCCTAGAAGGGTACATTGGAGTGGGGTCAAGTGGATTCTATAATATCTTTAGGGTACTGTCGATTGGAGACTTTTATTTGGTGGTGATGAGCCAAAGCTGATTGTATATACCGACGCTGATATGGCTAGAGATGTAGAGACGAGGTGATGGACTTCAGGCTATGTGATGATGTTTGCTTGTGGAGCAGTATCGTGGCAGTCGCGTTTACAGAAGTGTGTTGCCTTGTTGACGACAGAGGAAGAATACATTACGGCGACGGAGGATTGCAAAGAGTTACTGTGGATGAAGAAGCTGCTGCAAAAAATTGGGCTAAAGCAAGAGCAGTATCATTTGCTTTGCCATTGTCAGAGTGTTATTCACCATGTGAAGAACCAGACATTTCATAGCCGGTCCAAGCATATTGATATCCGGTATCATTGGATACGGGATGTGGTTGACAAAAAGGAACCGGCGCTTGAGAAGGTTCATACAGATGATAACGGAGCAGATATGTTCACAAAGGTTCTACCAAGGGGAAAGTTTGAGTACTGCAGGCGGATCGTCGGGATGACGAACCCCTCCACATAGTTGTGAAGAGGAAGATTTGTTGGAGTGGGTGGGGTTCCCAACCTATGTGTAAAATACCCCAGAGTAGGATTGAGTATTTCTACATATAATAGGAATACCTAAGTTTATTTGGATTGGATATTCCTAAATATAATAGAAATATCTCAATGGATTTGAATTTGGATTGGATATTTCTATCTATAATATGAATGCTAGTTGTGGGTTTGAGGCTATATATAGATATCTCCTGGCCCTAAAATATCTCTCTCTCTAAAAGAAAATATAGCAACAAGGAGAGAAAAGGAGGCAAGAGTGTCATTGTAACATTAGAGAGGAAAAAGAAGGATTGGAGGCCGTTTCGAAAAGGAGATTAGTTTCGGGTATTTCTCGTTGTCTTTCTTCTTCGTGGTTATAATATATTTTCTGTTCCAAAAGAGTTGTGGTGATCCGTTTGGATCGGTGAGAAGTTTGTAAGGAGTCGGTATATTTCTTATTCCATTAGTGGAGGCTTTTTAGGGTTGGACTCTGGTCGTCCCGTGGTTTTTTCCGCAAGGGTTTTCCACGTCAAAAATATCTGTGTGTGCTATTTATGTTTGACATTTTTTGATTTGTTCGTTTCTCTCGCAGGTACTTTCTGGTTTGGGAAACGGTTTTCGCACTTTCATTCCCATCAGATACCTGAGAGTGAAATATTTAGCTTTTAAGATATATATGAGGAAAATAGAGAAATTGACAATAGACTTTAGTCATGGAGTCGTTAGAGAAGTAAGTCAAAGCCCTTCAGTTGTGTATGAGAGTCTGCAAACATTGGTTTTAAAGGAATGGTATCAAATGGCGATTTGGTTCATTTAGGATGCATACCTAGAGTGATTACATTTGTTGAGCACAACACAAAACAATTCAAGTTGTTAGAAAAATGGGTATTTGATAGGTAGATCATAATATATACCCAAAGAGAAGGAAAAATCTACTACTGCAAATGAGTATTGACTTAAGCCAGCCAACTGCTGAAAAGCTGCAAAAAAAAATTGTTGACCATAATTAATAAGGATAACCTTAAGTAATACTTTTACTAGATGCTTAATATATCTTCATATAATATCTAAAGCTCAAAAAAAAAGAAAAAAAAAACAGGTTTATATAGAGTGAGTTAGAACCATAATTTTTCTTAGTTTTCAATCACTGAGTTCTGTTTGTGGTCAAAATAAAAAGGAAGAGGATGAACTCTATCAATAGCTGAGTGAACTCTATAAGTGGCTACAAAGGTGGTTTGTATTAATGGCTGGTAATACTAGCTTGTCCTAGAAATATCAAATAGCTACTTGTAAAAATTTGTTGTTCGAACAGACAATTCAAATGAAATTTGCATGAAAAAGATTTATTATCAACATGCTATTTTTTTCCATCTGCAAGTGATTGTATATCATTTTTGGCTATGTAGTTTCTGACTAATGATAGATATTTGACAAATTTTATAAAAAAGATTTATTAATTTGTTAATATGACTCGTGTACTGTGTATCCTACACATCAATGTCTAAAATTTATTGGAATCAATTTTGCAATTATTTTATTTAATAATGTTATGTATCTCGACTATTTAAAATGTGGAAATTAACTGAAAAGTGTGCATCTAGCTACCATTGTGTGATAGAAGTCTAAAGCCTACTTTAATATCCATTTTTGTGTGGCTTCTCAGTAGAAGTGCATTTTCTCAATGGAAGAAAATATCCAAATAGCTGGCCCCATAATTTTGGATAAAGGCTTTGTTGTTGTCATGTTACTTGGTTGCCTATTTTCAAATCTATGAATGTTGTTAAGACCCAAATAGACACTGTCATATAATTTGAACTCTTATTTAGTAAAAACCTACTTTTATCTATTAATAATACAAATAAGATTGCTTTGTTGGGAACGAAAGTGCGAAAATTGTTCCACAAACCAGTCAATTCCTACGAGAGAACCGAGTAAAATGCACAAACCAAAAATGTCAAACACAAATCGCAGACACAGATATTTTTGAGGTGGAAAATCCTTGCGGAAAAAACTACGGGACGATCGGAGTCAAACCCTGAAAAGCCTCTAATCCTTCTTTTTTCTCTCCAATGTTGTAATGACACTCTTGCCTCATTTTCTCTCCTTGTTGCTATTTTATTTTATTTTTTAGAGAGGGAGATATTTTAGGGCCAGGAGACACCTATATATAGCCTTAAATCCACAACTAACATTCCTATTATAGATAAGAATATCCAATCCAAATCCAAATCCATTGACATATTCCTATTATATGTAGGAATATCCAATCAAAATCCATTGAGATATTCCTATTATATTTAGAAATATCCAATCCAAATAAATTGAGGTATTCCTATTATATGTAGAAATACTCAATCCTGCTCCGGGATATTTCCACATAGGTTGGGAACCCCACCCACTTCAACAAATCTCCCCATTCATAACTATGTGGAGGGGGGTCGTCATCCCGACGATCCGTCTGCAGTACTCAAACTTTTTCCTTGGTAGAACCTTTGTGAACATATCTGCTCCGTTGTCATCTGTATGAACCTTCTGAAGCGTCGCTTCCTTCTTGTTAACCATATCCCGTATCCAATGATACCGGTTATCAATGTGCTTGGACCGGTTATAAAATGCCTGGTTCTTTATAAGGTGAATAGCACTTTGACTATCGCAAAGCAAAGGATACTACACCTGCTTTAGCCCAATTTTCTGCAGCAGCTTCTTCATCCACAGCACCTCCTTGCAAGCCACCTTCGCCCGAATGTATTCTTCCACTATCGTCGATAAGGCAACACACTTATCTAAACGCGATTGCCACGATACTGCTCCACCAACAAACATTATCACATAGCCCGAAGAGTCGATCGCCTCGTAACTACATCTCCAGCCATATCAGCGTCGGTATATCCAACCAACTTTGGCTCGTCACCACCAAATAAAAGTCTCTAATCGGTAGTACCCTAAAGATATCATAAAATTCACTTGACCCCACTCTAATGTACCCTTCAGGATTAGAAGTGTACCTGCTAACTATGCAGACTGCGTAAGCAATGTCTGGCCTCGTACATACCATAGCATACATAAGACTCCCCACGGTTGAGGCATATGGAACTCGATCCATGTCTTCTTTCTCTTCCTCGGTAGATGAACACTGCTCCTCAGTGAACTTAAAGTGGGTCGCAAGGGGGTTACTCACTTTTTTTGACCCGTCCATCCCAAAACGCTGAAGTACCCATTGAATGTACTTATTTGGGACAAGTGTAGCAGCTTGGACTCTCTCTCTCTCTCGGCTAATCTCCATCCCAAGAATAGTCTTCACTGTGTCCAAATCATTCATAGAGAAGGACGCGCCTAGTTGGCGCTTTAACTTTGCTATCCTGGTGGCATTCCGACCCACCAATAACATGTCATCAACATAAAGCAACAAAATAATAAAATCATTCTCGACGAAGTACCTCACAAAAACACAATGATCCGACGTCATCCGTGCATAGCCATGCTCCCCCATAAATGACTCGAACTTCCTGTACCACTGCCTCAGAGCCTATTTCAGACCATATAAGCACTTCCTTAACCGGCGGACCAAATGTAACTTGTCCTTCTTACAGAATCCCTCTGGCTGCTCCATGTACAACTTCTTCTCAAGATCACCGTGGAGGAATGTCGACTTCACATCCATTTGCTCGACCTCCAAGTCAAAACTGGTTGCCAATGCTAGCACCACCCGTATAGACGACTGCTTGACGACTGGCAAAAAGATCTCATCATAATCTATGCATTTTTGCTGACCGTAGCCTTTAACTACTTGTCTCGCTTTGTATCGAGGGTGATTAGCATCATCTGTCTGTTTTACTCTGAACACCCATCGATTCTTCAAAGCCTTCTTGCCTTTTGGAAACTACACCAGATCATTAGTAGAGTTGGCCTCCAAGGAACTTATCTCCTCCTGCATGGCCTCCATCCACTCCTGCCTGTGTTCGTCTTCCATAGCCTCTGCAAAACTTTTGGGTTCTCCCCTGTTAGTCAGTAGCACATACTCACCCGGTGAGTATCTTATTGATGGTTGACACTCTCTTTCGCTCTTCATCAACGGAACCACTGGTGTTGGCTGTATATCTACAGCCTCCTCCCCTCTAGGAACTACCTTTTCAGCATGCACATCCTCCTAAGGGTTACCCTGACCACCATCAGCAAGCTGTTGGTCAAGGTTGGGAGCAACTCCATGTACTGGCTCCCCCCTAACTGGATCCTCTGCGATGTCCTCTAGAAACTGCTCGAAGCAAAATGACTCTAACTTAGAAAATTCCACAGCCTCAGAAGGCATCTCGAAATCCTGAGTGTTGGTCATGGTCTGATCCTAGACGAATACCACGTTCCTGCTTCTGTAGAGCTTTTTTTCCACTAGATCGTAGAGTATATAGCCAAACTCATCCCGACCATAGCAGACAAAGATGCATCGCCTTGTCTTTGGCTCAAGTTTGGATCTCTCATCCTTCGGTAAATGCACGAAGGACTTACAACCAAACACTCGCAGGTGATTGTATGACGGTTCTTTGTCGTACGATACTTTGTCAGGCACATCACCCAACAAAGGAGCACTAGGAGATAAATTAATAACATAAGCAGCTGTATAAAGTTCCTCACCCCAATAGCTGCCTGGCAAGTTTGCTTCTGACAATAAATACCGCACCCTCTCCATTAGTGTTTTGTTCATCCGCTTCGCTACACTGTTGAGCTATGGTGTCTTTAGTGGAGTCTTCTGGTGTTGTATCCCTTGCTCTCTGCAATAAGTATCAAAGGGACTGATATACTTGTCGCCATTGCCCGACCGAACACAAAGAAGCTTCTTTCCCGTCTTTCTTTCAACAGGGGCCTGAAATTTCTTGAAAATGGGCATCACCTGATCCTTGGTCTTTAAGGTATAGATCCAAAACTTTCTGGACCAGTCATCAATAAATATTATAAAATAAGAAGCACCACTAATAGATTTTAACTTAATAGGACTGCAGACATCTGAGGGAATAAACTCGAGCAAAGCAGGCTTCCTTGAACTTGGGTAACTTTGGAAAGATACCATATTTTGCTTTTTCGCTAAACAGTGCATGCACTTCTCCAACTTTGTAGACTTTAGCCCTAGAATCACCTTCCTATTCACTAAGTAGCTCATCCCCTTCTCACTGATATGGCTGAGCCGCCTGTGCCACAACTCAGTAGACGCATCAGTAGCTATGTTAACCTCATGTGCCCCTTGTATGCCCTCTTCCATATAGTAGAGTCCAAACCTCTTACTTCCTCTGGCAATCACTAACGAACCTCTGGAAATCTTCTACCGATTATTTCCAAAAAGACTGAAGAAACCCTCGTCTTCCAACCTTATAACCGACACCAGGTTGAAACGGATATCAGGGACATGACGAACATCTTTGAGAATAAAAATTATACCTATCTTTGTCCTCAAATGCACATCTCCAATGGCAACCGGCTTTGACACATCTCTATTGCCTATCTTCAACTCCACAGTCGCATGTTGTGTATGTAGCAAATAGTGCCCTACTACCATAATTTTATATTTTTCCAAAATAGATCTAAAGACATACTAGAATTGTACTATTAAACTAAATCTCATCCACTCTAAAAATTTTCATATACATACTAGAGTTTGACTACTAAAAAAAGAAACCATATTAATTATACAGATGCCATGCTCTTCGAAGATGGACGTTATTATACAGTGCCTCCTATGGGGACATATATGGTATATACTAGTCAGTTGTCATGATTGGGGAATTACGTCAGCATATGTCTAGCCTACACTTTCCCATACACTCAAAGTTGTCCTCACATTGCATTCACTTAAATGGTTAGCGTACCCCTTTTATTTACTCAATATTTACTTTATGGTATGTTTCTATGTATCTTGTTATGTCCCTCTGAGGACCTGGTCCCTTTCTAGGTGTTGATATTCATGAGTATTCGCAGGAGTGCAGATCCGGACTGGTTACTTACATTCCGAGCAGGTCTTCTCTTCGAGCCTCGTGATTGTTAGATGTTGTACTTACCTTGTTTATTCTATATTCTAGTTCGGTAGTGGATTTATTTTCATCCGACTATCAGCATTAGATACTTTATATAGAGATCTAGCTTCATAGACATTGGTATTTATTCTTATTTGATTTTTGTGAATGAGATTAGATTGCACCCTGTGGCTTGTGATAGTTATAGCACTGGTGAATTATTGTTCATTATACAGCGTACGCACGTGTTATGGTTCCATATATTGGAGTTGCCATATACATGTGGCTGGCATGCTTACGTGTCCTAGTCCTACGTATTTTGGGGCTGGGGCGTGAAACTGGATCATCTTACGACTACCCTCCAGTTGTGAATCAAATCCGTTTGAAGGTTAAAGACAAGTACAACTTTAGTTCTTTTAATAGTTATATCTTGACTGTATATATTCTTGTCATCTTTTCATGGTTACTTCATCATATTCTGGTTCTTGGTTCATAATGACTGTTATTTGTGCGTGAGAGTTCGACTTGATACCATTATTATACTAATTCACTTCAATTATTCTCCTTTAATATTCAATGTTCAATGTCCAAGATCAATGTTAATACTATATATAGTGATCTTGTTACTTGTGAGTAAGTCAGTATGGAGAATACAATTAGTATGCATGTGATCTGCAAAATATACAGATCGATAATGTCAATATTGATAATTGTGCATCTTATGTATCACCGAACATATACGTTCTTTATCTGTAATGTTATTCATGGTAGATTTATTGGTTATCGCAGGTGGGTTGACCTAAGTTTCTGTTGCGGTCAGCTTCAAACACGGTATCAGAGCGCGGTATCGATGATTTGGTCCCAACATATGGAATCAGAGCTCTCTAGTTCATAAGCGGGAAGGTGCAACTATGTCCACGAAGCATATTAACACACATATGATCACCCTCACAGGGGAGAATTGAGTGATTTGGAAGCCAAGGATGGAGGATCTACTCTATTGCAAGGATTTAAATGGTATGATAGACGAAGACAACGCATAGCCATCAAACAAAGATGTTGTTGATTGGAAGCGATTGGATCAACATGACGTTGGATTCATCTGTCAATGGCTGAACGATTTGGTATTTTATCACGTGTCCATGGAGAGTTCAATAAAAGATTACGGGAGAAGATGCATTCGCTGTACGAAAGAAAAATGGTTGACAAGAAAATATTTCTTATTCGCCAACTCGTCAACTCGAAGTACACGGAGGGTGCCCCGGTGGCACAATATCTGAACGAGGAGTCCACTCTGGTTATTCCTATAGGAAAGAATGACCAAAGTCATAAACGAGAAAGGGGGAAGCTCTCGGGATCTTGCGACTAAGGATAACAAGGTGGGCTACTATCATTATGAAAATAGGGGCATATTAAGAAGAACTGCATGAAGCTCAAAGTGGAGAAAGCTAAAGGGAAAGATGATCAGGAAGATTTTACGGCTATAGAAGATATCATAATCACAGCAACTGACGCATTGGAACCTTGTGGCATGTGTCATGATGACGATTGGGTTATGGACATGGAGGCATCGTTTCACGCTACTCCACAAAGGAGGATCTTCATGTCATACTGAGGCGGTAGGTTTTAAAGATAGGCAACAAGGGAACGGCTATAGTTGTGGGCATCGATAATGAGCACTTGACAACGGATCTTGACGAGAAGCTTGTTCTCAAGAGTGTGACATCTACCAAGTTTGCGCTATAACTTAGTTTCAGTAGAGAGGCTGGCAGATGATGGCTGTCAAAGTTTATTTTAGGGCAAAGATTGGATGCTTAGGAAGGGTTTCCAACAGCTGGCTCGAGGAGTTATATATTGTGGTATGTACAAGTTCAAGATTCTGAGTTGTGCAGGCATACCATAGACATCGAATAAAGGCTAGAGGGGTGTTTGACAGGTTTTTGTGGATCAATGGGAACTTGACTTGGTGGGTCTTCGAGGCATTTTGAGGGTTACTGAGGAATTGGTTCGTCGAGACAAAGTGACGAATAGAGATGAGTCAAAGACTGATGGTCAATCTATCGGTCCCATGATAGTTGGTAGGTCTCCAGGTGGGGGTTGTTCCACGGATCCGATTTTGGTGACAGGTGGTTTGTGAAAGCATTGTGGAGAAATATTGGTTTCATCAGTTCAAAGCCAGGGAGAAGATCAAGGTTTGTAGCAAACTTAATCTAAAGTGAGTGCATCTCCATTTGCACAGTTCTAGGGGGGTTATGGGTCATTGATGGCATACATACACAGTGCATGATGTTCTACTTAACGATATGTGTACGGGGAGCTTCAATTTCGAACATGAAGGTGGACAGGTTCTGTAGCTCGAATCTCAAGGGAACCATATTGTCCACTTAGTTAGGACAACCAAGGGTGAAGAAGCTCATCGGAAAGGTATCACGTTCCGGTGAATAACAGAAGTCGAAGAAAGGTAGCCAAGCAGTGAGGCTAGTCGCCAGGGACTTCAGTCTTGGCAGTTTCATTAATGTCGGTATAATCCAGATGATACATGAGGTGTTGGGCATGGCAGCTAGCATTTTTAAATCATCTCAGAGGATCGAAGATTAGTGATAAGGGGGAGTAGAAATTCTGTCGCATGGCGACAGTTATGGAGTTCAGTTAAAAAGACATTGGGTCAATACGCTCTCGTCAGACTGGAGGTGGAGATTATTGGAGTCCAGTCTAGATGTCGATGTAATTATGCCGAGACAGGACAGAACTGGGGCCGAGTTGACAGAGTTCTGTCCAATTTTTGTGTGTTTGCAGTCAGAACTGTTGGAAGGATCAAAATCGAACTCTGCCCGAGTTCGGTTTGATCGGCGATTGATGAGTTTTTGATTTTAATCAGGATATTGGTTTTGTGCGGACGATCAGGGTTGGTGCTTGACTACTTTAGGGTTTTCTATGACCTAAAATAAGGTTTCTCAACCTATTTATACAAGTTGAGGGTGGAGGCATAGACAACATATACTGGAGATTCGCGGGTGCTTGTCCACCAAAAATCTAAAAGAAAGTCGCACTTTGCTCTTAGGGCTTGTCGTTCGAGACAACAGGAAGAAGAGATCTATTCGTGGAGTCATCGTCCTCGGTCAGGAAAATCTAATTGGGGTTTGGTATGTAATTTCTTCCTTTCTTCTTGAGTTCGGTGAGGAGGTTGATCTTTTGAAAAAATGTTCAAATTGTTATGATTTTTACAATAGACCTGGTCTATAATTGGCTTTGTTTTGATGTATGACTTATAAACACTAAAAACTTAACAAAAATTCAAGTTTATAATTTTCCCAAGAAACTACACATAATAATATTTCTACTCATAAATTTTCAAAAAAAATTTGGATTTAATTCGGTAGCCATAAAAATTGCCAGAAGTAAATAAAATTAACTAGTGCCGACAAGGTTGTTTTAGAGCAAAACAACTATATCTCACGCAAAAGATTTTAATATAAAAATTTGATGATATCAGCGTATCTGTATCATCAAACCACACAATAATAGTACTTTGAATTAGATTTTAAGGCATTAAATTTTGATCCACTTTTAAGGCACTAATTTGTGTGTCATAAGAATTAAACCCTAAGAGATAGTAACTAAGCTTTTAGATAAATATCTAATTGTATTCTTTATATACATGATTGCCATCTTTTTCTTTGGGTTGTGTCTGGATGTAAACCCCCACACCCAAAATTAGGTCTACTTGGCTTAGATAGTGAAACTAGGTCTAGTTTGAACCCAATTAGAATTAGAACACGATATTTTATTTAATTATACAATACTTATATCGCTTAGCGCACCTTACCGTTGCTTCAATAATTGAAACACTACACTAGCCATTGCCTTCCTATAAATTTCTCAACCTTGTCCTAGACAGGCCCGCATACTATTCTGACCTTTGTGTAACTTACAATTATGCTTTCTTGTGCTATATTTTAGTCGCACAACATTCGCCGTAGATGTTATCATTTAATTCTAAATAAAATACGACTTTGTGCCCTTGTGCGTTCCAATCAAAATTGGGAACACAATCTTGACCGTTTTGTGCAACCCGAATTTTATTAATATTTTGCACTGAATTCTCTATGTCCATGACACTTGTGTCCCACATAATTTTATTTTCATGTACTTCTAATTAATTTTGGAACACCCTATGCGGTAATTTTAATTAATTTAATCAAATTTCTGTCTTTGTGTCCAATTATTGGGCACTTTTATGCAAAAGCGCATTTAGGTGTCCACACCATTGGACAATACATGAAAAAAATCCAACTTTCCCCTTCATAGGAATTTTTCCATAATTTTTGGAATGTACAACGTGCAACCTCGCCTCATTTATTTTAAACCTATCCTTGCATTTAAACAATATAAATTTATAGCCCTCCCAAACATCCCTATGTGAGCCCAAGGCCTAACCCAAGAGGATGTTGACCAAGTCATACTATTCCTAGGTCAACCCAAACCAAAATTTTATATATAAATATATCACATGTTCCTTTATTTTTTTCCCAAAATCACCTAAACCTATTTTCACCCAGCCGAATACTGTTCATTCTCCTTCTCCCTACCTTCCCCGTCCATCCTCCTGCCTTGCTTGGATGACACTCGACCCCGCTGCTCCTCCTTCCGTCGACTCCAGCGTCCCCGCAGAGCCACCCCTCGCCTCAGCAACCTCGGTGCACCTCGTCTACACCACCATCTCCTCATCACCACCTCCCTCGACTTCACCCCGGCCAACGCCACCACACCACCATCATCGTGACCACCTCTCATTCCCTCTTTTCGACCTCCTTCTCCCAGCATCTCCAGTCATCCCCACCACCAGCACCTTGCCATGACCCACCTGCCCAACCGAGCACAGCCCATCATCTCCACCACCATTGCCATACCCCTCCCCTGGCCTGAAACTCCTCCTCCTCTTTCACCTTCCTGTCATTTTCTCCTTCTTCAACTGGCCGAACCTCTCTCCCCTGGCCAGAGTTCAGCCACCACTACCATACTTTATCACCACCACCATTGCTATTAATATCATCATCAACATCAACACCCATCATCGTCATCGCCTTCACCATCGTCATCACCTTCACCATTATCATCATCATCATCCTAGTGATCGTCATCCTAGTCATCATCACCATCGTCCATGCCATCGTCCTCGTCATCTCCATCACCCACATTATCTTCCTCGTTATCACCATCATGTAATCATCATCGTCACCTCCCATCATCTTCACAATCATTACCATTATTATGATCATCATCACCCCATCATTAGCCCAACATCATCATCGCCATCGTCGTCGTTGTCATCACCTTAACCACCATCGTCATCTTCGTTATTATCATCATCGTTCATATCGTCATCACCCTCGTCGTCCTCATCATCATCGTAGTCAACCACATCGTCGTCATCAGCATCTCCTTGCATGTACCCCGAGGATGTATCGGATTGTTCTGCGCAACTTCAGGAGCAGGTTATTGGGACCACATAGCCGCTTGCCAGGCAAGTATACCTTGCCTTATTGTACTGTTTAAATTATGTATTATTAGCTGCATGTTTATTATTTTAAATTATGCACGTCCGAGAGAGACTCGGGTGCAGTCAACGGAGGCGTTGACATTAGGACTTGTGTCTGACCTAGCATCTAGTAGACCCACCTAAAGTTATGGAATTATTGGTATGACTCTCCAGACCTTGACACATTTCTTACACGTGTTGTGAGTCTCATGTAGGGCATGGACTTGCGTATGTGGTTGTCCACATGTACGTGTAGGCGCGCGATGGTTAGGGAATAACTGCTATTAGCGATGCATGTTAGAAGACTTAGCAGTTATTTGTAGTCAGAGCATAGACTATTGTGGTACGATGGTCCAATCCATGTCCTTGTTTGGTTGTAAGGTTGGTCTATTGTTCTAGCGATAGAGTATGAGCCAGAGTTACGACGCCTCAGCGTAGTATCTAAGGTGTGTTGTGGATACGACATGCATAGATCATTGGGCGGGGAGGACGACTAGTAGGCGTATGGGACACCCACATCCTTTATGCAGATGCCCCGTTCGACGGAACGGTATGGACGTTATATATTATGCAGATGTCCCATTCTTCGGAGCGGTATGGACATTATATATTATGCAGATGTCCCATTCTTTGGAGTGGTATGGACGTTATATATTATGCAGGTGCCATGCTCTTCGGAGATGGACGTTATTATACAGTGTCCTATTATAGGGGCATATGTGGCATATACTAGCCAGTTGTCACGATTAGTAAATTACGTCAGCATATGTCTAGCCTACACTTTTCCATACACTCAAAGTTGTCCTTACATTGTATTCACTTAGATGGTTAGCGCACCCCTTTTATTTACTCAGTATTTACTTTATGGAATATTTCTATGTATCTTGTTATGTCCCTCTGAGGACCTGGTCCCTTTCCAGGTGTTGATATTCATGAGTATTCGCAGTAGCGCAGATCCGGACTGGTTACTTACATTCTGAGCAGGTCTTTTCTTCGAGCCTCGTGATTGTTAGATGTTGTACTTATATTGTACTTACCTTGTTTATTCTATATTCTAGTTCGGTAGTGGATTTGTTTCCATACGACTACCAGCATTAGATACTTTATATAGAGATCTAGCTTCATAAATATCGGTATTTATTCTTATTTGATTTTTGTGGATGAGATTTAGATTGCACCATGTGGCTTGTGATAGTTATACCACTGGTGAATTATTGTTCATTATACAGCGTACGCATGTGTTATGGTTTCATACATTGGAGTTGCCATATACATGCGGCTGGCATGATTACGTGTCCTAGTCCTACGTATTTTGGGACTGGAACGTGACATATTTTAGTGGTGGCCCATGCAGGTCAAGAGCATATTATCTCGGTTACGTTATTGTACCGAGCAAGCCTGCACCTAAGATTAGAGTATAGGATCTCATCCATAATTGACTATGATTCACCTTCCTTCCAATCTATTCTATTTGAATAGCGCATCCTGCTTGATTCATGTGCTTCCCTAATACTTCATAGAGTATAGCCTCCTCCTAGAATATAGAAGTCCCTGTTGTTAGATAATAAGTAGGGTAACCTTCCAATTAAGAGTACAACTAGGATAATGACACATCATTGAGTTAGAATACTTAATGAAACCCTAGCACCCCTTACCTATAGATTGATGTACCATTATCCCTCGATATATGTATAAAGACTTGAGAGTGGTATAGACACTACTAGAGTAGTTAGAAAGTTGACCATGAGGTTGACCCTAGTATCGAGGAACCCATAGAAACGTAAGGTTAAATATTAGGGCTAACCTAGCTTTTCATGGTAAGATAGTATTATAGAACTATACATTTAGACTCTTGTCTTGAGATTAGCAGACAGTACTTTAGAAAGCGAAGAGCAATGATTAGAATATTTTTCTCGATCAAACCTCGAACACAGAGATTAGCATACCCCTTCCCTTTAGAAACCGTGATGTTATCTAGAGTCCTTCTATTTAATTTCATATTCGTTCCTCCGAGACCTTAGCGCTCGCAATTTATACAACGACTAATTATGTTCTTCTGTCGTGCCACCTAACGGTTCCATTCTTAATGTTAACGCTTCTGTTCTATGAGCACTATGACTAAGACTTAAGATGACCATGACCTAAATAATGTAAGAGGATACCCTAATAAGTACCAAGACCTCTTCTCGTAAACCTTAACAGGAATTTCTATATTTTCCTTAAGGCATTAGCGTATTAATTTATTATTTTAAGTTGGGTAGTGTGCCTCATGACCTAGTATCACATAGTCCTCTTGATACACTAATGAAGTGTAATTGAATGACATTAACTGTATACTAGCATAAGATGATAGTGTTTATTCAGACTGTAGAACTTAGAAGCCCATGCCCCTATTTGGTCGACTAGCGACTTAGACAAGGAGTTAGTATGACAACTATAAAGATTGTAGAGTCTTATCCTTCTTGTTTTATTTTTGTGAACTTGAATTAATTTGTACCTCCTTTTATCAGAATCCAGCACATTTATATTTTCTAAACTACCGTGACTTATGCTGCTATTTTATAGCCTAGTTTTGCAAGCTTATCTTTTATCGAGCTTATTCATGACATATGTGTTATTGGGGACGCCTACTAATACATTGTCGAAATCAGAATCAGTGTATTGGGGTCTGGACAACCTTAGTGCGCTTGGTTCGCTCTTCGCCTAAATATTTATGTGGACTGAGATATATAGTTGACTAGTAGACGAATAACCTGCCTCTAGACATGTCTGAGCATATCGTATCGATTATATAACTGTTCCAATATGAACATGCGAATAAAAATTTACCAAAATAGGATTTCAATCCACAACTTTCCTGACAACTTTCTTTTTGAATTCTTTAATCTCCTTAAACCTCGTACTTGTATTCTATCACCTTCACCTTGAACTCTTTATTATTGCTTTTTGTCTTTTCTTATTCCGAAAAGACGAACGCTCATGCCAGGTATAAGTTGATACACTGATAGTACTAGATATGCCCCATAGGATAATCATATGACTTGGTGACTCCCTTTTATAATTGATAAGGACATATCATAGATGATATATTTGGTGTTAAAACTTTGAGGATTAAATAATATAATTAAATAATTGGAGGAATAGCTTTCTTAGATGTATAGCCTTAGATGATAGATGGGTCAATTCTAAGTTGGGTAGAAACTGCATTATTAAAGCTTGAGATAAAATTCTTTTAGATTGTGATCAAGTAAGATTAGACCGAGAGAACCATACCCTATTTTAATTTTGAGGACAAAATTATTTTAAAGTTGGGTAGATTATAAACTCCCACACCCAAAATTAGGCCTACTTAGCTTAGATAGTGAAACTATGTCTAGTTTGAACCCAATTAGAATTAGAACACGACATTTTATTTAATTATACAATACTTATATCGCTTAGCACACCTTACCGTTGCTTCCATAATTGAAACACTATAATAGCCATTGCCTTCCTATAAAATTTTCAATCTTGTCCTAGACAGGCCCACCTATTATTCGGACCTTTGTGTAACTTACAATTATGCTTTCTTGTGCTACATTTTAGTCACACAACATTCGCCGCAGACGTTATCATTTAATTCTAAATAAAATATGACTTTGTGCCCTTGTGTGTTCCAATAGAAATTGGGAACACAATCTTGACCGTTTTGTGCAACCCGAATTTTATTAATAGTCTACACTGAATCCTCTATGTCTATGACACTTGTGTCCCACCTAATTTTATTCCCATGTACTTCAAATTAATTCCGGAACACCTTGCGCGGTAATTTTAATTAATTTAATCCAATTTTCGTCTTTATGCAACTTTCCAATTGTTGGACGCTTTTATGTAAAAGCGCATTTAGGTGTCCACACCATTGGACAATATATGAAGAAATCTAACTTTCCCCTTTATAGGAATTTTCCTATAATTTTCAGAATGTACAACGCGCAACCTCGCCTCATTTATTTTAAACCTATCCTTGCATTAAAATAATATAAATTTGTAGCCCTCCCAAACATCCCCATGTGAGCCCAATGCCCAACCCAAGAGGATGTTGACCAAGTCAAACTATTCCTAGGTCAACCCAAACCAAAATTTTATCTATAAATATATCACATGTTCCTTTATTTTTTTCCCAAAATCACCTAAACCTATTTTCACCCAGCCGAATACTGTTCATCCTCCTTCTCCCTACCTTCCCCGTCCATCCTCCTGCCTTGCCTGGATGACACCCGACCCCGCTGCTCCTCCTCCCGTCGACCCCAGCGTCACAGCAGAGCCACCCCTTGCCTCTGCAACCTTGGTGCACCACGTCTACACCACCATCTCCTCATCACCACCTCCCTCGACTTTACCCCGACCAACGCCACCACACCACCAGCATCGTGACCACCTCTCCTTCCCTCTTCCCAACCTTCTTCTCCCAGCATCTCCAGTCATCCCCACCACCAACACCTTGCCGTGACCCACCGGCCCAGTCGACCACAACCCGTCATCTCCACCACCATTGCCATCCCCCTCCCCTGGCCTGAAACTCCTCCTCCTCTTTCACCTTCCTGTCCTCTCCTCCTCCTTCAACTGGTCGGACCTCCCTCCCCTAGCCGGAGTTTAGCCACCACCACCATACTTTCTCATCACCACCACTATTTCTATTAAGATTATTATCAACATCAACACCCATCATCGTCATCGCCTTCACCATCGTCATCACCTTCACCATTATCATCATCATCATCCTAGTCATCATCATCCTAGTCATCATCACCATCATCCATGCTATCGTCCTCGTCATCTCCATCACCCACATCATCTTCCTCATCATCACCATTATGTAATCATCATCGTCACCTCCCATCATCTTCACAATCATCACCATTATTATCATCATCATCATCACCCCATCATTAACGCAACATCATCATCACCATCATCGTCGTTGTCATCACCTTAACCACAATCGTCATCGTCGTTATTATCATCGTTGTTCACATCGTCATCACCCTCATCATCCTCGTCATCATCGTAGTCAACCACATCGTTGTCATCAGCATCTCCGTACACGTACCCCGAGGATGTATCAGATTGTTCTGCGCAACTTCAGGAGCAGGTTATTGGGACCACATAGCCGCTTGCCAGGCAAGTATACCTTGCCTTATTGTACTGTTTAAATTCTGTATTATTAGCTGCATGTTTATTATTTTAAATTATGCACGTCCGAGAGAGACTCGGGTGCAGTCAACGGAGGCGTTGACATTAGGACTTGTGTCTGACCTAGCGTCTAGTAGACCCACCTAAAGTTGTGGAATTATTGGTATGACTCCCCAGGCCTTGACACATTTCTTACACGTGTTGTGAGTCTCATGTAGGGCACGGACTTGCGTATGTGATTGGCTACCTGTACGTGTAGGCGTGCAACGGTTAGAGAATAACTGCTATTAGCGATGCATGTTAGAAGACTTAGCAGTTATTTATAGTCGAAGCATAGACTATTGTGGTACGATGGTCCAATCTTTGTCCTTGTTTGGTTGTAAGGTTGGTCAATTATTCTATTGATAGAGTATGAGCCAGAGTTACGACGCCTCAATATAGTATCTAAGGCGTGTTGTGGATACGACATGCATAGATCATTGGGCGGAGAGGACGACTAGTAGGTGTATGGGACACCCACTTCCTTTATGTGGATGTCCCGTTCGACGGAACGGTATGGACGTTATATATTATGCAGATGTCCCGTTCTTCGGAGTGGTATGGACGTTATATATTATGCAGATGCCCCGTTCTTCGGAGCGGTATGGACGTTATATATTATGCAGATGCCATGCTCTTCGGAGATGGACGTTATTATACAGTGCCTCCTATGGGGACATATGTGGCATATACTAGTCAGTTGTCATGATTGGGAAATTACGTCAGCATATGTCTAGCCTACACTTTCCCATACACTCAAAGTTGTCCTCATATTACATTCACTTAGATGGTTAGCGTACCCCTTTTATTTACTCAGTATTTACTTTATGGTATGTTTCTATGTATCTTGTTATGTCCCTCTGAGGATCTGGTCCCTTTCTAGGTATTGATATTCATGAGTATTCGCAGGAGTGCAGATCAGGACTGGTTACTTACATTCCGAGCAGGTCTTCTCTTCGAGCCTCGTGATTGTTAGATGTTGTACTTATATTGTACTTACCTTGTTTATTCTATATTCTAGTTCGGTAGTGGATTTGTTTCCATCCGACTATCAGCATTAGATACTTTATATAGAGATCTAGCTTCATAGACATTGGTATTTATTCTTATTTAATTTTCGTGAATGAGATTTAGATTGCACCCTGTGGCTTGTGATAGTTATAGTACTGGTGAATTATTGTTCATTATACAGCGTACGCATGTGTTATGGTTCCATACATTGGAGTTGCCATATACATGTGGCTGGCATGCTTATGTGTCCTAGTCCTACGTATTTTGGGGCTGGGGCGTGACACTGGATCATCTTACGACTACCCTCCAGTTGTGAATCAAATCCGTTTGAAGGTTAAAGGAAAGTACAACTTTAGTTCTTTTGATAGTTATATCTTGACTGTATATATTCTTATCATCTTTTCATGGTTACTTCCTCATATTCTAGTTCTTGGTTAACAATGACTGTTATTTGTGCGTGAGAGTTCGACTTGATACCATTATTATACCAATTCACTTCAATTATTCTCCTTTAATATTTAATGTTCAATGTCCAAGATTAATGTTAATACTATATTTAGTGATCGTGTTACTTGTGAGTAAGTCAGTATGGAGAATACAATTAGTATGCATGTGGTCTACAAAATGTACAAATCTATAATGTCAATATTGATAATTGTGCATCTTATGTATCATCGAACATATACGTTGTTTATCTGTAATGTTATTCGTGGTAGATTGGTTGGTTATCTCAGGTGGGTTGACCTAAGTTTCTGTTGCGGTCAGCCTTAAACACGGTATCAGAGCGCGGTATCGATGATTTGGTACCAACATATGGAATCAGAGCTCTTTAGTTCATAAGAGGGAAGATGCAACTATGTCTATGAAGCATATTAACACACGTATGATCACCTTCTCAGGGAAGAATTGGGTAATTTGGAAGCCAAGGATGGATGATCTGCTCTGTTGTAAGGATTTGAATGGTCTGATAGAGGAAGACAATGCAAAGCCATCAGACAAAGTTGTTGATGATTGGAAGCGATTAGATTGACATGACGTTTGATTCAACTGCCAATGGCTGAATGATTTGGTATTTTACCACGTGTCCATGGAGAGTTCAATAAAAGATTATGGGAGAATATGCATTCGCTACACGAAAGAAAAATGGTTGACAAGAAGATATTTCTTATTCGCCAACTCGTCAACTCGAAGTACACGGAGGGTGCCCTGGTGGCACAGTATCTGAACGAGGTTCAGGGTATCATCGATCAACTGTCTATGATAAAAACAGTGATTGATGATAATATTCAGGGCATTTATTTTTGAGTTCTCTGTCGGAAAGTTGGGAGATGTTGGTGGTATCGGTGAGCAACTTTGCGCCCGACGGAGGTTACGATGGAGGCAGTCAAAAGTAGTTTGTTAAACGAGTAGGTCCGGTAAGAAGATGTAATCGTCGCAGGTGTCCACTCTGGTTATTCCTATAGGAAAGAATGACTCAAGTCATAAATGAGAAAGGGGGGAGATCTCGGGATCTTGCGACTATGGACAACAAGGAGGGCTGCTATCATTATAAAAATAGGGGATATTAAGAAGAACTGCATGAAGCTCAAAGTTGAGAAAGCTAAAGAAAAAGATGATCAGGAAGATTTCACGGCTATGGAAGATATCATAATCATAGCAACCGATGCATTGGAACCTTGTGGCATGTGTCATGACGACGATTGGGTTATGGACACGGGGGCATCGTTTTACGCCACTCCACAGAGGAGGATCTTCACGTCATACCAAGGCGTTAGGTTTTAAAGATAGGCAACAAGGGAATGGCTGCAGTTGTGGGCAACGATAATGTGCACTTGACAACCGATCTTGACGAGAAGTTCATTCCCAAGAGTGTGTTGCATCTACCATGTTTGCGCTATAACTTAGTTTCAGTAGGGAGGCTGACAGATGATGGCTGTCAAAGTTTGTTTGGGGGCAAAGATTGGATGCTTAGGAAGGGTTACCAACAGCTGGCTCGAGGAGATATATATTGTGGTATGTGCAAGTTCAAGATTCTGAGTTGTGTAGGCATGCCATAGACATCGAATGAAGGCTCGAGGGGTGTTTGACAGGTTTTTGTGGATCAATAGGAACTTGACTTGGAGGGTTTTTGAGACGTTTTGAGGGTACTAAAGAATTGGTTCGTCGAGACAAAACGACGAATTGAGATGAGTCAAATATTAAGGGTCAATATATTGGTCCCATGATAGTTGGTCGGTCTCCAGGTGGAGGTTGTTCCACGGATCTGGTTTTGGTGACAGGTGGTTTGTGAAAGCTTTGTGAAGCAACATTGGTATCAGCAGTTCGAAGCCAGGGAGCAGATCAAGGTTTATATTAAACTTAATCTAAGGCTGATGCATCTCCATTTGCATAGTTCTGGCGGTATCGGCCATTGACGACATATGTACACAGTATATGATGTTCTACTCGAGGATGTGTTTACGGGGAGCTTCAATGTCAGACATGAAGGTGGGCAGGTTCTATAGTTTGAATCTCAAGGAAATCATATTGTCCACTTAGTTGGGACAGCCAAGGGTGAAGAAGCTCGTCGGAACGGTAGCACGTTCTGGTGAATAACAGAAGTCAAAGAAAGGTAGCCAAGCGGTGAGGCTGGTCGTAAGGGATTTTGGTCTTGGCCATTTCATTGATGTCGGTATAATCCCGATGGTACAGGAGGTGTTGCACATAGCATCTAGCATCGACGTGGTGGTCGAGGAGCTGGAGACGATTGAAATGCAAAGCATCTCGGAGGATCGGAGATCAGTGATAAGGGGGAGTAGGAATTCTGTCGCATGGCGACAGTTATGGAGTTCAATTGAAAGACATTGGGTCAATACCCTCTCGTCAGACTGGAGGGAGAGATTATTGTCCAGTCTAGATGTCGGTGCAATTATACCAAGACAGGACAGAACTGGGGCCGAGTTTGGTCGACATAGTTCTGTCCGATTTTTGTGTGTTTGTAGTCAGAACTGTTGGAAGGATCAAAACCGAACTCTACCCGAGTTTGGTTCGGTCAGCGATTGATGAGTTTTGGATTTTAATCAGGACCATTGGTTTTGTGCGGATGATCAGGGTTGGTGCTTGACTATTTTAGGGTTTTCTATGACCTAAAATAAGGTTTCTCAACCTATTTATACATGATGAGGGTGGAGGCATAGACAGCATATACAGGAGATTCGCGGGTGCTTGTCCAACAAAAATCTAAAAGAAAGTCGCACTTTGTTCTTAGGGCTTGTCGTTCGAGACAACAGGAAGAAGAGATCTATTCGTAGAGTCATCGTCCTCGGTCAGGAAAATCTCATTGGGGTTTGGTATGTAATTTCTCTCTTTCTTCTTGAGTTCGGTGAGGAGGTTGATATTTTGGAAAAATGTTCAATCTTGTAATTTTATCTGAGTTATATACAATAGAATTTGTCCAGTTGACATAGTCACCGAACATATACGTTGTTTGGTCTGCCTTGGCATTTGTGGTAGATTGGTTAGTTTATCTCAGGTGAGTTGGTCTAAGTTTTCATTTAAATCGGTTTCAAACACGATATCTGAGTACGATATCGATGTTCCGGTCCCAACAATAATTAATCATGTAGTGGTATCGAAGCAAAATTGCATATTCAGAAGGGAAAGATGTAAAACCTCTTTTGGCGGGAATGATGAAACATCAATATAAATACTATACCCAAATCCATCATCGCGGAACGTTGGAAAATCCAAGGGCTAGGAAAGGCCTTCGTCATCCAAATGGACGTTTCCAAACCCTGTCAAATTTCCAACCGTTGCTTCCTTTTCCCTCCAACCCAAATAGTGTCTCCCCCCAAGAGACACAAATAGCACCCAACCGAAACCTACACATACACACTTCTGCAAACATCAAACTCCCTTTCACCTCACCATCAAACTCCCCTCACTTCACTTCACCCTCTACACATCAAAATGTCGGTTGCTTCCGTCAAAGGCATCCTTGCCTTCCACAAGCTCGACCGCAAGGTCTTCGACCGCGTCGTCACCCACGGCAGGAACCACGCCCTTGACCGCAACATCGTGTCGCTTTGGATGTGGCTAGAGTTAATTGGCATCGGCATAGTCGTCCACATCAAGGACTGCGTAAGCGAGATGGCAGTCAACAGGTTCATCGTGGAGGCGGAGGCTATACTCGACGTCCTCCGCCCGAACTCCGCTCCCCCTGCCGCGGACTCTGCGATCCCGACCACCGCCTCCCTCACCACGGAGCCGCTCGACCTCGGCTTCTTCTTCTTCAATAGCGAGGTCGTGGTGAGGGGCATGACCCAGATACTCGACGGGGTGGGCAGGATAATCTTTGACGACGGGCTGAAGACACTTCTCGAAGTTTACGAGGAAGCGGTTAGGTATTCGGAGGAGGCTAGGAGGCGGGGGATAGAGTGTCAGGTCCCGCAGGCACCGTCGCAGTTGACTAGAGCCTATGAGTCCAGGCCCGTGCTGAGTCCAGAGGACTATAGGGCTCTTTTGGGTATCCTTTGATGAGGGAGGAAATAGAGGAGTACTTCACACAGTATGTCATATACATACCCTAACCCTAAAATTAAGCTCTACATGATGTTATAAGTGAATTTTAAACTCTAATATTTTTTTTCCCTGTTTTAATTTGATTTTTTTTTGTTCACAGAAAATGGGGAGACTGCGTCGAAAAGGTTATGATAGAACGAACTTCGACCAATTCTTCTCCGATGTACGGGAGGCTCGTCTTCAGAAGCGAATCGTTCATTGGGCTAGCGCTCAATGGGGAGAATCTTGTGAAATTTGTGATCCAAGGAAAGCAAATGTGGGTTCGTCAGTACATTCCGAGGGTCGGGTGATCTTGACAAAGTTGGAGGAGTCTGTAAAAAATAATTATGCTTCATCAGGGATATCTTGTTTGTTCTAATAACCGCTTTGATGTATGTCAAAAGCTATGTTGTTTTGTTTTCTTGCATCATTTTAAGATTGTCATGTTGTATGGTTTGTTCAAATAAAATGTCATTTGGGGTGTAGGAATAGCACGTAATAACAAAAATCAAATGTATTCTTAATGAAGCCTCAGTTTGTTATCTATTGTTGTTAGAATGCTTCTTTAGGTTTAATTTCTTAGTTATTGCTTGGAACAAAGTTTAAAATCAGGACCAATAATTGAACCAAAAATCTTTGGTACGTGTTCAACCGGGGTTCAACCGGAGTTCAAATAGGTCCTTTACGAGAACCAAATGATTTGAGACATGTAAAGTATCCACATTTATTTCTTGGTTTGGTTTGGTTTGGTTCGGTTCGATTCTGAGTATATTTGGTTTTACAACTATGTCTCTCAAAATCAAACAAAGAAGGAACCAAATGGTCCAAATCTCATGTGATAAAATTTTTAAATTTTTTAAAAAAAAATCAGAATCGGCCGGTTCAATTGTGTACCGGTTCGGACAGTTCACCGGTTAAACTCCGATTTGAAAAAAATGTCGTTTCTTAAAAAAAATCCGGTTCAAATCAAACCAAACCGTTTAGTTGGCAAAATCCGGTCAGAACTGTCAGTCAGGTCCGGTTCTTGACAACACTGCTTGGAAAGATGGCTTTACATGATAAACCAAAAAGGCTCCCCCTCAAACCTTACAAATTCGCCATTAACAACATCCATGGATTCTTATGCATGTTGCACAAAATGAAAGAAGCATATATGCTGCAAGCGTCAATCGTGTTTGGTCATCCCCAGCCCGCAGTGCGGCATGCATGAGCATATGTTATAAGAGACTTTATATATAGCCTTGGAGTACTGCTATTCAACCTTTAATGTCTCCATTCTTTCGGGATTAAAGGTTGGAAGTACGTACCAATGGTTGCATGCTCATGACAATTTGCCCTATATCCTCCTTCCCTGTCGTCGTCGTACGACTGAGTATCCATGTCAAGTGAGTAAGTTTCTGAGTAAAAAGAAAACATTTAGGCATATTCTATTTTTTTACAGTTTCTTGCTTTTACTTTGTGAGCCCCGTTAGTAAATACTAACACGTTTAAAAATTTTAAAAAATTATTACGGTAGAAAATCAAACCTTTAATCAACTCCTCATTCGTAACCTGAAAGTCCCGAGTCGTTAGGCAACAAAATAATCGGAAACTAATTTGTTTCTTTTCTTCTTCACAACATAAACCATTAAATCATTCTCACTATCCTCACAGATTTAATCTTTCTCACTATCCTCAGAGAAATTGACAGTGGTTTATTATTCCTCCTCTAGCCAGGTAAACAAAAATATCGAGCTCCATATGAAAAAAATATCACAATGTATCAAATCAAAAATTGCAACAGTCCGAGAGTCACTGACAGGAAAGATACCTCGAGTTTGCTTTGGATGATGGCAAACATCACATGCCTTATTCACTGAACTACTAGAGCTACTGACAACAGGAAGTGACTTTACTACTTTATCAGAAGGATGCCCAAGTCGCTGATGCCAAATGTCCAGAGAAGTCCTGCCAGTCACTGCCAAGGTCTGAGTCTTCGGTACAATATGATAGTAGTAGAGTCTGTCCCGCCGTTCACTGACGCCAATCAGGGTCCTCAAACTGGGGTCCTATATCACGCACAAATTTTTAGTAAATTGTACAACATAATTTATATCATCAATAAGATGGGCCACAGAAATTAAATTGTAATGTAATTGAGGTACGAATAGAACATTCGTGAGAACCACGTTTGGTGCAAGAGCAACACGCCCGCAGTATGAGGCAACCGCAGTTCGTCCGTCCGGGAGTCCAACCGGACACTCCTCCATTGTCGTCACCCCCGATAATAAATTCAAATTCTTCGTAACATGATTCAAAGCGCCTGTATCAATAATCCATGGTGCAATGGACTTACCCACCATACTATCCTTCGGATATTTGGCTAAAGAATTACTAAGCATAGAAATAAGTTGTTGCCATTGGTCTGGAGTCAATCCCGGCACACTGCCGCCGCCTGTACCATCATCAGTCATCCACGACTGTACAACAATGAAGCCACATCCTGCCACCGAGCACGTACTTTCTCACCCCGTCCACGTCCACCACCAGCTGCATGTTCGCTAAATCGAACATTGAGCGAATCCCACAGTGGTTTTGCCTCCTCAAAGTAGGGTACTATTTTCTTCACTGAAGCAATGATAGTATTCAAAATCCACTGCATAAGCATCGATTGGACGCAATACCAATCCTCTAATTGATCCTTCTTTGAAGGTTTATTGATAGACCCATCAACAAACCCAAATTTTTGTCGAGCCCGTAGAGAAAGCCGAATAGATCTCGACCATTCCTCATAATTCTTCCTACAAAATACCACTTTCATAATTGTATTACCCGGATTGTCATTAGAACCAAAGTAATACGGAGATGTGGGAATGATCTACGATGCCGCCGGCGTAGAAGTCCCATCGCCGCCGCTGCTTGTCATGTCGTCGTCGCCGCTCGACATACCAACACCGTCGCCGCTCGAAGAAAACGTGCCCTAGCCATCAGGCTCTAATACCATGTGAAAAAGTGATAGGAGATAATATTCTAGATATTTCATTCATTATTATATTACATATACATACATCCACATATCAACTTGGGGCCTAAGTCACATGGCCAATCACCATAAATATAATTTAATACAATTTAATCACAATAACTACTTAATTCTATTAGATTCTTTACTAGAAAATATATATATATATTATTTATATTAAGAATTTCATGTCTGTTGCAGATATTTGCTTCTGATTCGGACTCAAGACATATTTACTTTCATGAACTCTTGCAATTGACCTCTCCTTGCATACATGTAAGTAGACTTTCCATTTAGTATCAACTTATCAATCATACATAAATTATATATTGAGAATTATATTCAATCAATTTTAACTTATAATTTAAAATTCTAAACATCTTAAATTTTTCCTTAGTTATAAAATCATTCGACATGTAAATTATGTGTTTATCCAACTATGTCATTCAATTTAAATTAGACTCAATCAAATACATTTAAATTTATGCGTCAAACTAATTTTTTTTCTCCTACCCATCATTTACAACCATTTAATCTAACCAATATATAATTTAAAGCAAAATCAAAATTTAAATTGTTTTCATGTCAATTATGTGTTAATTATTTCTTTTAGGATAACTCCATAGGTAAATTATGTGTTTATCCCATTCTATAGTCCAATTTAAATTATACTCAATCCATTTCAAATTATAATTTAAATTTCTAATCAAATTAATATAAATTCTAAATATTTTATTACCATATATTTTAATTCAAAATAATTGAAAACTAATTTTGTTTCTTTTCTTCTTCACAACATAAACCATTAAATCTTCCTCACTATCCTCATAGATTTAATCTTTCTCACTATCCTCACAGAAATTGAAAGTGGTTTCTTATTCCTCCTCCTCTAGCCAGGTAAAGAAACACAACTTAATTTTATTAGATTCTTTACTTTATATATATATATATATATATATATATATATATATATATATATATATATATATATATATATATATATATATATATATATATATATATATAATTTATATTGAGAATTTTATGACTGTTGCAGATATTTGATCCATTTAATTTTTTTTCTCATACCCATCATTTACAACCATTTAATCTAACTAATATATAATTTAAAGCCAAATCAAAATTCAAATTATTTTTATGTCAATTATGTGTTAATTATTTCTTTTAGGATCACTCCATAGGTAAGTTATGTGTTTATCCCATTCTTTAGTCCAATTTAAATTATACTCAATCTATTTCAAATTATAATTTAAATTTCTAATCAAATTCAATATAAATTCTAAATTTTTTATTACCATATCTTTTAATTCAAAGTAATCGTAAACTAATTTTGTTTCTTTTCTTCTTCACAACACAAACCATTAAATCTTTCTCATTATCGAGCCAGGTAAAAAAACACTACTTAATTTTATTAGATTCTTTACTGGAATGTATATATTATTTATATTGATAATTTCATGTATGTTGCAGATATTTACTTCTGATTCAGACTGAAGACATATTTACTTTCATGAACTCTGGCAATTAACCTCTCCTTTCAAACCGGTAAGTAGATTTTACATTTAGTAGCAACGTATTAATCATACATAAATTATATATTAAGAATTATATTCAATCAAATTCAACTTATAGTTTAAAATTCTAAACATCTTAAATTTTGCCTTAGTTATATATATCGTTCAATTTAAATTAGACTCAATCAAATCCATTTAAATTTATGCGTCAAATTAATTTTTTTCCCCACACCCATCATTTACAACTACTTAATCTAACCAATATATAATTTAAAGCAAAATCAAAATTTAAATTATTTTCATGTAAATTATGTGTAAATTATTTATTTTAGGATAACTCCATAGGTAAATTATGTGTTTATCCCATTCTATAGTCTAATTTAAATTATACTCAATCAATTTCAAATTATAATTTAAATTTCTAATCAAATTCAATATAAATTCTTAATGTTTTATTACCATATCTTTTAATTCAAAATAATTGAAAACTAATTTTGTTTCTTTTCTTCTTCACAACATAAACCATTAAATCTTCCTCACCATCCTCATAGATTTAATCTTTCTCACTATCCTCACAGAAATTGAAAGTTGTAAACCCCCTAATTTTTCAAAATCTTTAATCTGAAATTTTTCACAATTTTCTGGAATTTTCTGGGAATTTTCTGTAATTTAAATCAGGGTTTTTAATATTAAATGATTTTTAATTGATAATAAACAATATTAAAATATTATAAAAATAATATTTTTGGGTGTAAAATAAAAAACTGGACTTAGGGTAATTTTTCTGGAATTTATCGGGCCCAGGACCTATTTTAAAACACCTAAAAGTATTTATTTAATTATTTATTTAATTAATTATTAATTATCTATTTTATTAGATTTTAATTATTTTTATTTTAACCCAGCAGCCCGGCCCGGCCCATTGGCCCAAACCCGGCCCGGCCGCCTAGCGGGTCGGGTCGAAATCGCCAGACCCGACCCGACCCGACCCGACCCGGTCCCCTCTCCCTGACCCGTTCCCTCTTTCCCGCTTCTTCCGCCGTCCGCCGCGCCACCGCCGCGTCCTCCGGCCCGCTCCGCTCCGCCCGGCCACACCACCCTCGTCTCCGCCCTTCCCGGCCTCGACCCCGCCGTCTCCCCTTATTTAAACCCTCGGCCATCTCCTCCCCTCCGCCTCAGCTCGACAGCCACCACGCACCGCTGCCACCGCCGCCCAGCCCGCCATCGACACCGTCCGGCTCTCCTCCTCCGCCCGGCGGCTCTCCCGACCCAGCAGCGGCCCACGCCCCAGCAGCAGCTCGGGCAGCCTCCAGCGCCGCCGCGGGCCCCGGCCGCCGCCACGTCGCGCTGCCCCGGCCTCCTCCGCCTCAGCCCGGCCGCAGAGCCGCCGTCCCCGCCGCCGGATTTCAGCCCAAACCCTAACCCTAATTTCCTGTATCTGACATGTGTCGGACACGTGTCGGACACGATTCAAACCCCGGTTTTCGGGCCCCGTTTAGGTGCGTGTATTTTCTTGCTCGTAGCTCGGATTTCGATTCCGTAAATTATGTTACGAAGCCTGTGTGACCCTCTCGGTGCCCGGACAAACCGCTCGGGGCATCGCATCCTGTGGTGATCGCACACCGCGATCCAAAAACAGGAAAAACCAGACCCTGTTTTACCCCGGAACTGAGTACGTCCCGCCAAACGGGACGACTTGGTCGCGCGCGGTCTTCACAGATACGTGCGTGTCATTGATACGGACGTGTGAGATTTCGCTGAAGTTGATTCGGATGTGCGTGCACACCGGAATCAACACGTATTCGCGGACATCGCCCCGTATCCGACTTTTCTGTATTTTACTCTAACTTTGTGTACACACGTCGGATTAAAACGAAACTTGCGCCATCGGACTCGTAGCGATACGCTGGTCCTGTGGCCCAAGTTTGGTTCGATTCTGAGAACGTTGACGAAATCGCGTGTCGTGGGCCCCACAGGCCCCGCTCGACGGGAGATTTTGTGATCGGCTCATCGGAATCCAATTCTGGAAGTTCCGTTGGGTTCGTATCATCGTTCCTGACTTGTTGACACTAAGTTTGGTGAATTTGGAGACCTTTGACCCTAACACGTTTTTCGGTGCAAAGCGGGCCCACTTGTGGACCCCATTTTGACCCAAAACTGTCGTTTCTGTCCTTGTCTCCAAATTGGACTCAAGGACAGGCGTTTCTAGCTGATTAATATTTTCTGGATCTGATGGTGATGTTTATTTCAGCAACCAGAATACCGCCTGCAAATTCAGCTGAAGTCAGAACCGCAATTGGAACCGAAACCACATGCAAGTGTACCTTGCCAAACCCTGCAGTCTGCTATTTATTTCCTTGGCTTAATTTAGCATCAGTGGGCAAGTAAAGCTTGTCAATTCTCAGTAGTTTCTGTGATAATATTTTGCTGGAGTTCTTGTGTAAATTCATATAAACTTGTTTTAACTGCTTAACCTAGGAAACGTGTGACGTACTTAGTGTCCGATCATAGTCGGGTGCCAACCCCGTACGCGGTGTTGGGTACGTCATTAGAGATGGACATTCGATACCCTTACTCTTGGTACTTGTCCTATCAAGTACAACAGAACCCAGGACACTTGACACTATTCATGAGACAGAGTCTTCCTGAGACATTCATGGTAATTTTGTATAGGATACAGGACTTGACAGAGATATTATATTTAAAGATACTGTATGACTTATTGCATTAGCTATGATCCCGCTTGACATGGACATGAGACGTTATGGTCATGATATGCGTGATTACATTGGGTGGGGAGAGTTACACAGGCTACAGGTTGATTTTATATTATGCCGGCGTCGTAGTCTCCCATTGAGCTAGACAACTACATGATATCACTGCTACCGGCTGTAACCCCCTGTTTTTTCAGAAATTTTTAATTTGAATTTTTCACAATTTTCTGTAATTTTCTAGAATTTTCAAGAATTTATTTTAGATTCAAATATAATTAAAAATATCCCAAACTTTTATTTTATGTTCTAAATAATAAAATATATTTTCTAGAAGTTTTTGGGAATTTTCTGAGTATTTTTAGTATTTATTGGGAGTTATTTAGGATAATAACTAATTTTTAGGACTTGTAGAATTTATGGTGCAAGCTCAAGAACATAAAATTGACCCACGTTATTTTCTAAGGTTTATAATATTATTATATATTTTCTGAAATTATTTCAGAATTTGTGGAATAATGTTAGTATTTATTTTTAGTTTTATGGCAAAACTAATTTTTAGAGCTTCTCCTAATTATAGTAGGAAATCTATGAATATAAAATTATCCCAAATATTTTTCTAAGGTTTTTTTGGTTCAAAATATACTTTCTGTAATTTTTCCAGATTTTTATGATTATTTTTAATGTTTATTTTGAGTTATTTAGATTTAAAACGACTTAAATAATGTTTTGATAAAGGCAAATCAAAAATAAATAATATAAATAAAACCATTCAATCAGATTCTGACACATGTCAGCCTATAGATATCCATTCAGCCGCAGGTACATCTATATATATATATATATATATATATATATATATATATATATATATATAATATAATAACCCTAATTATCTCATTATTTTAGAGAGAGAGAGAGATTTGGGAGAATTGTCATCTAGGGTTTCTTCATCTTCCAGAAGCCATTGCGCATAGCTCCGGACTCCAAACGAGGCCTAGTTTCTTGCGTTAGAACGATATTGAGGTTAGCTTTCTGATTATATAATTTGTTTTACAAAATTATTAGTATTAAATTCTGGAAAATTCGTAGAGCACAGCATGTCCGAAAATAGACATGTTTCGATGTTTTTGCAATTTCGGGAGAACCCGGAATCAGAATCACGAATCGTTTAAAGTTTCGGAAATCTAATGTCAAGATCATCGACATATATTTTTTCCAGAATTTAATTTGAAGTATTTACATACTGTTAATTCTGTAGAACTTCTAGGTTAGAATTTAACCATCGGTGCACAATACAAAATTTGTATGTGCCATAATTCCCAAACGAATTTGAATTCGGATGAGCCGTAAATTCTAGTATGTTTTTTATGTTGAAATCTACAGGAAATCATGCATGAAAGTCGAGTTTGTGCCGGCTGACTTTTTGGTCAACAGATCGCCTCGATTTGCGTGCCATGAGTCTCGAGTTGATAAAATTCAGTTTCTTTGGACAAAATTTAGGAATTAACATAAAAATCAGAATAATAAGATTAAAATAGGATTTTAGAGTAATTATTCCAGAATTAAATAAATTAAAATAAATTATCTTTTGACGTGATAAATTTGTAATACATAGGCTATTTGGACTGTGACTTGGACTCTGATTCATACCAGCAACAGGACCCCAGGCAAGTGTACCTTGTCAAACTCTGCAGTATTGTTATATATTTTCCTTGCTTTATTATATTGCTGTGCATGCTTAACCTAGGGCCGTGTGACGTACTTAGCGTCCGATTATAGTCGGGTGCCAACACCGTACGCGGAGTTGTGTATTGTCATCTAGACATGGATATTTGTGACCCTCTTTATTCTCGTATTTGTCCTATCAAGTATACTATAACCCAGGACACTTGACACTATTCATGAGACAGAATCTTCCTGAGATATTCATGGTGATTCTGTGTAGGATACATGTTTTTTGACATAGACATCATATTCATAGATATTAGATGACTTGCTGCATTAGATATGATCGTGCGTGACATGGACATGGTGCATCATGGACATGAGACGTGTGATTACATTGGATGGGGAGAGACACACAGGCTACAGGCTGAGTTTATATATATATATAAAACATAGTAAACACATAGTAAACACATAGTAAAATACATAGTAAACACTGCTACCGGCTCCAAGACACAGAGCTTGTAGTGGTCTCAGCCTGAGTTTAGTAATGCTCTCAAATTGCATTTTCACATAGATGGTTATATAGTTTACCCTATTTATTTTATTTACTATTACACTGCATTTTGGCATGTCGATTTATGTACCTTGTTATGTCCCCTGAGGACCTGGATACCGGACTTTGTCCCCAGGACTAGCAGACGAGATCGACCCCGAGTTACACGGGACAGGAGCATTAGCAGAAGATGGAGCAGGAGCAGACACTGGAGCAGTACCAGATCCAGTAGACGATTGATCCCCGAGGGTATCATCTGGGTATAGGCTTTCCCCATACTCGGTATTTGCTGTGGTTATCTTTATTCTTGTATCTTGACAGATGTATCAGACTCATTATCGGGTTATTTTCTCGAGTTTATATCATATTGAGATTGATCTTGCTTTATGATTCTGATATTGTTGTATTCATTTCTGTGGATGAGATTAGTATATCTAGACCATTATTATTGTATTACAGCTTAAGTACGCCCCGATAGATCCATTAAATTAGGTTTGTCCATCGGTGTGTGCTGCTGGCCATTGCCACGTGTCTAGTCCCTCGATATTTTGGGACTGGGGCGTGACATGGTTTTTGTGGTGGCCCATGCAGGTCGACGACTAAATTGTTCGGTTTCAACTTAGGAACCGAGCAAGCCTGCAATAAGGATAGGATAAGTTTTTGGATCTCATCCACTTGCTTGAATCGTTCTTGACATCTATATCGGATTCGAATTAATTTCTTGACTTGCATCCTGCCTTGATTTTCGTGCGCCTCTTATTGTTTATTTTGGTTGTTACTCTAAACTTTTTATTATGTGATTGGTAATTAGAACTTGACAGTTTGAGTTAATCTTATAGATGGTGACCTAATGATTACCCCTTAGCTTTGAACCGCGTAATTAGTACCCCACCTCGATACAAGTTATCTTTTCTTTCCCTTGAGACTAGTAACCTGTCCATTCTCACTATTGACACATGACCTATGAGCACTATGATTAAGACTTAAGATGACCATTACTTACGTAATACCATAGGAGACCCTAATAAGAGTTCTGTTTTATTTAGATGTGCAAGGTTATTTTGCAGGACCCTCTTAAGACTGTCACAGTATTAGTTTAATTCTTATAAGTTGGGTAGTATGTCTCACAACATAGTACCACCTAGCCCTATTGATGAAGTGACTTAGGATGACACAACTTTAGACTTGCATAAGACGACAGTATTTATTCAGACGATAGAATTTAGAGGTCCTTGCCCCCATTTGGTCGACTAGCGACATAGACAAGGAGTTGTATGATAACTGTAGAGATTGTAGAGTCTTTTATTATTGTTGCTTATTTTGTTTCTGTTTGTGAACTCGAATTGATTTGTACCTCCTTTCATCATCATCTAGTGTACTTATAATTTTTGTACTACCTTGACTTATGCTGCTATATTATAGCCTAGTTTTTGCAAGCTTATTCTTTATCAAGCTTGTTCATGACATATGTGTTATTGGGGCCTGATCAACCCCACTAATACAATTGTCTATTCAGAATCAATGTATTATGGTCTGATCAACCTTAGTGCATTTTGGTTCGCTCTTCACACGACTACTTTACGTGGATTGAGATATATAGTTGTCTAGTAGACGCCTGTACTTACCCTCTAGATATGTCTGAGCAGATCGTATCGGTTACATAACTGTACTAATACGAGCATGCAAACAAAGGATTACCAAAATAGGATTTTAATCCACAACTGCTTTGACAATTTCCAATTGAATTCTTTAAACGCCTTGATCTCAATACTTCTATTCTATTACGCTGCCCTTGAACTCTTTATTATTGGTCTCCGTCTTCCCTTATTTCGAAAAGACGAAACATCGTGCTTGGTATAAATTGATACACAGAGAATACTAGATATACCCCATAGGCCGATCACATACTTGAGGATTATTCTTCGTAATTAAGGACATATCATATATGATATGATCGGCATTGAAGTTCGAGGATTGAATGACATGAGTAAACATATTAAGGAATATTCTCTTAAGGTATATAGCCTTATGTGATAGATGGGTAAATTCTAAGTTGGATAGTAGTGCATTGTCAACTCGAGAGGAATTTTTTTTAGATTGTGATCGAGTAAGATTAAATTGGGAGAGGTTCAAGCCATTTTAATTTTGAGAATTTTAGAAGAATGACTAAGATGATGAGGATTAATGAATTGATATTGAGGACCCAATATTTATACCTTAAGTACATGATTTAAACAATGAAGGTAAAATCATCAACTTGAAATTTAGAGGATAAAAAGATGAAATTTTAGACTTGAACAATGGTGGACTGCATTTTAATTTTTTTTTTCAAGTTGATGATTTGAGTTAAAATAAAAAACTTGATGGTTGGACTACCTATTTGAAATATTAAGGATGTGAATGGAATTTAAGAAGTTGAAGCATACAAAAACTTATAAGTGAAAATAGGAATAATAATGGACTCGAATTACTTCTAGAGGAGATTATGATAATTGGAGATCGTGAGGTAAAATTGATATGCGTATTTAAATCTTGAAGATGATATATGGATTTAATTTAAATTTGGATATGGATAATTTGAAAAAGCGAGAAGAGATAACCATAGGTTGAATTTGATTGGATAAGTGGTCATCTTAACCTAGAAGTGATTACAATGGATATGATTAGGATTTTAATTGTCGCAAGGAGATTGCGATTGACTTGCCTTATGTACACGAAGGATTAACAAATTATGCCTTATTTTAATTTTGAGGACGACATTGTCTTAAGTTGGCTGGATTGTGAAACCCCCTCACCTAAGAAGTAGACCTACTTGGCTTAGATAGTGAGACTAAGGCTAGCTCGAATCCACTTAGGAATAGAACACGATATTTTTCATTTAGTTTTATAACATGGTATCCCTCGGCGCGCCTTACCATTGCTTCGATAATTGGAGCACTTCCCTAGTCACTGCCTTCCTACAAATTCTACACCTTGTCCTAGACATGCCCATCCTCCAATTTTTATCTTTGTGCAATGTTTCAATTGTTGGGTGCTTTTATGCAAAAGAGCATTTAGGTGTCCACACTATTGGACATGACACACGAAGAAACCTATTTTCACTCATGTGAATTTCTCCCATGATTTTTGGAATGTGCAACGTGCAACATCGTCCACTCCGTTAAACCTAGCCTTGCATTTTAACCAATACAAATCTTAGACCATCCTTGACTTCTACCATGGCTTAATTTTAATTTCGAGGACGAAATTTTTATAAGTTGGGTAGATTGTAACCCCCTGTTTTTTTAGAAATTTTTAATTTGGATTTTTCACAATTTTCTAGAATTTTCAAGAATTTATTTTAGATTCAAATATAATTAAAAATATCCCAAACTTTTATTTTATGTTCTAAATAATAAAATATATTTTCTAGAAGTTTTTGGGAATTTTCTGAGTATTTTTAGTATTTATTGGGAGTTATTTAGGATAATAACTAATTTTTAGGACTTGTAGAATTTATGGTGCAAGCTCAAGAACATAAAATGGACCCACGTTATTTTCTAAGGTTTATAATATTATTATATATTTTCTGGAATTATTTCAGAATTTGTGGAATAATGTTACTATTTATTTTTAGTTTTATGGCAAAACTAATTTTTAGAGCTTCTCCTAATTATAGTAGGAAATCTATGAATATAAAATTATCCCAAATATTTTTCTAAGGTTTTTTTGGTTCAAAATATATTTTCTGTAATTTTTCCAGATTTTTATGATTATTTTAATGTTTATTTTGAGTTATTTAGATTTAAAACGACTTAAATAATGTTTTGATAAAGGCAAATCAAAAATAAATAATATAAATAAAACCATTCAATCAGATTCTGACACATGTCAGCCTATAGATATCCATTCAGCCGCAGGTACATCTATATATATATATATATATATATATATAATATAATAACCCTAATTATCTCATTATTTTAGAGAGAGAGAGAGATTTGGGAGAATTATCATCTAGGGTTTCTTCATCTTCCAGAAGCCATTGCGCATAGCTCCGGACTCCAAACGAGGCCTAGTTTCTTGCGTTAGAATGATATTGAGGTTAGCTTTCTGATTATATAATTTGTTTTACAAAATTATTAGTATTAAATTCTGGAAAATTCGTAGAGCACAGCATATCCGAAAATAGACGTGTTTCGATGTTTTTGCAATTTCGGGAGAACCCGGAATCAGAATCATGAACCGTTTAAAGTTTCAGAAATCTAATGTCGAGATCATCGACATATATTTTTTCCAGAATTTAATTTGAAGTATTTACATACTGTTAATTCTGTAGAACTTCTAGGTTAGAATTTAACCATCGGTGCATAATACAAAATTTGTATGTGCCATAATTCCCAAACGAATTTGAATTCAGACGAGCCGTAAATTTTAGTATGTTTTTGATGCTAAAATCTACAGGAAATCATGCATGAAAGTCGAGTTTGTGCCGATTGACTTTTTGGTCAACAAATTGCCTCGATTTGCGTGCCATGAGTCTCGAGTTGATAAAATTCAGTTTCTTTGGACAAAATTTAGGAATTAACATAAAAATCAGAATAATAAGATTAAAATAGGATTTTAGAGTAATTATTCCAGAATTAAATAGATTAAAATAAATTATCTTTTGACGTGATAAATTTGTAATACATAGGCTATTTGGACTGTGACTTGGACTCTGATTCATACCAGCAACAGGACCCCAGGCAAGTGTACCTTGTCAAACTCTGCAGTATTGTTATATATTTTCCTTGCTTTTTTATATTGCTGTGCATGCTTAACCTAGGGCCGTGTGACGTACTTAGCGTCCGATTATAGTCGGGTGCCAACACCGTACGCGGAGTTGTGTATTGTCATCTAGACATGGATATTTGTGACCCTCTTTATTCTCGTATTTGTCCTATCAAGTACACTATAACCCAGGACACTTGACACTATTCATGAGACAGAATCTTCCTGAGATATTCATGGTGATTCTGTGTAGGATACATGTTTTATGACATAAACATCATATTCATAGATATTAGATGACTTGCTGCATTAGATATGATCGTGCGTGACATGGACATGGTGCATCATGGACATGAGACGTGTGATTACATTCGGTGGGGAGAGACACACAGGCTACAGGCTGAGTTTATATATATATATAAAACATAGTAAACACATAGTAAACACATAGTAAAATACATAGTAAACACTGCTACCGGCTCCAAGACACAGAGCTTGTAGTGGTCTCAGCCTGAGTTTAGTAATGCTCTTAAATTGCATTTTCACATAGATGGTTATATAGTTTACCCTATTTATTTTATTTACTATTATACTGCATTTTGGCATGTCGATTTATGTACCTTGTTATGTCCCCTGAGGACCTGGATACCGGACTTTGTCCCCAGGACTAGCAGACGAGATCGACCCCGAGTTACACGGGACAGGAGCATTAGCAGAAGATGGAACAGGAGCAGACACTGGAGCAGTACCAGATCCAGTAGACGATTGATCCCCGAGGGTATCATCTGGGTATAGGCTTTCCCCATACTCGGTATTTGCTGTGGTTATCTTTATTCTTGTATCTTGACAGATGTATCAGACTCATTATCGGGTTATTTTTTCGAGTTTATATCATATTGAGATTGATCTTGCTTTATGATTCTGATATTGTTGTATTCATTTCTGTGGATGAGATTAGTATATCTAGACCATTATTATTGTATTACAGCTTAAGTACGCCCCGATGGATCCATTAAATTGGGTTTGTCCATCGGTGTGTGCTGCTGGCCATTGCCACGTGTCTAGTCCCTCGATATTTTGGGACTGGGGCGTGACACCGGCTCCCCGACACAGAGCTTGTAGCAGCTTCAGCCTGAGTTCTAGTGATGCTCTCATCTTGCATATCACTTAGCTGGTTATTTAGTATTTCCCTATTGTACCATTTATTGCTGGAGAGACACACCGGCTACAGGTTGATTTTATATCATTCCGGCGTCTCAGTCTTCCGCTGAGCTAGACGACCACATGATATCACTGCTACCGGCTTCCCGACACAGAGCTGGTAGTGGTTTCAGCCTGAGTTCTAGTGCTGCTAGCCATTGTCACGTGTCCAGTCCCTCGGCATTTGGGACTGGGGCGTGACATAATTTTTGTGGTGGCCCATGCAGGTCAACGACTAAATTGTTCGGTTTCAACTCAGGGACCGAACAGGCCTGCAATAAAATAGGATAAGTTTAGGATCTCATCCACTTGCTTGAAACATTCTTGATATCCATATCGACTTCGAATTAATTTCTTGACTTGCATCCTGCCTTGATTCCTGTGCGCCTCTTATTGTCGCAGGATATGGATTCACGAGCAAACGACGAGACTCCCATAACGTCACCACGAGATGCTGAGGTAACCAACGAGGACGAAGTAACACCAGTGGATGGAGGACAGTCAACATTTACTGAGGGAATGCCCTGAGCGTCGAGAAGGAGCAACAAGGGTAAACCAACGAGCGTTACCAGTACCGAGGTCAGCCTCTCCAGCATTGGAAGTACCGCAAACGGAAGTTCAAGAAGTCCTACCACCAGCTCCAGGAGGATATCAGCCGAGGCCACCCTTGATACCCCAGGAACTACTCTTCCAGCAGGCTCAGCAGAAGAATCGACTGCAAGAACGCGAGCAAGCCCTGACGATGACCGTGGAGAATGCGCAGAACCGTGGAGTAGCCAATGCACGTAAGTGATTCGTAGTTATCCGTTTCTAGTCTTGTTTTAGCTCGTGTGTAAACCCCCTGATTTTCAAATTTTTCAAAACTGGATTTTTCACAATTTTCTGGAATTTTTTGGGAATTTTCTGTAATTTAAAACAGGGTTTTAAATATTCAATGATTTTTTAATTGATAATAAATGATATTAAAATATTATGAAAATAATATTTTTAGATGTAAAATGAAAAACTGGACTTAGGATAATTTTTCTGGAATTTATCGGACCCCGGACCTATTTTTAAATGCCTAAAAAGTATTTATTTAATTAAATTATTTATTTATAAATTATTTACTGATAATTATTATTATTATTATTATTATTTTTATTTTATACCCAGCTTATTGGGCCGGCCCAGCCCGGCCCAACAGACCCAGCCCAGCCCCGCCCTACTGGGTCGGGTCGGGTCTGCCCGAACCCGACCCGTGCCCGCAACCCGGCCCTTCTCTCTCCCCTCACCGCGTCGTGCGCCGCCCGCTCCGGCCGGCCCCTCACCGCCACGACGTCCCCCTCCTCCGCCTCCCACGGTGTCACGCCCCAGTCCCAAAATGACGAGGGACTGAGCACGTGAGCAATGGCCAGCAGCACGCACCGATGGACAACCCAATTTAATGGATCCATCAGGGCATGCTTAAGCTGTAGTCTAGCAATACTAAGTACAAGTCTCAGGTATTTCTAATCTCATCCACAGAAAGTCACAGATTAAAAGCCAGAAATTATGCAATGGAAATAAATACTGAAATCTCAAATAAGCTATCTCGGGAACAAATCCGAGAATTAGTCTGTTACATTTAAGAAAAGACAGGAATTTAAAATGCTGGAAATGGAAATACTATATAACTGAAGCCGGTGCTCAAGAGAAGTCTTCGGCCACTATCTCGTCCCCTGTTCCTTGTTCTGCTCCAAGGAGTGCTCCAGTACCGTACACCTCGGGGTAGTTTTCTTCAGCTGTACCTGGGGACATAGTCCATTCCAGGTCCTCAGGGGACATAACAAGGTACAGAAAATACAAGCCAAAACATATGCAGTGCAGCAATAAAATAAACAGCAGGGTAAATATGTAAACCAGCTAGTGATATGCAAGTGAGAGTTTTAGTCATACTCAGGCTGAGACTACTACAGGATCAGTGTCTAAGAAACCATAGCAGTATTTTCTAGAAGAGCCAGAACTTGTGCCAAAGCTCTGTATCAGAGACTAGGACACCTCCAGATAACATTATTTACATTATAATCAGCCTTGATATGGTAATACTCTCCCCACCCCATGTAATCTCATGTCATAGTTCCAGAATATATCAGGTATAAGTCACGCAAGTTTGAACTAATGCAATGAGTCAGGCTAGAATCTAAGCATGTAAACTGTAATGACATGAATATGTAACCTATACGGAATCACCAGGTATATCTCAGGCAATTCCGTCACATGAATAGTGTCAGGTGTCCTGGGTTGAGCAGTTTAAACAAGTTACAAATGAATCTACAAGAAATCCAGTAAAATACTATAACCCGAATTATCTGAGAATTGGCAAGCTTTACTTGCCCACTGATGTATAAACAAGTCCAGAAAATATGTAGCGAGCTGCAAGTTTCGGCGAGGTACACTTGCCTGTGGTTCCGGCTATGTTTGCGGTTCTGACTTCGGTTGGATTTGCAGGCGGTACTCCGGTTGCTGAAACAAATATCACCATCAGATCCAGAAAATATTAATCAGCTAGAAATGCCTGTCCTTGGGTCCAATTTGGAGACAAGGGCAGAAACGGCAGTTTCGGGTCAAAACGGGGTCCACATGTGGGCCCGCTTTGCACCGAAAAACGTGTCCGGGTCAAAGATCTCCAAATTCACCAAACTCAGTGTCAACGGGTCAGAAAAGCTGATACGAACCCAACGGAACTTCCAGAATTGGATTTCGATGAGCCGATCACAAAATCGCCCGTCGAGCGGGGCCTGTGGGGCCCACGACACGCGATTTCGTCAACATTCTCAGAATGGAACCAAACTTGACCCACAGGACCAGCGTATTGCTATGAGTCCGATGGCGCAAGTTTTGTCTCGATCCGACGTGTGTACACAAAGTTAGGTCAAATTGCAGAAAAGTCGGATACGGGACGATGTTCGCGGATACGCGTTGATTTCGGTGTGCACGCACACCCGAATCAGCTTCTGCGAAATCCCACATGTCCGTATCGACGAGGCGCTCGTGTCTATGAAGACCGCCCGCGACCAAGTCATCCCGTTTGGCGGGGCGTACTCGGTTCCGGGGTGAAACAGGGTCTGGTTTTTTCCTGTTTTTGGATCGCGGTGTACGATCACCACAGGACGCGATGCCCCTAACGGTTTATCCGGACACCGAGAGGGTCATACAGGCTTCGCAACGTAATTTACGGAATCGAAATCGGAGCTACGAGCAAAAAGATACACGCACCTGAAGGGGACCCGAAAACCAGGGCCAAATCGTGTCCGACACGTGTCCGACTCGTGTCGGACACAGGGGATTCAAATTAGGGTTAGGGTTAGGGTTTGGCTGTGCTCCGGTGGCTCTGCGGCGGCCCAGGGCGGGGGAGGCCGGCCGGGGGCAGCGCACTGCGGCCAGGCGGAGACGGCGCGGCGGGCTTGGGGGCACGCGGCGGCCGGAGGGCGGCGCGGGGAGCAGTTGCGGCTTGCTGCGGGGCTGCTGCGGGGCTGACGAGGGGAGGAGGACGGGGGAGAGGGAGCTGCTGGCGGTGGAGGCGACTGCGGCGTGGAGGCGTGGGGCGGTGGCTATGGCGGTGGAGACGCCGGCGGCGTGGAGGCGTGGGGCGGTGGCTATGGCGGTGGAGAGGGGGAGATCGGTGAGGGTTTATATAGGGGCTGGGGGCGGAGGTCGAGCCGAGGGAGGCGGAGAGAGGAGGGGGGGTCGTGGGGACGCGTGGGTGGTCGTGGGGTGAGGTGGCCGCCGGAGCGGGCGGGCGGAGCGGCGCCGGACGCGGCGCGCGACGCGGGGAGGGGTGCGACGTGGGAGGAGAGAGGGTGCGGGCGGGTGGCGGGTCCGGGTCGGGTCTGCTGGATCCGACCCGACCCGCTAGGCAGGGGGCTGGGCCGGGTTTGGGAAATGGGTTTGGGCTGGGCTCGTGGGCCGGGCCGGCTGGGCTGGGTTATATATAAAATAAAAATTAATAATAATAATATTTAAACCAGTAATTATTTAGTAATTAAATAATTAATTAAATAATTAAATTTAGGTGCTTTAAAAATTGGTCCGGGGCCCAATAAATTCCAGAAAAAATTGTTCTAAGTCCAGTTTTTCATTTTACATCCAAAAATATTATTTTCATAATATTTTAATACTGTTTAATATCAATTAAAAATCATTGAATAATTAAAACCCTGTTTTTAAATTACAAAAAATTCCTAAAAAATTCCAGAAAATTGTGAAAAATCCAGTTTTTAAAATTTTGAAAATTCAGGAGGTTTATAATCTACCCCCTTAAGAGGATTGCGTCCTCGCAATCAAAGAATAACCGGTCAACAGAGATGACGCGGTCGCAAACATCGTTTGAAAACACATCACCAGATACTTAGGGAAGTACCATTTTCCTAAAAATTGAAAGTTTACACTTTCCAGGAAAATTTAGTTAAAACTATAACTTATATAAAAACCAGGTTGTTTAACAAGTTGCAAATTACTAGGTTGGGGCTGAGGTCACGACCCAACGGGCATGAACTAAACAAGACTAAAACGGAAAACTATAAATCACTTACTCGCATCGGCTTCCTGCACAGTCATCGCGTAAGCCTGCTCTCGTCCTTGAGGTAGATTCTTCTGCTGCTGAACCTTCTGGAAGAGTAGTGCCTGGGGTATCAAGGGTGGCCTCGGCTGGTACCCTCCTGAAGCTGGTGGTAGAACTCCTTCAACTCTCGTTTGCGGTGCTTCCAATGCTGGTGAGGATGGCCTTGGTACTGGTAACGTTTGTTGGTTAACCGTTGATGCTTCTCCTCTGTGCATCTTGCAACTTCTGGCTAAGTGGTTACTGGATCCGCAAATCAAGTACAGTCCCAACTTGCGTCTGCACTTCTTCTCAACATGGCCTACCTTGCCACAATAGTAACAAGTAGGAAGGAATGAGGCTCTGGATGCTGCTCTCGGTGGATTCTTCTGGGGTCGCTTTGCAGCTCTTTCCTGCTGTACTTGGTCTGGTGCATGCGGCCGCTTCTGGCTGGACTTTATCCTGGTGATGTACTCCATGGCCCGTGCTGTAGTAACAACGTCCGTTACAACGGAGCTGATTAACTTTCGTAGCTCTGAGCTAAGTCTGCAAACGAACTCCTCCGTTTGGCTTTGTTGTGCCTTCTGATAAGCTTGCATCATCGGGTAGTACATTTGAAACATCTGTTGCATGTCCATAGCTTGCCCTTGTGGGACGGTAGGCATTGGTGGAGTAGGCTGCGTCGATGGTGGAACGTCCTCTTGATGGATTATTGAGGTAGGCTGATTTGCTTGACAGCCTTGTGATGATTGGCCTTCACTCACTGGTGTCACATCGTCTTCGTGGGTAACCACAACGGCTTGTGGTAATTCTGCATGAGCCTTTTTGCTGGCTGGTGGGTCCATTTCCCTGCATCCAAAATAAACAATAAGAGGCGCACAGGAATCAAGGCAGGATGCAAGTCAAAATTAGTTCGAGTACGATAAAGATATCAAAAACGATTCAAGCAAGTGGATGAGATCCTAAAAACTTATCCTATCTTATTGCAGGCCTGTTCGGTCCCTAAGTTGAAACCGAACAATTTAGTCGTTGACCTGCATGGGCCACCACAAAAACCATGTCACGCCCCAGTCCCAAAATGACGAGGGACTGAGCACGTGAGCAATGGCCAGCAGCACGCACCGATGGACAACCCAATTTAATGGATCCATCAGGGCATGCTTAAGCTGTAGTCTAGCAATACTAAGTACAAGTCTCAGGTATTTCTAATCTCATCCACAGAAAGTCACAGATTAAAAGCCAGAAATTATGCAATGGAAATAAATACTGAAATCTCAAATAAGCTATCTCGGGAACAAATCCGAGAATTAGTCTGTTACATTTAAGAAAAGACAGAAATTTAAAATGCTAGAAATGGAAATACTGTATAACTGAAGCCGGTGCTCAAGAGAAGTCTTCGGCCACTATCTCGTCCCCTGTTCCTTGTTCTGCTCCAAGGAGTGCTCCAGTACCGTACACCTCGGGGTAGTTTTCTTCAGCTGTACCTGGGGACATAGTCCATTCCAGGTCCTCAGGGGACATAACAAGGTACAGAAAATACAAGCCAAAACATATGCAGTGCAGCAATAAAATAAACAGCAGGGTAAATATGTAAACCAGCTAGTGATATGCAAGTGAGAGTTTTAGTCATACTCAGGCTGAGACTACTACAGGATCAGTGTCTAAGAAACCATAGCAGTATTTTCTAGAAGAGCCAGAACTTGTGCCAAAGCTCTGTATCAGAGACTAGGACACCTCCAGATAACATTATTTACATTATAATCAGCCTTGATATGGTAATACTCTCCCCACCCCATGTAATCTCACGTCATAGTTCCAGAATATATCAGGTACAAGTCACGCAAGTTTGAACTAATGCAATGAGTCAGGCTAGAATCTAAGCATGTAAACTGTAATGACATGAATATGTAACCTATACGGAATCACCAGGTATATCTCAGGCAATTCCGTCACATGAATAGTGTCAGGTGTCCTGGGTTGAGCAGTTTAAACAAGTTACAAATGAATCTACAAGAAATCCAGTAAAATACTATAACCCGAATTATCTGAGAATTGGCAAGCTTTACTTGCCCACTAATGTATAAACAAGTCCAGAAAATATGTAGCGAGCTGCAAGTTTCGGCGAGGTACACTTGCCTGTGGTTCCGGCTATGTTTGCGGTTCTGACTTCGGTTGGATTTGCAGGCGGTACTCCGGTTGCTGAAACAAACATCACCATCAGATCCAGAAAATATCAATCAGCTAGAAACGCCTGTCCTTGGGTCCAATTTGGAGACAAGGGCAGAAACGACAGTTTCGGGTCAAAACGGGGTCCACATGTGGGCCCGCTTTGCATCGAAAAACGTGTCCGGGTCAAAGGTCTCCAAATTCACCAAACTCAGTGTCAACGGGTCAGAAACGCTGATATGAATCCAAAGGAACTTCCAGAATTGGATTCCGATGAGCCGATCACAAAATCGTCCGTCGAGCGGGGCCTGTGGGGCCCACGACACGCGATTTCGTCAACGTTCTCAGAATGGCACCAAACTTGACCCACAGGACCAGCGTATTGCTACGAGTCCGATGGCGCAAGTTTTGTCTCGATCCGACGTGTGTACACAAAGTTAGGTCGAATTGCAGAAAAGTCGGATACGGGGCGATGTCCGCGGATATGCGTTGATTCCGGTGTGCACGCACACCCGAATCAGCTTCTGCGAAATCCCACACGTCCGTATCGACGAGGCGCTCGTGTCTGTGAAGACCGCGGGCGACCAAGTCATCCCGTTTGGCGGGGCGTACTCGGTTCCGGGGTAAAACAGGGTCTGGTTTTTTCCTGTTTTTGGATCGCGGTGTACGATCACCACAGGACGCGATACCCCGAACGGTTTATCCGGACACCGAGAGGGTCATACAGGCTTCGCAACGCAATTTACGGAATCGAAATCGGAGCTACGAGCAAAAAGATACACGCACCTGAAGGGGACCCGAAAACCAAGGCCAAATCGTGTCCGACACGTGTCCGACTCGTGTCGGACACAGGGGATTCAAATTAGGGTTAGGGTTAGGGTTTGGCTGAGCTCCGGTGGCTCTGCGGCGGCCCAGGGCGGGGGAGGCCGGCCGGGGGCAGCGCATTGCGGCCAGGGGAAGACGGCGCGGCGGGCTTGGGGGCACGCGGCGGCCGGAGGGCGGCGCGGGGAGCAGCTGCGGCTTGCTGCGGGGCTGCTGCGGGGCTGACGAGGGGAGGAGGACGGGGGAGAGGGAGCTGCTGGCGGTGGAGGCGACTGCGACGTGGAGGCGTGGGGCGGTGGCTAGGGCGGTGGAGACGCCGGCGGCGTGGAGGCATGGGGCAGTGGCTATGGCGGTGGAGAGGGGGAGATCGGTGAGGGTTTATATAGGGGCGGAGGTCGAGCCGAGGGAGGCGGAGAGAGGAGGGGGGGTCGTGGGGACGCGTGGGTGGTCGTCGGGTGAGGTGGCCGCCGGAGCGGGCGGGCGGAGCGGCGCCGGACGCGGCGCGCGACGCGGGGAGGGGTGCGACGTGGGAGGAGAGAGGGTGCGGGCGGGTGGCGGGTCCGGGTCGGGTCTGCTGGATCCGACCCGACCCGCTAGGCAGGGGGCTGGGCCAGGTTTGGGAAATGGGTTTGGGCTGGGCTCGTGGGCCGGGCCGGCTCGGCTGGGTTATATATAAAATAAAAATTAATAATAATAATATTTAAACCAGTAATTATTTAGTAATTAAATAATTAATTAAATAATTAAATTTAGGTGCTTTAAAAATAGGTCCGGGGCCCAATAAATTCCAGAAAAAATTGCCCTAAGTCCAGTTTTTCATTTTACATCCAAAACTATTATTTTCATAATATTTTAATACTGTTTAATATCAATTAAAAATCATTGAATAATTAAAATCCTGTTTTTAAATTACAGAAAAATCCCAGAAAATTCCAGAAAATTGTGAAAAATCCAGTTTTTAAAATTTTGAAAATTCAGGGGGTTTACACACGGCAACGACCACCTCCCCCACCGCCTATAAACCCCCCCCCCCCCGATCCCCCTCTCGGCCTCACTCCACCCTCAGCCACCGCACCCCTCCGCCGTCCCCCCAGCCGCGTCGCCACCGCCCAGCGCCGCCTCGACGCCGCCGCCCTCTTCCTCCCCCCCTCTTCTTCTCCGGCGAGCGCCGCCGCAGCACAGCACAGCAGCAGCTCGAGCCGTCCAGCGCCGCCGTGAGCGCCGGCCACCGCCTCGCCGCAGAGCCCCGGCCCCCAACAGCCGCAGCCAGCCCCCCCACGCCACCGTCTTCGTCGCCCTCGCCGGAATCCCCAAAGCCGAGCCCTAACCCTAACCCTAATTCGAATCCCTGTGTCCGACACGAGTCGGACACGTGTCGGACACGATTCGACCCTATTTTTGGGTCCCCTTCAGGTACGTATAACTTTCGCCTCGTAGTTCTGTTTTTTATTCCGCAAATTGCGTTAAGAAGCCTGTATGACCCTCTCGGTGCCCGGACAAACCGCTCGGGGCATCGCGTCCTGTGGTGATCGCACACCGCGACCCAAAAATAGGAAAAACCAGACCCTGTTTCACTCCGGAACCGAGTACGCCCCGCCAAACGGGATGACTTGGTCGCGCACGGTCTTCACAGATATGTGCGCGTCGTCGATGCAGACGTACGGGATTTCGCAGAAGTCGATTCGGGTGTGCGTGCACCCCGGAATCAACGCGTATCCGCGGACATCGTCCCGTATCCGACCTTTCTGCAATTTACCTAACTTTGTGTACACACGTCGAATCGAGACAAAACTTGCGCCATCAGACTCGTAGCGATACGTTGGTCCTGTGGGTCAAGTTTGGTTCAATTCTGAGAACGTTGACAAAATCGCGTGTAGTGGGCCCCAAAGGCCCCGTTCGACGGGCGATTTTGTGTTCGGCTCATCGGAATCCAATTCTGGAAGTTCCGTTGGGTTCGTATCATCGTTCCTGACCTGTTGACACTAAGTTTGGTGAATTTGGAGACCTTTGACCTGGACGTGTTTTTCGGTGCAAAGCGGGCCCACCGGTGGACCCCATTTTGACCCGAAACTGTCGTTTTTGTCCTTGTCTCCAAATTGGACCCAAGGACATGCGTTTCTAGCTGATTGATATTTTCTGGATCTGATGGTGATATTTGTTTTAGCAACCGGAATACCGTCTGCGAATCCAGCCGAAGTCAGAACTGCAAACATAGCCGGAACCACAGGCAAGTGTACCTTGCCAAACCCTGCAGCTTGCAAATTATTTTTGGACTTAATTATGCAATGGTGGACAAGTAAAGCTTGCCAAATCTCATAAATTCTTGACATAGTATTTTACTTGGTTTCTTGTGGAACTAAATATAAACTTGTTTTAACTGCTTAACCTAGGAAACGAGTGACGTGCTTAGTGTCCGATCATAGTCGGGTGCCAACTCCGTATGCGGGGTTGTGTAACTTCACATAGACATGGTTAACGAGACCCGATAATTCTCGTACTTGTCCTATCAAGTACACCAGAACCCAGGACACTTGACACTATTTCATGAGACAGAGTCTTCCTGAGACATTCAAGGTGATTCTGTATAGGATGCATGGTTATGACATAGACTTTACATTCTTAGACAATTGATTCATAGCTATCAGACTTGCTGCATTAGTTATAATCGTGCGTGACATGGACATGAGGCATCGTGGACATGAGACGTAGGATTATATTGGGTGGGAAGAGACACACAGACTACAGGCTGATAATATATAAAATATAGTATATATCATAGTGTAATTCATAGTTATTGCCTCTACCGGCTCCTCGACACAGAGCTTGTAGTGGCTTCAGCCAGAATTCTAGTGCTGCTCTCATATTGCATATTACTTAGCTGGTTACATAGCTTACCCTCTTGTTTATTATCTGCTGCACTGTATTTATTTTGGCTTGTATTTTCTGTACCTTGCTGTCCCCTGAGGACCTGGATCCGGATTATGTCCCCAAGTACAGCTGAAGAGAACTATCCAGAGGTGTACGGTACAGGAGCACTCCTTGGAGCAGAACCAGGAACAGAGGACGAGATAGTGGCCGAAGATATCTCCTGAGCCCGGCTTTATCTACACAGTATTTCCATTTTAGTATTTTATTTTTTGTCTATTTTTCCTTAAATGTAACAGACATATTCTCGGATTGTTTCCCGAGATAACCTAATTTGATATTGCATATTTATTTCTATTGAATTTATTTCCTGGCATTAATCTGTGTTATTTCTGTGGATGAGATTAGAAATACCTGAGACTTGTACTTATTACTGCTAGACTACAGCTTAATCATGCCCTGATGGATCCATTAAATTGGGTGTCCATTGGTGCGTGCTGCTGGCCATTGCTACGTTTCTCCAGTCCCTCGACATTTTGGGACTGGGGCGTGACATGGTTTTTGTGGTGGTCCATGCAGATCTACGACTAAATTGTTCGGTTTCAACTTAGGGACCGAACAGGCCTGCAATAAAGAATAGGATAAGTTTTTAGGATCTCATCCACTTGCTTGAATCGTTTTTGATATCTGTATCGTATTCGAACTAATTTTGACTTGCATCTTGCCTTGATTCCTGTGTGCCTCTTATTGGTTATTTTGGATACAGGGAAATGGACCCACAAGAATGCACCGAGACTCCCGTCGGAACACCACAAGCTACAGGTGTCACCTATGACGACGAAGTGACACCAGTCGGAGGAGTTCCCTCAACTCAACAAAGCCAGCAGGCAGGTCAACCTACCTCCCAATTTCGACGCGGTGACATTCCACCTCCGCCGCAGTTCGTTCCACCAACGCCCGTACTCCCACAAGGACAGCCAATTGACGGGCAGCAGGTATTCCAAATGATCTACACGATGACGCAAGCTCAGCAACAAGTCCAACACGAGGCTCAGTGTCGCGAAGCTAACTTCTGGAGGGACAGCATCGTAACTGTACTGGAGCAGGCCAACCTACCAGCTCGACGTCCATCTACAGGCTCTATTACTGACTTCCGCCAACTGAAGCTCCGCACTTTCTCCGGCAAGGAAGAGCCCACAGAAGTTCATGAATGGCTCACCAATATTCGGCATCAACTTGAAGCAGCTGAGCTTCCACGGGACCGCTGGATGACTGCCGTCCGAATACAATTGACAGACAACGCGCACCACTGGTGGTTGTCTGAGGAGGCACGACTCGAACCAGACCGAGTCACTTGGGAAGAATTTTTCAGGCTCTTCCAAGAGATGTACATTCCGGCTATTGCACGATCCGAACTGCGGGACAAATTCAATCGCCTCACTCAGGACTCTATGACGGTGGAAGAGTACAACGCAGAATTCATTCGTCTGAGCCGCTTCGCCCCAACCCTGATCCCGACAGAGGAAGAGAAGGCCGAGAAGTTCTTCGACGGACTGAACTTTGAGCTACAGAGACTCATCGGATCCATCATACCTACATCCTACTCAGATGTTCTCGCTGCAGCCCGACGCCTGGAACGCGTCACCAGGAGGGAGTCTCGCCACAAGCGGCCAATCACCTCAGCACCAGACAGAACATCACCAGGAGAATCTGCAAAAAGATCTCACACGCACCAGCCACCGAGGACAGCTTCGCAGACCCTTCCTACCTGTCACTACTGCGGCAAGATAGGCCATGTCGAGAAGGACTGCAGACGCAAGTTGGGATTGTGTCTGATTTGTGGCACCAATCAACACATAGCCAAGGACTGTCCCCAGCATCGAGATAGAGCACTAAGGGCAAACCAACCAGCTTCACCAGCACCGAGGCCACCTCTGGCACCTCAGGCGACACTCTTCCAGCAAGCCCAACAGCAGCAGAGGAACCTACCACAAGGACGAGGGCAAGCTTATGCGCTGACTGTGCAGGAAGCCGATGCGAGTAAGTGATTTATAGTTATCCATTTTAGTCTTGTTGTAGTTCGTGCCCGTTGGTTCATGACCTCAGCCCCAACATAGTAATTTGCAACTTGTTAATAACAACCTGGTTTTCATAAAAGTTGTAGATTTTTGCTTTAACTAGATTTTTCTGGAAAGTGTAAACTTTCAATTTTTAGGAAAACGGTATTTCCCTGAAGTCTCTTGTGATGTGTTTTCAAACGATGCTTGTGACCGCTTCATCTCTGTTGACCGGTTATTCTTTGATTGCGAGGACGCAATCCTCTTAAGGGGGGTAGATTGTAAACCCCCTGATTTTTCAAAATTTTCAAAACTGGATTTTTCATAATTTTCTGGAATTTTCTGGGAATTTTCTGTAATTTAAAACAGGGTTTTAAATATTCAATGATTTTTTAATTGATAATAAATGATATTAAAATATTATAAAAATAATATTTTTGGATGTAAAATGAAAAACTGGACTTAGGACAATTTTTCTGGAATTTATCGGACCCCGGACCTATTTTTAAATGCCTAAAAAGTATTTATTTAATTAAATTATTTATTTATAAATTATTTACTGATAATTATTATTATTATTATTATTATTATTATTATTATTTTTTTTTTATACCCAGCCCATTGGGCCGGCCCAGCCCGGCCCAACAAACCCAGCCCAGCCCCGCCCTACCGGGTCGGGTCGGGTCTGCCCGAACCCGACCCGTGCCCGCAACCCGGCCCCTCTCTCTCCCCTCACCGCGTCGTGCGCCGCCCGCTCCGGCCGGCCCCTCACCGCCACGACGTCCCCCTCCTCCGCCTCCCACGGCCATGACCACCTCCCCCACCGCCTATAAACCCCCCCCCCCGATCCCCCTCTCGGCCTCACTCCACCCTCAGCCACCGCACCCCTCCGCCGTGCCCCCAGCCGCGTCGCCACCGCCCAACGCCGCCTCGATGCCGCCGCCCTCTTCCTCCCCCCTTCTTCTTCTCCGGCGAGCGCCGCCGCAGCACAGCACAGCAGCAGCTCGAGCCGTCCAGCGCCGCCGCGCCGCCTCCAGTGCCGCCGTGAGCGCCGGCCACCGCCTCGCCACAGAACCCCGGCCCCCAACCGCCGCAGCCAGCCCCCCCCCACGCCGTCGTCTACACCGCCCTCGCCGGAATCCCCAAAGCCGAGCCCTAACCCTAACCCTAATTCGAATCCCTGTGTCCGACACGAGTCGGACACGTGTCGGACACGATTCGACCCTGTTTTTGGGTCCTCTTCAGATACGTGTAACTTTTGCCTCGTAGCTCTGTTTTTGATTTCGCAAATTGCGTTGCAAAGCCTGCATGACCCTCTCGGTGCCCGGATAAACTGCTCGGGGCATCGCGTCCTGTGGTGATCGCACACCGCGATCCAAAAATAGGAAAAACCAGACCCTGTTTCACCCCGGAACCGAGTACGCCCCGCCAAATGGGACAACTTGGTCGCACGCTGTCTTCACAGATACGTGCGCGTCGTCGATGCGGACGTGCAAGATTTTGCAGAAGTCGATTCGGGTGTGCGTGCACCCCGGAATCAACGCGTATCCGCGGACATCGCCCCGTATCCGACCTTTCTGCAATTTGACCTAACTTTGTGTACACACGTCAGATTGAGACGAAACTTATGCCATCGGACTCATAGCGATACGTTGGTCCTGTGGGTCAAGTTTGGTTCGATTCTGAGAACGTTGACAAAATCGCGTGTCGTGGGCCCCACAAGCCCCGCACGACGGGCGATTTTGTGTTCGGCTCATCGGAATCCAATTCTGAAAGTTCCGTTGGGTTCATATCATTGTTCCTGACCTGTTGACACTAAGTTTGGTGAATTTGGAGACCTTTGACCAGGATGCATTTTTCGGTGCAAAGCGGGCCCACCGGTGGACCCCGTTTTGACCCGAAACTGCCGTTTTTGCCCTTGTCTCCAAATTGGACCCAAGGACAGGCGTTTGTAGCTGATTGATATTTTTTGGATCTGATGGTGATGTTTGTTTCAGCAACCAGAATACCGCCTGCAAATCCAGCCGAAGTCAGAACTGCAAACATAGCCGGAACCACAGGCAAGTGTACCTTGCCAAACCCTGCAGCTTGCAAATTATTTTTGGACTTAATTATGCAATGGTGGGCAAATAAAGCTTGCCAAATCTCATAAATTCTTGACATAGTATTTTACTTGATTTCTTGTGGAACTAAATATAAACTTGTTTTAACTGCTTAACCTAGGAAACGAGTGACGTGCTTAGTGTCCGATCATAGTCGGGTGCCAACTCCGTACGCGGGGTTTTGTAACTTCACATAGACATGGTTAACGAGACCCGATAATTCTCGTACTTGTCCTATCAAGTACACCAGAACCCAGGACACTTGACACTATTTCATGAGACAGAGTCTTCCTGAGACATTCAAGGTGATTCTGTATAGGATGCATGGTTATGACATAGACTTTACATTCTTAGACAATAGATTCATAGCTATCAGACTTGCTGCATTAGTTATAATCGTGCGTGACATGAGGCATCGTGGACATAAGACGTGGGATTATATTGGGTGGGGAGAGACACACAGACTACAGGCTGATAATATATAAAATATAGTATATATCATAGTGTAATTCATAGTTATTGCCTCTACCGGCTCCCCGACACAGAGCTTGTAGTGGCTTCAGCCTGAATTCTAGTACTGCTCTCATATTGCAAATTACTTAGCTGGTTACATAGCTTACCCTCTTGTTTATTATCTGCTGCACTGTATTTATTTTGGCTTGTATTTTCTGTACCTTGCTGTCCCCTGAGGACCTGGATCCGGATTATGTCCCCAGGTACAGCTGAAGAGAACTACCCAGAGGTGTACGGTACAGGAGCACTCCTTGGAGCAGAACCAGGAACAGAGGACGAGATAGTGGCCGAAGATATCTCCTGAGCCCGGCTTTATCTACACAGTATTTCCATTTCAGTATTTTATTTCCTGTCTATTTTTCCTTAAATGTAACAGACATATTCTCGGATTGTTTCCCGAGATAACCTAATTTGATATTGCATATTTATTTCTGTTGAATTTATTTCCTGGCATTAATCTGTGTTATTTCTGTGGATGAGATTAGAAATACCTGAGACTTATACTTATTACTGCTAGACTACAGCTTAATCATGCCCTGATGGATCCATTAAATTGGGTGTCCATCGGTGCGTGCTGCTGGCCATTGCCACGCTTCTCCAGTCCCTCGACATTTTGGGACTGGGGCGTGACATGGTTTTTGTGGTGGCCCATGCAGGTCTACGACTAAATTGTTCGGTTTCAACTTAGGGACCGAACAGGCCTGCAATAAAGAATAGGATAAGTTTTTAGGATCTCATCCACTTGCTTGAATCGTTTTTGATATCTGTATCGTATTCGAACTAATTTTGACTTGCATCTTGCCTTGATTCCTGTGCGCCTCTTATTGGTTATTTTGGATACAGGGAAATGGACCCACAAGAATGCACCGAGACTCCCGTCGGAACACCACAAGCTACAGGTGTCACCTATGACGACGAAGTGACACCAGTCGGAGGAGTTCCCTCAACTCAACAAAGCCAGCAGGCAGGTCAACCTACCTCCCAATTTCGACGCGGTGATATTCCACCTCCGCCGCAGTTCGTTCCACCAACGCCCGTACTCCCACAAGGACAGCCAATTGACGGGCAGCAGGTATTCCAAATGATCTACACGATGACGCAAGCTCAGCAACAAGTCCAACACGAGGCTCAGTGTCGCGAAGCTAACTTCTGGAGGGACAGCATCGTAACTGTACTGGAGCAGGCCAACCTACCAGCTCGACGTCCATCTACAGGCTCTATTACTGACTTCCGCCAACTGAAGCCCCGCACTTTCTTCGGCAAGGAAGAGCCCACAGAAGTTCATGAATGGCTCACCAACATTCGGCATCAACTTGAAGCAGCTGAACTTCCACGGGACCGCTGGATGACTGCCGTCCGAATGCAATTGACAGACAACGCGCACCACTGGTAGTTGTCTGAGGAGGCACGACTCGGACCAGACCGAGTCACTTGGGAAGAATTTTCCAGGCTCTTCCAAGAGATGTACATTCCGGCTATTGCACGATCCGAACTGCGGGATAAATTCAATCGCCTCACTCAGGACTCTATGACGGTGGAAGAGTACAACACAGAATTCATTCGTCTGAGCCGCTTCGCCCCAACCCTAATCCCGACAGAGGAAGAGAAGGCCGAGAAGTTCTTCGACGGACTGAACTTTGAGCTACAGAGACTCATCGGATCCATCATACCTACATCCTACTCAGATGTTCTCGCTGCAGCCCGACGCCTGGAACGCGTCACCAGGAGGGAGTCTCGCCACAAGCGGCCAATCACCTCAGCACCAGACAGAACATCACCAGGAGAATCTGCAAAAAGATCTCACACGCACCAGCCACCGAGGACAGCTTCGCAGACCCTTCCTACCTGTCACTACTGCGGCAAGATAGGCCATGTCGAGAAGGACTGCAGACCAAGTTGGGATTGTGTCTGATTTGTGGCACCAATCAACACATAGCCAAGGACTGTCCCCAGCATCGAGATGGAGCACTAAGGGCAAACCAACCAGCTTCACCAGCACCGAGGCCACCTCTGGCACCTCAGGCGACACTCTTCCAGCAAGTCCAACAGCAGCAGAGGAACCTACCACAAGGACGAGGGCAAGCTTATGCGCTGACTGTGCAGGAAGCCGATGCGAGTAAGTGATTTATAGTTATCCATTTTAGTCTTGTTGTAGTTCGTGCCCGTTGGTTCATGACCTCAGCCCCAACATAGTAATTTGCAACTTGTTAATAACAACCTGGTTTTCATAAAAGTTGTAGATTTTTGCTTTAACTAGATTTTTCTGGAAAGTGTAAACTTTCAATTTTTAGGGAAACGGTATTTCCCTGAAGTCTCTTGTGATGTGTTTTCAAACGATGCTTGTGACCGCTTCATCTCTATTGACCGGTTATTCTTTGATTGCGAGGACGCAATCCTCTTAAGGAGGGTAGATTGTAAACCCCCTGATTTTTTAAAATTTTCAAAACTGGATTTTTTATAATTTTCTAGAATTTTCTGGGAATTTTCTGTAATTTAAAACAGGGTTTTAAATATTCAATGATTTTTTAATTGATAATAAATGATATTAAAATATTATGAAAATAATATTTTTGGATGTAAAATGAAAAACTGGACTTAGGACAATTTTTCTGGAATTTATCGGACCCCGGACCTATTTTTAAATGCCTAAAAAGTATTTATTTAATTAAATTATTTATTTATAAATTATTTACTGATAATTATTATTATTATTATTATTATTATTATTATTATTTTTTATTTTATACCCAGCCCATTGGGCCGGCCCAGCCCGGCCCAACAAACCCAGCCCAGTCCCGTCCTACCGGGTCGGGTCGGGTCTGCCCGAACCCGACCCGTGCCCGCAACCCGGCCCCTCTCTCTCCCCTCACCGCGTCGTGCGCCGCCCGCTCCGGCCGTCCCCTCACCGCCACGACGTCCCCCTCCTCCGCCTCCCACGGCCATGACCACCTCCCCCACCGCCTATAAACCCCCCCCGATCCCCCTCTCGGCCTCACTCCACCCTCAGCCACCGCACCCCTCCGCCGTGCCCCCAGCCGCGTCGCCACCGCCCAACGCCGCCTCGACGCCGCAGCTCTCTTCCTCCCCCCCTCTTCTTCTCCGGCGAGCGCCACCGCAGCACAGCACAGCAGCAGCTCGAGCCGTCCAGCGCCGCCGCGCCGCCTCCAGCGCCGCCGTGAGCGCCGGCCACCGCCTCGCCGCAGAACCCCGGCCCCCAACCGCCGCAGCCAGCCCCCCCCCACGCCGTCGTCTACACCGCCCTCGCCGGAATCCCCAAAGCCGAGCCCTAACCCTAATTCGAATCCCTGTGTCCGACACGAGTCGGACACGATTTGACCCTGTTTTCGGGTCTCCTTCAGGTACGTGTAACTTTCGCCTCGTAGCTCTGTTTTTGATTTCGCAAATTGCGTTGCGAAGCCTGCATGACCCTCTCGGTGCCCGGATAAACTGCTCGGGGCATCGCGTCCTGTGGTGATCGCACACCGCGATCCAAAAATAGGAAAAACCAGACCCTGTTTCACCCCGGAACCGAGTACGCCCCGCCAAATGGGACAACTTGGTCGCACGCGGTCTTCACAGATACGTGCGCGTCGTCGATGCGGACGTGCAGGATTTCGCAGAAGTCGATTCGGGTGTGCGTGCACCCCGGAATCAACGCGTATCCGCGGACATCGCCCCGTATCCGACCTTTCTGCAATTTGACCTAACTTTGTGTACACACGTCGGATTGAGACAAAACTTGCGCCATCGGACTCGTAGCGATACGTTGGTCCTGTGGGTCAAGTTTGGTTCGATTCTGAGAACGTTGACAAAATCGCGTGTCGTGGGCCCCACAAGCCCCGCACGACGGGCGATTTTCTGTTCGGCTCATCGGAATCCAATTCTGGAAGTTCCGTTGGGTTCATATCATTGTTCCTGACCTGTTGACACTAAGTTTGGTGAATTTGGAGACCTTTGACCCGGATGCATTTTTCGGTGCAAAGCGGGCCCACCGGTGGACCCCGTTTTGACCCAAAACTGCCGTTTTTGCCCTTGTCTCCAAATTGGACCCAAGGACAGGCGTTTGTAGCTGATTGATATTTTCTGGATCCGATGGTGATGTTTGTTTCAGCAACCGGAATACCGCCTGCAAATCCAGCCGAAGTCAGAACTGCAAACATAGCCGGAACCACAGGCAAGTGTACCTTGCCAAACCCTGCAGCTTACAAATTATTTCTGGACTTAATTATGCAATGGTGGGCAAGTAAAGCTTGCCAAATCTCATAAATTCTTGACATAGTATTTTACTTGATTTCTTGTGGAACTAAATATAAACTTGTTTTAACTGCTTAACCTAGGAAACGAGTGACGTGCTTAGTGTTCGATCATAGTCGGGTGCCAACTCCGTACGCGGGGTTGTGTAACATCACATAGACATGGTTAATGAGACCCGATAATTCTCGTACTTGTCCTATCAAGTACACCAGAACCCAGGACACTTGATACTATTTCATGAGACAAAGTCTTCCTGAGACATTCAAGGTGATTCTGTATAGGATGCATGGTTATGACATAGACTTTACATTCTTAGACAATTAATTCATAGCTATCAGACTTGCTGCATTAGTTATAATCATGCGTGACATGGACATGAGGCATCGTGGACATGAGACGTGGGATTACATTGGGTGGGGAGAGACACACAGACTACAGGCTGATAATATATAAAACATAGTATATATCATAGTGTAATTCATAGTTATTGCCTCTACCGGCTCCCCGACACAGAGCTTGTAATGGCTTCAGCCTGAATTCTAGTGCTGCTCTCATATTGCATATCACTTAGCTGGTTACATAGCTTACCCTCTTGTTTAATTATCTGCTGTACTGTATTTATTTTGGCTTGTATTTTCTGTACCTTGCTGTCCCCTGAGGACCTGGATCCGGATTCTGTCCCAAGGTACAGCTGAAGAGAACTACCCAGAGGTGTACGATACAGGAGCACTCCTTGGAGCAGAACAAGGAACAGAGGACGAGATAGTGGCCGAAGATTTCTCCTGAGCCCGGCTTCATCTACGCAGTTTTTCCATTTTAGTATTTTATTTCCTGTCTATTTTTCCTTAAATGTAACAGACATATTCTCGGATTGTTTCCCGAGATAACCTAATTTGATATTGCATATTTATTTCTATTGCATTTATTTCCTGGCATTAATCTGTGTTATTTCTGTGAATGAGATTAGAAATAGCTGAGACTTGTACTTATTACTGCTAGACTACAGCTTAAGCATGCCCTGATGGATCCATTAAATTGGGTGTCCATCGGTGCGTGCTGCTGGCCATTGCCACGCTTCTCCAGTCCCTCGATATTTTGGGACTTGTATCCTGCCTTGATTCCTGTGCGCCTCTTATTGTTGCAGGGTATGGATTCACGAGCAAACGACGAGACTCCCATAACGTCACCACGAGATGCTGAGGTAACCAACGAGGACGAAGTAACACCAGTGGATGGAGGACAGTCAGCATTTACTGAGGGAATGCCCTGAGCGTCGAGAAAGAGCAACAAGGGTAAACCAACGAGCGTTACCAGTACCGAGGTCAGCCTCTCCAGCATTGGAAGTACCGCAAACGGAAGTTCAAGAAGTCCTACCACCAGCTCCAGGAGGATATCAGCCAAGGCCACCCTTGATATCCCAGGAACTACTCTTCCAGCAGGCTCAGCAGAAGAATCGACTGTAATAATGCGAGCAAGCCCTGACGATGACCGTGGAGAACGCGCAGACTCGTGGAGTAGCCAATGCGCGTAAGTGATTCATAGTTATCCGTTTCTAGTCTTGTTTTAGCTCGTGCCCGTTGGTTCGTGACCTCAGCCCCAACCTAGTAATTGCAACCTATTAATAATAACCTAGTTTTCTAAAAGTTGTAGTTTTCTTGCTTTAACTAGATTTTCTCTGAAAAGTGCATAGCTTTCATTTTAGGGAAACGGTATTTCCCTAAGTGTCTTGTGATGTGTTTCGAACGATACTTGCAACCGTGTTATCTCTGTAGATCGGTTATTCTTTGATTGCGAGGACGCAATCCTCTTAAGGGGGGTTAGATTGTAAACCCCCTGATTTTTTAAAATCTTTAATCTGGATTTTTCACAATTTTCTGGAATTTTTTAGGATTTTTCTGTAATTTAAATCAGGGTTTTTAATATTAAATGATTTTTAATTGATAATAAACAATATTAAAATATTATGAAAATAATATTTTGGGTGTAAAATAAAAAACTGGACTTAGGGTAATTTTTCTGGAATTTATCGGGCCCCGGACCTATTTTAAAACACCTAAAAGTATTTATTTAATTATTTATTTATTTATTTAATTATTAATTATCTATTTAATTAGATTTTAATTATTTTTATTTTAACCCAGCAGCCCAGCCCGGCCCATTGGCCCAAACCCGGCCCAGCCCCCTACCCGACCCGGTCCCCTCTCCATGACCCGTTCCCTCTTTCCCGCTTCTTCCGCCGTCCGCCGCGCCACCGCCGCGTCCTCCGACCCACTCCGCTCCGCTCCGCCCGGCCACGCCACCCTCGTCTCCGCCCTTCCCGGCCTCGACCCCGCCGTCTCCCCTTATTTAAACCCTTGGCCATCTCCTCCCCTCCGCCTCAGCTCGACAGCCACCACGAACCGCTGCCACCGCCGCCTACCCAGCCATCGACACCGTCCGGCTCTCCTCCTCCGCCTGGTCCTCCTCCTCCAGCCGCCTCCCCTCTCCCCCGGCGGCTCTCCCGACCCAGCAGCGGCCCACGCCCCCGCAGTAGCTCCGGCAGCCTCCAGCGCCGCCGCGAGCCCCGGCCGCCGCCACGCCGCGCTGCCCCGGCCCCCTCCGCCTCGGCCCGGCCGCAGAGCCGCCGTCCCCGCCGCCGGAGTTCAACCCAAACCCTAACCCTAATTTCCTATATCTGACACATGTCGGACACGTGTCGGACACGATTCAAACCCCGATTTTCGGACCCTGTTCAGGTGCGTGTATTTTCTTGCTCGTAGCTCGGTTTTCGATTCCGTAAATTGCGCTGCGAAGCTTGTGTGACCCTCTCGGTGCCCGGATAAACCGCTCGGGGCATCGCGTCCTATGGTGATCGTACACCGCGATCCAAAAATAGGAAAAACCAGACCCTGTTTCACCCCGAAACTGAGTACGCCCCGCCAAATGGGACGACTTGGTCATGCGCGGTCTTCACAAATACGTGCGTATCGTTGATACGGACGTGTGAGATTTCGCAGAAGTTTATTCGGATGTGCGTGCACACCGGAATCAATGCGTATCCGCGGACATCACCCCGTATCCGACTTTTCTGCATTTTACCCTAACTTTGTGTACACACGTCGGATTGAAACAAAACTTGCGCCATCGGACTCGTAGCAATACGCTGGTCCTGTGACCCAAGTTTGGTTCGATTCTGAGAACGTTGACGAAATCGCGTGTCGTGGGCCACACAAGCCCCGCTCGACGGGCGATTTTGTGATCGGCTCATCGGAATCCAATTCTGGAAGTTTTGTTGGGTTCGTATCATCGTTCCTGACCTGTTGACACTAAGTTTGGTAAATTTGGAGACCTTTGACTCTGACACATTTTTCGGTGCAAAGCGGGCCCACTTGTGGACCCCGTTTTGACCCGAAACTGTCGTTTCTGCCCTTGTCTCCAAATTGGACTCAAGGACAGGCGTTTTTAGCTGATTGATATTTTTTGGATCTGATGGTGATGTTTATTTCAGTAACCGAAATACCGCCTGCAAATTCAGCTGAAGTCAGAGCCGCAATTGGAACCGGAACCACAGGCAAGTGTACCTTGCCAAACCCTGCAGTCTGCTATTTATTTCCTTGGCTTAATTTAGCATCAGTGGACAAGTAAAGCTTGTCAATTCTCAGTAGTTTCTGTGATAATATTTTGCTGGAGTTCTTGTGTAAATTCATATAAACTTGTTTTAACTGCTTAACCTAGGAAACGTGTGACGTACTTAGTGTCCGATCATAGTCGGGTGCCAACCCCGTACGCGGTGTTGGGTACGTCATTAGAGATGGACATTCGATACCCTTACTCTTGGTACTTGTCCTATCAAGTACAACAGAACCCAGGACACTTGACACTATTCATGAGATAGAGTCTTCCTGAGACATTCATGGTGATTCTGTATAGGATACATGACTTGACAGAGATATTGTATTTAAAGATACTGTATGACTTGTTGCATTAGCTATGATCCCGCTTGACATGGATATGAGACGTTATGGTCATGATATGCATGATTACATTGGGTGGGGAGAGTTACACAGGCTACAGGTTGATTTTATATTATGCCGGCGTCGTAGTCTCCCATTGAGCTAGACAACTACATGATATCACTGCTACCGGCTCCCCGACACAGAGCTTGTAGCAGCTTCAGCCTGAGTTCTAGTGATGCTCTCATCTTGCATATCACTTAGCTGGTTATTTAGTGTTTTCCTATTGTACCATTTATTGCTGGAGAGACACACAGGCTAAAGGTTGATTTTATATCATTCCGGCGTCTCAGTCTTCCGCTGAGCTAGACGACCACATGATATCACTGCTACCGGCTCCCCGACACAGAGCTGGTAGTGGTTTCAGCCTGAGTTCTAGTGCTGCTGGCCATTGCCACGTGTCCAGTCCCTCGGTATTTTGGGACTGGGGCGTGACAAAAGTGGTTTATTATTCCTCCTCCTCTAACCAGGTAAAGAAACACTATATAAAAAAATGATAAATATGGAAAAAGGTTACTTTTATTATTTTGATACGTGAGCCTTTATATAGCAGAGTTTACATCAAAACTAACTCATGAGGGTACTACTGAATCCCTACAATCATGGTTAGAGATAATTACAAAAATAAACTAACTCATGAGGTTACAACTGAATCCTACAATCATGGTTAGAGATAATTACAAATCAGAGAAAGACTAAGTCAATAACTTAATACCCTCCCGCAAGCTCACGATCGAGTACGAACGAGAAGCTTGGACCGTAAGTTTTGAAACCGTGAGGAGCCATCAGCTTTGGTAAAAATGTCCGCTATCTGATCAGCAGATTTGACATGCCTAACAATTAGAGCACCTGCCTGAACTTGTTCCCGGACAAAGTGACAGTCAATTTTGATGTGCTTGGACCGTTGGTGAAAGACCGGGTTTGCAGTCAGAAAAGTGGCACTGAGATTATCACAAAGAAGAATGGGAGGACCAGGAGATGGTGTCGCCATTTTCTTGAGAAGCAGTTGAAGCCAAATAAGTTTAGCCGAGGCAAAGGCAATAGCCCTATACTTAGCCTCAGTGCTAGAGCGAGCAACCACATTCTGTTTGCGAGAAGACCAGCTCACAAGGTTGCCTCCAAAGTAAACCGAGAACCCATGTTGAGAGTGGCAGTCCTCGGGATCAGAAGCCCAGCCAGCATCAGTAAAGCAAACAAGCCGAGTGTCATGAGCAGGACGAAAGAAGAGGCCAAAATCAAGTGAACCCTTGAGGTAGCGGAGGATTCGTTTGACCGCATCCCAATGATGTTCCGACGGCTGGTGCATGAACTGGCAGACCCGATTGACTGAGTAGGAAATCTCAGGCCGGGTGATGGTGGCATATTGGAGAGCTCCTACGATGCTGCGGTAGAGATGGACGTCGGAGAATTGATCACCGCCTGAAACGAGTCGAGAACCTGGAATAGCCGGTGAGGCTATGGGTTTAAAGCCCATCATTTTGCTGCGATCAAGGAGGTCCAAAATGTACTTTCTTTGGGAGAGTAGAAGACCAGCTGAATTACGATGGACTTTAATTCCCAAGAAAAACTTGAGATCACCCAAATCCTTCAGAGAGAAAACTGAGTTGAGATACTTGACAAATTCATCAATAAAGGAAGAGTTGGAACCGGTGATAATGAGGTCATCCATATAAACAAGCACATAGACAACATCGGAGCCATGACGTTTGATGAAAAGAGAGATATCGAAGATGCATTGACCGAACCCGTGACGAAGCAAAGCCTGGTTGAGCTTCTGAAACCATGCTCGCGGAGCTTGCTTGAGGCCATAAAGTGCCTTTTTGAGGCAACAGACATAGGACGATCGATCAGGGGAAGTGAAACCCGGTGCTTGCTCAATATAGACAGTTTCTGCTAGATCACCATTGAGGAAGGCATTATTAATGTCAACCTGACGGAGAGGCCAATGATGAGTGACACCAATGCTCAATACCACCCGAATCGTGGTAGGTTTGATGACCGGGCTGAATGTGTCGAAGTAGTCAACTCCCTCTTCTTGATTGTATCCCTTGGCAACCAAACGGGCCTTGTACCAGTCAATAGAGCCATCTGGTTTCTTCTTAATCCTGAAAACCCACTTACAACCAACAATATTAGAAGATGAGGGCCTAGGAACCAAGTCCCAAGTCCCATTAGCAATTAAGGCATCAAACTCTAGTTGCATAGCATATTGCCAATTGGGGTTCTTTTTGGCTTGTAAGAAAGTTTTGGGTTCAAAATCAGAGGAATCACAGGGAATAGAGTATTTGGTAGCAGTGTGGGCTTTAGGTTTAAGAGAATTAGTGGAGGCTCGAGTGACCATACCGTGGGTCGAAGTGTTGGAGGGGCATAAATACGAGGGAGCATATTGATATGGCATAACCGGCGAAGGGATCGGTGGTAGGGAAGGTGGCACCACCATGGGGGAATGTGGCATCAGGTCGGAAGGAGACGAAGACGACGGCTGAATGGGAGTCGGTCGAGAAGGATCCGAAGGAGAAGATACAACCGAGAGTGGTGTTAATGCAGCTTCTTGAAGCAGAAAAAGAGAGAGGTCAGGACGAGGCGAATCTAGCTGTCCAGACTGAGAATTATGCTCCGGAAAAGGAAAAGAAGACTCATCAAAGACAACATGACGAGCAATGTACGTTCGAGAGGAAGAAACGTGATAGCATAAATATCCTTTATGTTTAGCACTATACCCTAAGAAGATGCACGCCACAGAACGGAATTCTAACTTGCTAATATTGTAAGGGCGAAGATAAGGAAAACACAAGCAACCAAAGGATTTCAGAAAATGATAATCAAGTTGGCGCTGATATAGGCATGCATACGGGGACTTGTTCTGAAGAATAGGAGTTATTGTTCTATTATTCAAGTAAATGGCGGTATGAAAGGCATATTCCCAAAATTCCATAGGAAGATGGGAATGTGCCAAAAGAGGCAACCCTTTTTCAATGATAATCCTATTCCTTCTTTCAGAAGCACCATTTTATTCAGGAGTGTGAGGGCAAGAAACACGATGAAGTATGCCATTAGTTTCAAGAAACGTTGATACAGTTCGGTACTCGCCACCCCAATCAGATTGAAAAGCTTTGAGTTTAGTGGAAAACTGTGTCTCAACCATAGTTTTGAAAGATGTAAAGGCAGACAAAACCTGAGACTTAGCTGCCAAGAAATAAACCCAAACAAATTTGGTGCAATCGCCAATAAAAATGACAAAATAGTGACTACCATTTAAAGAAGACACAAAGGCAGGACCCCAAACATCCAAATAAATTAAATCAAAAGGATGTTTAGAGGGAACATGACAAGAGGGTAGATGATGTCTTTGACTCTTGTCTAATTGACAAGCACTACACAAAGGCAATGATTTATTTGCAGAAACAGGCAAATTAAAAGTAACTAATTAACGATACAAGATGGACTCATGCGGATGAGCAAAGCGATGATGCCAACAAGAGACAGAGGCGCGTTCACCAACAAAAACTCTTAGAGCGGGTGAGCGAACAGGAAGCCGGTACAAGCCATTCTCAACGATTCTCTTGAGTATTCTCGTGCCATGAAGGTCCTTAACATAACAATGATTAGCATGAAGTTCCACAAAAATATTATTATCGAGGCATAATTGACGAACACTAAGAAGATTTTTAGATACTTTAGGCACAATAAGAATATCTTTAAGGGTAAGAGATTTAGCAACATGTTTAGCAGAGAGAGAAAGATTGCCTGTATGCGTAATGGGAAGGGACTGACCGTTTGCGATGACAAGGCTGTCACTGCCAGTGTACTCGGACTGGAGGTTGAGGCCGGACAGGTCAGCCGTGACGTGATTCGTTGCTCCAGAGTCGACCACCCATGGGTCGGTGATGGCGGATGGGCTGGCGGTGTACGCCACATGAGCCTGATTGCTGGCAGACTGGCGGAGGCGATCAACGGCGCGGTGATTGGTGGCAGGAAAGGCAGACAGGTTAAGTCGTTGATGGCAGTTCCGTGCTTCATGACCCTGCTTGTCGCAGAGTTGACACACCGGGCGGGAGCGGTCGCCAGACGTGGCAGAGTCCAACGGGGAATGTCGACTTGCAGCCGTGCCTCTACGATGAGCAACATGGGCCACCGGAAAACTGGATTCGGCGCAAGAGTCAAGTATGCGCTGTTCTTCCTGATGAAGGAGGCCAAGCAGCTCATTCGACGAAATCAGTTCCAGCCGTATACTCAGTGCTGTTTTGAACGCACTATATTCAGCCCCTAAGCCAAATAGCACAAAAGAGACAAAATCCTCGTCCGATACAGAGGTGAGACATTCAGCGAGGGAATCAGAAATTGCCTTTTTCTTCTCAACATATTCCAAGATAGACAGGTTTCCCTTTGAGAGCAATTGAAGTTATTGTTTCAAATGCATTTGCCTGGCACGAGTTTGGGAGTGAAACATCTATTCCAACATGGACCAAAGTTCCGCGGTTGTGGCAGCCCGAACAACGTGACCAAGCATAGGAGTGGAGAGAGTGGATCGCAGCCATAAAAGAACCAGTCGGTCCTTGCGCTTCCAAGCAACAAAGTCAAGATTCGGGCTGGTAGTGGTTGATGAATCAGCGGCCGATGAAACAGTCGGCAGAGGAGCACCACCAGCGACAAAAAATCCCTCAAGCTCATAAGCCTCAAGAGCTGAGCGAATAGTGCCGCGCCATAGAGAAAAATTGGAGCGATCGAGACGGACTGCTAGCGCTGGGAATTGAAGGTTGGCCGCGGCGCCACCAGAAGCAGTGAACAAGATTGGAGTAGCGGAAGGAGTAATCTGGTTGTTTTCGGAAGATATAGCGTAGGATCGGTTTAGGGTATTCTGATACCATGTAAAGAAATAATAAATATGGAAAAAGGTTACTTTTATTATTTTGATGCGTGAGCCTTTATATAGCAGAGTTTACATCAAAACTAACTCATGAGGATACTACTGAATCCCTACAATCATGGTTAGAGATAATTATAAAAATAAACTAACTCATGAGGTTACAACTGAATCCTACAATCATGGTTAGAGATAATTACAAATCAGAGAAAGACTAAGTCAATAACTTAATATACTTAATTTTATTAGATTCTTTACTCAAATATATATATATATATATATATATATATATATATATATATATATATATATATATATATATATATATATATATATAATTTATATTGAGAATTTTATGACTGCTGCAGATATATGCTCCATTTAAATTTTTTTCTTATACCAATCATTTACAACCATTTAATCAAACTAATATATAATTTAAAGCCAAATCAAAATTCAAATTATTTTTATGTCAATTATTTGTTAATTATTTCTTTTAGGATCACTCCATAGGTAAATTATGTGTTTATCCCATTCTATAATCCAATTTAAATTATACTCAATCTATTTCAAATTATAATTTAAATTTCGAATCAAATTCAATATAAATTCTAGATGTTTTATTACCGTATCTTTTAATTCAAAATAATCGAAAAATAATTTTGTTTCTTTTCTTCTTCACAACATAAACCATTAAATCTTTTTCATTATCCAGCCAATAAAAAAATACTACTTAATTTTATTATATTCTTTACTGAAATATATATTATTTATATTGAGAATTTTATGTCTGTTGCAGATATTTGCTTCTGATTCAGACTGAAAATATATTTACTTTCATGAACTCTGACAATTGACCACTCCATTTGTCACGCCCCAGTCCCAAAATGCCGAGGGACTGGAAACGCGCGCAATGGCCAGCAGCACGCACCGATGGACAACCCAATTTAATGAATCCATCAGGGCATGCTTAAGCTGTAGTCTAACAAGAATTAGGGCAATTGTTACAAGTCACGGGTTATTCTATTCTCATCCACAACAGATAATCACAGATTAAAAAATAGAGTAATGCAAATAGAAATAACTGTCAAATCTCAATAAATTCCTCGGGAAACAATCCGAGAATATGTCTGGTACAACAATGCAAATAGACAGGAAATAATCAACTGGAAATAGAAATAACTGACTACATATAGCCACTGCTCAAGAGAAGTCCTCTGGTGCGATCTCGTCCTCGGGTCCTGGTACAGCTCCTGGAAGTGCTCATGTACGGGGTATCTCTGGATGGATCTCCTCGGCTATACCTGGGGACATCATCCATTCCAGGTCCTCAGGGGACATAGCAAGGTACAGATAATACAAGCCAAAACATAAGCAGTGCAGAAACAAATAAGCAATAGGGTAAACTATGTAACCAGCTAAGTGATATGCAGTATGAGAGCAGCACGAGAAACTCAGGCTGAAACTACTACAAGCTCTGTGTCGAGGAGCCGGTAGCAGTGATATCATGTAGTTGTCTAGCTCAATGGGAGACTACGACGCCGGCATAATATAAATTCAACCTGTAGCCTGTGTGTCTCTCCCCACCCCATGTAATCACGCATATCATGACCATAACATCTCATGTCCATGTCAGCGGGATTATAGCTAATGCAACAAGTCATAATGTCTATAAATATCACTGTCAAGTCCTGTATCCTATACAGAATCACCATGAATGTCTCAGGAAGACTCTGTCTCATGAATAGTGTCAAGTGTCCTGGGTTCTGGAGTACTTGATAAGACAAGTACGAGCATTATCGGGTCTCGATAACCATCTCTATGTGACGTTACACAACTCCGCGTACGGAGTTGGCACCCGACTGGTAATCGGACGCTAAGTAAAGCCACTCGGTCTTGGGTTTGACAGTTTAACAAGCTTATATGTATTTAAACAGGAATTCAGGCAAAGTTCTATAACAGGAATTACTGCTAATTGGCAAGCTTTACTTGCCCACTGATGTATAAACAAGTCAAGGAAAGTAAGTGGCAAGCTGCAGAGTTTGGCAAGGTACACTTGCCTGTGGTTCCGGCTCTGATTTCGGCTCTGACTTCAGTTGGATTTGTAGGCGGTACTCCGGTTGCTGAAACAAACATCACTATCAGATCCATAAAATATCAATCAGCTAGAAACGCCATTCCTTGGGTCCAATTTGGAGACAAGGGCAAAAACGGTAATTTCGGGCCAAAACGGGGTCCACCGGTGGGCCCGCTTTGCACCGAAAAATGTGTCAGGGACAAAGGTCTCCAAATTCACCAAAATTAGTGTCAACAGGTCAGGAACGATGATACGAACCCAACGGAACTTCCAGAATTGGATTCCGATGAGCCGATCACAAAATCGCCCTTCGAGCGGGGCCTGTGGGGCCCACGACACGTGATTTCGTCAATGTTCTCAGAATCGAACCAAACTTGACCCACAGGACCAGCGTATTGCTACGAGTCCGATGGCGCAAGTTTTGTCTCGATCCAACGTATGTACATAAAATTAAGGTAAATTACAGAAAAGTCGAATACGGGGTGATGTCCGCGGATACGCGTTAATTCCGGTGTGCACGCACACCCGAATCAGCTTCTGCGAAATCCTGCACGTCCGTATCGACGACGCGCACGTATCTGTGAAGACCGCACGCGACCAAGTCGTCCCGTTTGGCGGGGCGTACTCAGTTCCGGGGTGAAACAGGGTCTGGTTTTTCCTGTTTTTGGATCGCGGTGTGCGATCACCACAGGACGCGATGCCCTGAACGGTTTATCCGGGCACCGAGAGGGTCATACAGGCTTCGCAACGCAATTTGCGAAATCGAAAACAGAGCTACGAACAAAAAGATACACGCATCTGAACGGGACCCGAAAATCGGGGTCCGAATTGTGTCCGACACGTATCCGTCACGTGTTCGGACACAGGAAATCGAATTAGGGTTAGGGTTCAGGGAAATCAGGTGCTGTGCGGCGGAGGGCGGCGGCTGGGCGGCCAGGCTGAGGCGGAGGGGGCCGGGGGCAGCGCGGCGAGGCGATGGCCGGCGCTCACGGCGGCGCTGGAGGCGGCGCGGCGGTGCGGGGGCTGCTCGAGCTGCTGCGGCTGTCGTCGACGGCGCTCGACGTGGAGAGGAGGGCTGACGGAGGAGGAGAAAGGAGGAGGACGGCGGGGTGGCTGGGACGTCACGGCGGTGGCACAGGAGCGTCGGCTATGCTCGGGGAGGGGTCGCCGGACGTGGGGTGGCCGGAGGGAGGCTAGGGTTAGCTGAGGGGGGGGAAGAAGAAGGAGGAGGAGGAGGCTTTATAGGCGGTGGCGGCGGTTGGGGAGGCCGAGACGGGCGGGGAGAGGGGGTGGACGTGGCGAGCGAGGGGGACGGCTGGCCGGGCGGAGCGCCGGAAGAGGCTTTCGGGGCTGATACGTGGGGGAAGACGGGTCGGACGGGTAGCGGGCACGGGCGGGTCGGGTGGCTGACAGACCCGACCCGACCCGGTTGTGGCTGGGCTGGGTTCGGGTTCGGGGCTGGGCCCGGTGGGCCGGGTCCAGCGGGCCGCGGGCTGGGCTGGGCTTAATTAATAATAATAATAATAATAATAATAATAATAATAATAATAATAATAATAATAATAATAATAATAATAATAATAGTAAATAATTAATAAATAATTAAATAATTACTTTTTAGGGATTTAAAAATAGGTCTGAGGCCTAATAAATTCCAGAAAAAATTACCCAAAGTCTAGTTTTTCATTTTACATCCAAAAATATTATTTCCATAAAATTTTAATATTGTTTATTATCATTTAAAAATCATTTAAATATTAAAACCCTGTTTTTAAATTACAGAAAAATCCCAGAAAAATCCAGAAAATTGTGAAAAATCCAAATTTGAAAATCTTGAAAAAATCAGGGGATTTACAATCTACCCCCCTTAAGAGGATTGCGTCCTCGCAATCAAAGAATAACCGGTCAACAGAGATGACGCGGTCGCAAGGATCGTTTGAAAGCACATCACAAGATACTCAGGGAAATACCGTTTCCCTAACAATGAAAGTTATGCACTTCCAGAGAAAATCTAGTTAAGACAAGAAAACTACAACTGTTATGAAAACCAGGTTGTTATTAACAAGTTGCAAATTACTAGGTTGGGGCTGAGGTCTCGAACCAATAGGCACGAGCTAAACAAGACTAGAACGGATAACTACGAATCACTTACTCGCATCAGTGTCCTCCACAGTCATCGCGTAGGCTTGTCCTCGTCCTTGTGGTGGATTCCTCTGCTGTTGTTGGGCTTGCTGAAAGAGTAGTTCCTGGGGTATCAAGGGTGGCCTCGGCTGATGCCCTCCTGGAGCTGGTGGTAGGACTTCTTGAACTTCCGTTTGTGGTGCTCCCAATGTTGGAGAGGCTGACCTCGGTACTGGTAACGCTCGTTGGTTTACCCTTGGTGCTCCTTCTCGACGCTCAGGGCATTCCCTCAGTAAATGCTGACTGGATCCTCAAGCCAAACATAACCTCATTTTCTGTTTGCACTTGTTCTCTATATGACCTCGCCTGTGACAATATGGACAAACCGGTATTGCCTGTGGAGATGCTTCTGGTGGCTGGTGTACGTGAGGTCTTTTTGCAACTTCTTCCTGTGGTGCTGAAGTGGAAGTCCGTTTCAGACTGGTCTCTCTCCTGATGATGCGCTCAATGCGTTGTACTGCAGCAAGGACGTCAGAGTACGAGGTAGGTGCAACAGATCCAATCAGTTTCTGTAGCTCAAGGTTTAGTCCGTCGAATAATTTCTCAGCCTTCTCTTCTTCTGTCGGGATCAATGTTGGAGCGAAGCGACTTAGACGAATGAACTCAGCGTTGTACTCTTCCACCGTCTTAGTATCCTGAGTGAGGTGATTAAACTTGTCCAGAAGTTCTGATCGAGCGACAGCTGGAATGTACATCTCCTGAAAGAGCCTGGAAAACTCTTCCCAAGTGACTCGGTCTGGTCCGAGCCGTGCTTCCTCATATAGCCACCAGTGATGTGCATTGTCCGTCAACTGTATTCTGACAGCAGTCATCCAACGTTCCTTTGGAAGCTCAGCTGCTTCTAATTGATGTTGAGTATTGGTGAGCCACTCATGAACTTCAGTGGGCTCTTCTTTGCCTGAGAATGTACGGGGCTTCAGCTGACGAAAGTCGGTGATAGAGCCCGTTGTTGGCCGTTGAGCTGGTAGGTTGGCCTGCTCCAGTGCAGTTATTAGGCTGCGACTCAAAGCCTCTTGTTGAGCTTGCATTATTGCATAGACCATTTGAAACATCTGCTGTCCGTCCATGGCCTGCCCTGGTAGAATTACGGGCATTGATGGAGTAACTGGTGTCGTTGGTGGAATGTCATCTTGCTGGATTCTCGGGGCATGTTGTTGAGCTGACTGTCCTTTATCTACTGGTGTTACTTCATCTTCGTTGGTTACCTCAGCAACTCGTGGTGACGTTATGGGAGTCTCGTCGTTTGCTCGTGAATCCATAACCCTGCAACCAAAATAAACAATAAGAGGCGCACAGGAATCAAGGCAGGATGCAAGTCGAGAAATTAATTCGAAGCCGATATGGATATCAAGAACGTTTCAAGCAAGTGGATGAGATCCTAAAAACTTATCCTATCTTATTTGCAGGCCTGTTCGGTCCCTGAGTTGAAACCGAACAAATTAGTCGTAGACCTGCATGGGCCACCACAAAAACCATGTCACGCCCCAGTCCCAAAATGCCGAGGGACTGGAAACGCGCGCAATGGCCAGCAGCACGCACCGATGGACAACCCAATTTAATGAATCCATCAGGGCATGCTTAAGCTGTAGTCTAACAAAAATTAGGGCAATTGTTACAAGTCACGGGTTATTCTATTCTCATCCACAATAGATAATCACAGATTAAAAAACAGAGTAATGCAAATAGAAATAACTGTCAAATCTCAATAAATTCCTCGGGAAACAATCCGAGAATATGTCTGGTACAACAATGCAAATAGACAGGAAATAATCAACTGGAAATAGAAATAACTGACTACATACAGCTACTGCTCAAGAGAAGTCCTCTGGTGCGATCTCGTCCTCGGGTCCTGGTACAGCTCCTGGAAGTGCTCATGTACGGGGTATCTCTGGATGGATCTCCTCGGCTATACCTGGGGACATCATCCATTCCAAGTCCTCAGGGGACATAGCAAGGTACAAATAATACAAGCCAAAACATAAGCAGTGCAGAAACAAATAAGAAATAGGGTAAACTATGTAACCAGCTAAGTGATATGCAGTATGAGAGCAGCACGAGAAACTCAGGCTGAAACTACTACAAGCTCTGTGTCGGGGAGCCGGTAGCAGTGATATCATGTAGTTGTCTAGCTCAATGGGAGACTACGACGCCGGCATAATATAAATTCAACCTGTAGCCTGTGTGTCTCTCCCCACCCCATGTAATCACGCATATTATGACCATAACATCTCATGTCCATGTCAGCGGGATTATAGCTAATGCAACAAGTCATAATGTCTATAAATATCACTGTCAAGTCCTGTATCCTATACAGAATTACCATGAATGTCTCAGGAAGACTCTGTCTCATGAATAGTGTCCAGTGTCCTGGGTTCTGGAGTACTTGATAAGACAAGTACGAGCATTATCGGGTCTCGATAACCATCTCTATGTGATGTTACACAACTCCGCGTACGGAGTTGGCACCCGACTGGTAATCGGACGCTAAGTAAAGCCACTCGGTCCTGGGTTTGATAGTTTAACAAGCTTATATGTATTTAAACAGGAATTCAGGTAAAGTTCTATAACAGGAATTACTGATAATTGGCAAGCTTTACTTGCCCACTGATGTATAAACAAGTCAAGGAAAGTAAGTGGCAAGCTGCAGAGTTTGGCAAGGTACACTTGCCTGTGGTTCCGGCTCTGATTTCGGCTCTGACTTCAGTTGAATTTGCAGGCGGTACTCCGGTTGCTGAAACAAACATCACCATCAGATCCAGAAAATATCAATCAGCTAGAAACGCCATTCCTTGGGTCCAATTTGAAGACATGGGCAAAAACGATAATTTCGGGCCAAAACGGGGTTCACCGGTGGGCCCACTTTGCACCGAAAAATGTGTCAGGGACAAAGGTCTCCAAATTCACCAAACTTAGGGTCAACAGGTCAGGAACGATGATACGAACCCAACGGAACTTCTAGAATTGGATTCCGATGAGCCGATCACAAAATCGCCCCTCGAGCGGGGCTTGTGGGGCCCACGACACGCGATTTCGTCAACGTTCTCAGAATCGAAACAAACTTGACCCACAGGACCAGCGTATTGCTACGAGTCCGATGGCGCAAGTTTCGTCTCGATCCGACATGTGTACACAAAATTAAGGTGAATTGCAGAAAAGTCGGATACGGGGCGATGTCCGCGGATACGCGTTGATTTCGGTGTGCACGTACACCCGAATTAGCTTCTGCAAAATCTCGCACGTCCGTATCGACGACGCGCACGTATCTGTGAAGACCGCACGCGACCAAGTTGTCCCGTTTGTTGGGGCATACTCAGTTCCGGGGTGAAACAGGGTCTGGTTTTTCCTGTTTTTGGATCGCGGTGTGCGATCACCACAGGACGCGATGCCCCAAACGGTTTATCCGGGCACCGAGAGGGTCATACAGGCTTCGCAACGCAATTTACGGAATCAAAAACAGAGCTACGAACAAAAAGATACACGCACCTGAACGGGACCCAAAAATCGGGGTCCGAATCGTGTCCGACACGTGTCCGACATTTGTCCGGACACAGGAAATCGAATTAGGGTTAGGGTTCAGGGGAATCCGGTGCTGTGCGGCGGAGGGCGGCGGCTGGGCGGCCAGGCTGAGGCGGAGGGGGCCGGGGGCAGCGCGGCGAGGCAGTGGCCGGCGCTCACGGCGGCGCTGGAGGCGGCGCGACGGTGCGGGGGCTGCTCGAGCTGCTGCGGCTGTCGTCGACGGCGCTCGACGTGGAGAGGAGGGCTGACGGAGGAGAAGAAAAGAGGAGGACGGCGGGATGGCTGGGACGTCACGGCGGCGGCGCAGGAGCGTCGGCTGTGCTCGTGGAGGGGTCGCCGGACGTGGGGTGGCCGGAGGGAGGCTAGGGTTAGCTGAGGGGGGGAAGAAGAAGGAGGAGGAGGAGGCTTTATAGGCGGTGGCGGCGGTTGGGAAGGCCGAGACGGGCGGGGAGAGGGGGTGGATGTGGCGAGCGAGGCGGACGGCTGGCCGGGCGGAGCGCCGGAAGAGGCGTTCGGGGCTGATACGTGGGGGAAGACGGGTCGGACGGGTAGCGAGCACGGGCGGGTCGGGTGGCTGACAGACCCGACCCGGTTGTGGCTGGGCTGGGTTCGGGTTCGGGGCTGGGCCCGGTGGGCCGGGTCCAGCGGGGCGCGGGCTGGGCTGGGCTTAATTAATAATAATAATAATAATAATAATAATAATAATAATAATAGTAAATAATTAATAAATAAATAATTAAATAATTACTTTTTAGGCATTTAAAAATAGGTCTGAGGCCCAATAAATTCCAGAAAAAATTACCCAAAGTCCAGTTTTTCATTTTACATCCAAAAATATTATTTCCATAATATTTTAATATTGTTTATTATCATTTAAAAATCATTTAAATATTAAAACCCTGTTTTTAAATTACAGAAAAATCCCAGAAAAATCCAGAAAATTGTGAAAAATTCAAATTTGAAAATCTTGAAAAAATCAGGGGTTTACACCATTCATACTAGTAAGTAGATTTTTTTCATTTAGTATGAACTTATAAATCATACATAAATTATATATTGAGAATTATATTCAATCAAATTCAACTTGTAATTTAAAATTCAAAACATCTTTAGTTTTTTTTTACTTATAAAATCATTCGGCATGTAAATTATGTTTTTGTCCAACTATATCGTTCAATTTAAATTAGACTCAATCAAATCCATTTAAAACTAATTTTTTTTTCTCATACCCATCATTTACAACCATTTAATCTAACTAATATATAATTTGAAGCCAAATAAAAATTGAAATTATTTTCATGTCAATTATGTGTTAATTATTTCCTTTAGGATCACTCCATAGGTAAATTGTGTGTTTATCCCATTCTATAGTCCAATTTAAATTATACTCAATCAATTTCAAATTATAATTTAAATTTCTATTCAAATTAAATATAAATTCTAAATGTTTTATTACCATATCTTTTAATTCAAAATAATCGAAAACTAATTTTGTTTCTTTTCTTCTTCACAACATCAACCATTAAATCGTCCTCACTATCCTCACAGGTTTAATCTTTCTTACTATCCTCACAAAAATTGAAAGTGGTTTCTTATTCCTCCTCCTATAGCTAGGTAAAGAAACACTACTTAATTTTATTATATTATTTACTCAAATTCAATATAAATTTTAAAAGTTTTATTATCATAACTTTTAATTTTTAGCAACTACTTTTGGCAATTTCTTTCAATTTGGAAACTTTTAATAGTAAGGAAACATAGGTTTTTGTATTGGGTATGTATACTTAATGAATCAGAACGTCGACATTTTTGGAAGTTATAAATTCTCTAATGTTCTCTAATGATCTGTTTATAACTTTTATTCTAATAGAATAATTTTAATTTACCTAATACAAAATATGCTCTCTCTCTCTCTCTCTCTCTCTCTCTCTCTCTCTCTCTCTCTCTCTCTACATATATTTTTAGAAATTTATTTTTTAAATGCCTCATTTAAAATTATGCATCCATTAAATTGATGTCTCAAATTTATATTTATGAAGAGGAGTAAGTGCGACCATTTAAATTTATGGGTCCATTTAAATTTTCTTCTTATACCTATCATTTGCAACCATTTAATCTAACTAATATATAAATTAAAGCCAAATCAAAACTTAAATTATTTTTATGTCAATTATGTGTTAATTATTTCTTTTAGAATCACTTCATATGTAAATTATGTGTTTATCCCATTCTATAGTCCAATTTAAATTATACTCAATTAGTTACAACTTATAATTTAAATTACTAATTAAATTTAATATAAATTCTGGGATAATTTATTAATATTCACGTTACAATTCCAAAAAAAAAAACCAAAATATTTTGTAAAATATGGAATATCTTATTAATATAATTCCCAAAAAAAAAAAATCCTAGCCATTTTCTTTGATTTTTGAATTTAAACAATTTATTAATTGAATTTGTTCTTCAAAAATGTTTGTTAAAAATCTATTATTAATTAGTAATTTTTTTTAATTAACATAATATTTTTTCGGTAAAAATATTTTGGTTTTATATTCGTCGAAACAAATTTTGGGATTTGTTTCTCTATAGTAAATTATTTGACGGACATTTGCAACTAAATTATTTTATTTATATAAAAAATTAGAAAAATTTAAACTATGAATTTATTATTTCTTTTAGGATCACTACTGTCACTCCCCGTTTCCAGTATAAGTATTTAAAATATATTAGTTTTTTTGCTTATATTACTTGTTGCTTGCATGGTAATTATGTTGCATGTCATGGAGACTAGACCCATTCTTTGGTTCAATTAGAGCCATGGTTTAATTGTTAAACCCTATCTATATAAACTAACTTATTTCTCTCTTTATTCCCTCATCCTTTATTTTTCCCTTTTTCTTTCATTTCTAGGCAAGTACACATTGCACTACATGGAGAAATCTCTTGATTTTTAATTCTTGCTCTTTCCTTGCATTTTATTAGTCTATTATGTGCTCATGATGATTTTAAACACTTTTAGTAATTGGAGTTTTCGGTTTTAATAGGTGGATTTGAGTAGATCTATATTTGAAGTTTATGAATTTTATGGGTTCCTTGATTTCTGTGGTTTTGATCTACTAAAACATGATATTTTGGAAAAATAAAAGTGTTTGGGATGGATGGAGCACTTCATTTTGAGCATTTTGGTTTTTGGTTCACTCAATTCGGAGTTAAAATAAAATTTTTATGAAAAAAATAAAATTTTGATTTTGGAGCTTTCGCCATGGCTGAACCTGCTATTTCGGACGATGAAGATTTAATGCGGCCAGCACCATATGCGGCAGAGAGTGTTATGAGTCATGAAAATGCTATGCGGCCTGAACTCCTTGTCGTATACCAACATACGTCTATCTCTTTTAGACGTATGGCTGACTAATACACATGTGTTCTAAAGGGACTCCTTGTGTTTATTCACTGAATGAATGAGGAATTCGCTAAGTCCAAGAGACACCTATGCGGTAGGACAGACCATGCGGCAAGATAGGCTATGCGGCAAAGTCTCTTTTGGACGCATAACTCTGTTTTGCCCTTGCACAAAACTCTATGATTTTGTCCTGTCCTCTGACACACTTTATGGCTTGTCACATTAGTCACTTTTCTGACACGCATTTATTATCCTTCATTTTTGTACTTCAATCGAAGAGTGAACTTTGACTTACTCTATGCGGCAACTAATCCTATGCGGCCTAGACCTATGCGGCAACTGTCTCTTATGCGGCAACTGATCCTATGCAGCCTAGACCTATGTTGCAACTGTCGCATATGCGACAACTTATCCTATGCGGCCTAGACCTATGCGGCAACTGATTCTATGTGGTAGCTGATCCCTATGCGACCTTGATCCTTATGTGTGCATGCGGCCCCTTGCACACATTTTATTGGACTGGTTTTATTTGAATGTTCCTTTGGACTTTATGGGTTTTATGTATGAATTTGATGACCACAAGAGTATTAGACCCATCTATGTGCAATGACCCGACTACTTGTATCCGTGTTGATACACTTATTACGTACTATGTGTTCCTACGTACTATATTTTCCTACGCGATTATATTATATGTTTACACTACGGTGTACCTATGCGCAACATGACATGTGATATGACTCAATCTCCAGCATGGACATAAGGGTTAGTCAATGACCAAGCGTGACTAGGATCTGTTGATTGTTGGATTATGCTGGAGTAAATCCAAGTTGAATTGCAAAGTGACAAGTGGATTCGTATCTAGCGTGGTCGTACTATGGTATGACATATAAGAGGAATACCATGTGACCACGCCATGTTATTCCAGTTAAAAATATGGTTAACTAGGCAACTAAACTTGTAGAGCGTTGGGAGGGAATGGAATCTCAAGATCGTACCTAACTAGCCACCTCCAGTCACCTGAATTGGGGTGTGCAGGCTAGTCCCTAGGGATATTGCTTATGTCCTCATTAGTGTATGGCAATATTTGGCTATTATACTATACTATATGTTCTATGCAATCTTAGCACGGTAGCCTTACGAGGGACCGGTGTGTAATGCTATGTGCTATGTGACGATTTATGGCTTGGCTAACCCTGCTAGTATCTAGTTCGATCTGAGGATTCCTATATGCATAATATCTTTGGGATAATCCGGACTCCATCTAGTAAGCCGTACAAGTGATTAGCCGATTATGTAACTGAGCTTGTTTGTGTATTGTATCTGCTGTCAAATAGTCTAGGGACATGGTCTATCATGGTGCGATGGTCTAACCCTTGTCCTTGTTTGGTTGTAGGGTTAGAATATTGTATCACGATAGGCTATCAACTGAAACTATGAGACGGAACTATATATATATATATATATATATATATATATATATATATATATATATATATATATATATATATATTTCATAACATGGTTTTATTTTTTTATTCGTGCTTCCTTTGTGGTACTTGCTATTTTGGGTCTAACCCCACTGGTTTTGCATGGCCAGGTTTAGAGCCAGCAACCGAGGATCAAGGGTACTTCTTCCTGAACCATGGCGCGTACCAGGCGGATGGCCACTAAGGGAAATGAGTGGGTTTCTTGATCACTACTCGTTATTGTACATTCTAATCTTTTGGGCGCTTAGCCACCGACACTTGTTAGCCGTAAATCTGGATATTTAGTTTTTTTTACATGATTATAATTAATCAGTCTACAGCTGATCACGGTCATATACTTTTGATACTCTGTCATCTTTCTTATTTTGCACAGCTGGTTTCCAGAATATCATGACAGGGTGTTTGGGACGCCTTACTTCCTTGTCATATATGTTCTATGTTTACTGTTCTTGCTTGACTGATTGAGACAATAGATGTGTTGTATGACCATAAATGACTTGCTTGTAATATGCACTCCCTTGTCTAGATACAGCTGTGACCGTCGTACGATGTTCTATACCTTGTACGGGAGAGCAGACCATGTTCGTCTCCATATTTCGGTACTGGGACGTGACAACTACATATGTAAATTAAGTGTTGACCCCATTCTATAGTCCAATTTAAATTATACTCAATCAAATTCAACTTATAATTTAAATTTAAAACAAATTTATTTTTTCTTTTCTTATAAAATCATTCGATATATAATTATATGTTTATCCAAATATATAGTTCAATTTTAATTATACTCAATGAAATCCAACCCATAATTTAATAAAATTTAATCTAATATATAATTTAAAGATAAATATAATTACAAATTTGTTTCATCTGATTTTGAAAACTTAAATAAAAACAAAAATATATATGTAAGAAATTAATAAAAATATTAAAACAATATGGATTAGGAAAACAAATTATTTTTTAAAACTATGCTTTATTATTTATTTTAGGATCACTCCATATGTAAATTATGTGTTTATACCATTCTATAGTCCAATTTAAATTATACTCAATCAATTTCAAATTATAATTTAAATTTCTAACCAAATTCAATATAAGGTTAGGTAAGATATATGGAATAACTTATTAATACAATTCTAAAATTTTTTGTTTCTGACTATTCTTTGTTTAGTTTCAAATTTAAACAAGTTATTTATTTTATTTGTTGTTCGAAAATGTTTTAAAAAAATTATTATTAATTAGTAGTTTTGTTTAATTAACATAATCTTTTTTTGTGAAAAAAATGTCTTCGTTTCAAAATGTCGAAACAAATTTTTGTTGTTTTTGTATAGTAAATTATTTTTTCGAACATGTACAACTAAAATATTGTTATTTATATATAAATTAAGAATTTGTTTTATAACTACGAATTATTGTTTCTTTTAGGATCACTACATATGTAAATTAGGTGTTTATCTCATTCTATAGTTCAATTTAAATTATATTCAATCAAATTCAACTTATAATTTAAAATTCTAAATATCCTTAATTTTGCCTTTCTTATAAAATTATTTGGTATATAAATTATGTGTTTATCCAAAGATATAGTTCAATTTAATTTAGACTTAAGGAAATCCAACACATAATTTAATACAATTTAGTCTAAAATATAATTTAAAGATAAATCTAATTTTAAATTTGTTTCATGTGATTTTATAAACCTAAATAAAAACCAAAAAATATATGTAAGAAAATAATAAAAATAATAAAACAGTATGGATTAAGAAAAAGAATTATTTTTTAAAACTATGACTCTATTATTTATTTTAGGATCACTCCATATGTAAATTATATGTTTATACCATTCTATAATCAAATTTAAATTATACTCAATCAATTTCAACTTACAATTTAAAATTCTAATAAAATTCAATATAAAACTTGAAAGCTTTTATTAATATTCATATTACAGTTCCAAAATTATTCCAAAATATTAGGTAAGATATATGGAATATCTTATTAATACATTTCCAAAATTTAATTGTTTCATGACTATTCTTACTTTAGTTTCTAATTTAAACAAGTTATTTATTGAATTTGTTATTCGAAAATGTTTCTTAAAAAACTATTATTAATTAGTAGTTTTATTTAATTAACATAATATTATTTCTGGAAATAAATATCTTCGTTTAAAATATGTTGAAACAAAATTTAGTTGTTTATGTATAGTAAATTTAATCCCGGACATTTACAACTAAAATATTGTTATTTATATAAAAATTAAGAATTTTATTTAAAACTATGAATTTATTGTTTCTTTTAGGATCACTACATATGTAAATTATGTGTTTATCCCATTCGTCCAATTTAAATTATATTCAATCAAATTCAACTTATAATTTAAAATTCTAAACATCTTTAATTTTTCCTTTCTTATAAAATCATTCAGTATATAAATTATGTGTTTATCCAATTTAAATTTGTTTCATGTAATTTTGGAAAACTAATTAAAAATAAAATTATATATGTAAGAAAATAATAAAACTATTAAAACGGTATGGATTAAGAAAAAGAATTATTTTTTAAAACTACTATTTTATTATTTATTTTGGATCACTCCATGGGTAAATTATGTGTTTATACTGTAGCGACCCGCACCCGGGGTGAGGGCACGAGTACGTGGGTACGTCCAGCCTACGCCGCAGCATCGGTGATAGAATGATGTCTAGGTCAGCAATACTCTCTAATCATCTCATACAAATAATATATGAAACCTGTCAATGATATCTCAAATCCAAACGGAGGACAAGATGACGATATAATATGATAATCAATACTCAATCACAATAACTAGAGAAAGATAATGGTATGATATCAAATAAAAGAATGAAAATCATAAGAGTCACAAACTACAACTAATATCCAAGTTTAATAGTCAATCAACAAAACACAAATAGTCTCAAATATAAAAAATATGCCAAATGTCCAAGCTGGAGACATCCAGTACAATAAGGGAAACTAGCCAAGTGTCTGCTAATACTAGCTAAGCCTCCTCAACGACTGGTACTAGATCCTCATGTAATAGGGGTGTCACTACTAGAATAAGCGGTATTAGCGACGTATTTTAGCGACTCCTAGTAAAAACGTCGCTAAATTAGCGACTCTGTAAAAATCGTCGCTAGGCGTCGCTAAATGGCGACATTTAGCGACATTTAGCGACTTTTATTAAGATTTTAAAAGAATAGTCGCTATAAGTTCAATTAAGGTCGCTAAACGTCTCTAATATATATGATTTAGCGAAGTTTAGCGTCGTAATTAGTGACGTATCTATCAAAAATATTTAGCAACGTATTTAGCGACGTCTTTGGCGTCGCTAATTTTTATTTTAGCGACGTTTTTATTTGACGTCGCTAAACGTCGCTAAATTTTGGTTAATTAGGGCTCAGTTTTCTTTTCTCCATCTGTCAAAATTTTCAAAATATTTCGATTTCCCCCGCCCCCCCTCTCCGGCGACCGGGTCTCCGACCGCTGCGGCTACTCCGGCATCCCCCTCCTCCTCCTCGAGCTCTAGTTAATCTCTCTCTCTCTCTCTCTCTGTCTGTCTGTCTCTCTCTCTCTCTCATGTGACACTGACACAAGACACACTTGACAGACACGACACACGCACACAGACACGACACACGCACACAGACACTGACAGACACACGACACACAAACACAGACGCAGACACACACACACACACGACACACATAAACGACACACACACAGACGCAGACACACACACGACACACACACACAGACGCAGACACACACACACAGACGCAGGTTAGGGTTAGGTTTAGGGTTAGGGTTAGGGTTAGGTTTTTTGACCTGGGGTTAGGGTTAGGGTTAGGGTTAGGGTTAGGTTTAGGGTTTTTAGGTTTAGGGTGTCACATTAAAATTTTCAATGACATTATTAATAGGATTTCCTCTGATTCTAGTCTCCTAGAGGAATATCCATACTAACGAGGTCCCTAAATAAAAGTTCTATTCTCGCTTTTGAGGATCAGAAGAAGAAATATTACCACATCACTTCCTACCTACAAGGCCTGGACACTGTTCTTTGATCAGTCCTCTCCTCTTGTATTATAGTGGAGGTGATGGTTTCTTGAGTTTGGAAACTCTAGGAATGCAATCCCTCTAGAAGTTCATGTTCCTAATCAATATAAATTCATTTGTTGTGATCTATGTAAGAGACAGACTCTCAAGAGTCCCACCTAATACTTTGGATTATTTACATAGAAGAATAGTAGAATAGGTTCCAATTTTTGGGTGATTAATATTTTTTTAAGCATGCATTGATATCAACACTTCTGAGTTTCCTCTACGCAATGTTCCGTAAGGTATGGCTGTCAGGGTGGTCGCAACATGGTCGAAATGCTACGTGACGATCGTTTATTGGGAGAGAGGTGGAGGTGAAAGGGTTACAAGTTTTCTTTCCCTACTAAATTCTTTGCAATTTCTTTTGTGTATCATTATTCACGTTCATAAAATACCCTCATATACTACTATTTACTTTAGTCTTTATCATCCAAATCTTATAATTCAATTTCAATTTAAATTACAATCATATAATTTAATACTGGATCATATTTTCAAACTAGTTTATTAAATCGGTCATTTTATTTTGTGACACGTAGGATATAAATAAGATATTATGGTATCATTATTATATTGCAACAAATAGCTAATTCTTTGTGAGTCATCTAATTCTTCCGTTCCGGTCCAATAGCTAATTCTTTGTTAATTTTTTGTTTTCATCTATCTTACCAGATGGCACCCAAGAGAGCGACACCTCATACTGTTAAGGAGTAAGTGATGCCTCCTACTGTTAAGGAGGAAGTGATGCCTCCTACTGTTAAGGAGGAAGAGATACTACCTACGGGGAGTTCCAGTCACCCAACACCTATCGCGGCTGTATCTCAAACGGGGAGTTCCAGTCATCCAGCACCCATAGCGGAGCTTGATAACATAAACGTTGTTTATGCGCAATATTTGAGGGACTGGTATCTGCCCCATTTTGGAAATCCTCGAGATTGATACTATGATATTTCATATACTTATATATTATGAATTTTGTGTTACTGTGATACTCTGATACTTATATATTATGTATTTTGTGATGTTGTTTATGCCCATTTTGTGTGACTATGATACTGTGATACTTTTATGACTGTGATACTTTTATTGTCTGTCTATAATATTTGTGTGTATTAATTGTATGACTGTGATACTTTTATTTATATTAAATATTGTTAATCCGGTGTTGAGTGTTCCACCGAAGGGGTCGGCGAACCCATAGAATTCAACAGAGGGTTGCTCCTGGTCTATTTTTAATTAGAAATTTATAAATTGCAGGAATAATAGTTTGGAACAATTCAGTTTTTTTTTTACTTTTTTTGTAAATTTAGCGACGTTTAGCGACGTCTAGCGACGTTTAGCGACGGTTTTATAAGTCGCTAAACAAGTCGCTACTTAGCGACGTGTCATTAGCCGTCGCTAACGACGTCGCTAAACGTCGCTAAATATGTCGATGTACGTCGCAAATTGCTGACATGGCAGTACTGCCAGGTCATTAAAGACGTCGCTGTTACGTCGCTATATAAGTCGCTAATTAGCAACATTTAGCGACTTTAATAAACGTCGCTATTTCATGACGCAGCGTCGCTAAACGTCGCTACATTTAGCGACTCAATAAAGTCGCTAAACGTCGGCATAGCGACGTTTAGCGACGTTTTTTGGTTCAGCGACTTGGTTTCTTTCGACTGCGTTAAAATGTCGCTAATTACGTCGCTAAACGTGTTTAGCGACGTTTTTTTCTCATTTAGCGACGTTTTTGGGCGTCGCTAATTTGACTTTTTTTGGTAGTGTGTTATCTCAACGGGCTCGCCGTCTTATGGGTAGTAATTTGTAGGACACCAGTCTTCTAAATAATCATCTAAAATATATATCCAATCAAGATAGGAGCAAAGTACAACCCAATAACAGTTCCTATAAATGACAGAAGCTATGAAACAGTAATAGCAATAAAAATAAATGATGAAGAGTCACTAAGATAGTAAACATCACGACTAGGAAATATCACGAAAAGTAATAGAAATAACTAAGAGTAATAGATAAGAATCACCACTGTAAAGAACTAGAAGTAAAAGAAACTATAACAATAAGTGCTTTAAAATATTAGTAAGATATGTAATCGGCTTGGGCCTAGCACGATCTATAAATAAAGGTAACTAGCTCAACTACATGTGTAATGCATGATTGACTAGTTGTCACAGGCTACACTATTGTACGGGCTATAAGGTATGATCACATATCCACTAATACTTTCCTGCCCCCGACTAGTACTCAGATCCAAATTATGACACGTTATAACTCGTAAATCACGATGCACGGTCTATAATATCATGCACGATGATCACGGTCTATATAATATTGAAGATATTACGGTAATCACTAAGTAATCACGAAGTACGATACTGGAATCACTGACTAATCATGAATAATAACATCTGATGTCGGGGATCCAAGTATATCAATCCGTGTAATTAATGTATCAATAATCAAATATCTCAATGCTAAACACATGTAACATAGAGACTATCAAATAAGAAAACTATCCGAGAATGTACTCGCCTATGGTCTTAAACAAAAGGTGCGACTCGGTGTCCTAACCGGTGTCACACAAACTTATATGTGAAATTCTATGTCATTTCGTGTAATAAAGTAAGAACAAGCTTAAAAGCGCTAATATGTGGGTTTTTTAGGTCAAGACTAGGTCATATTGGTCAAACTAGGTTAAACTAGGTCTTTGCCTTGGTTTTAGGTCCATACCCAGCTTCTAGGATAATTACAAGGCTAAACTAGTTGATACTAGGCTACACCTAGGTTTCTAAGTCAATACCTTGAAGGTATTAGCTAAACAAGCCAATGTTACCAAGGATTATATATAACCTATATATATTAGCTAATATTATTAAACAACTTATATATTTATATTATCTAACATACCTTAGTTAGGATTACCTTAACCATATCGAATAACTTAATACCTCACATACCTTGCTTTTACTTAAAGGAAATACTAATACCTTAGCTATTACCTAGAGTCATGATACCTCATGAATACATTACTTATCTCATTAACACCCTCACACTACTCCACTTAACCCACATCAGATACCTAAGATACATAACTATCCTATATACACTTGCACATTTAAACACCCACCTACTCAAGTCTGATGCATCACACACATAATCCCTATAATTAGATACATTATAACACACCTCCTCATATTGGTATACATATATTGCCTGACACTCAGATATTCAACCACCGAAACCCATTGTTGCCTCTCTTATCGACTGCATATACAATGTGCATATCTACACATACCTGGACAGTCCTCTATTCGAATTCCCCTTATACTGAAACCCGAGTATATATATATATATATATATATATATATATATATATATATATATATATATATATATATATATATATATATATATATATATATATATACATATATAAATATATAACACTCAAAATAAATATATATGCACACACACACACACACACACACACACACTAATGACAATTCACCAAACACTTGGATGTGCACACTCTCGTATCACACCATAACTCATGATACACTTCGATAGCCCATCACAACACTACGATACACTCCCCAAGCCCCATGAACACAACCAATATACTATATATATATATATATATATATATATATATATATATATATATATATAAGCTATTTAGATACAAGGAATAAAATTTGGCATACTAGAGCTCACTACCCATGCAAATACCCCTCCTACAAAATCGTATCACGCCGTATCGTGATACACACACATCGTATCCAATTGTGGACATGTACGCCTTTCTTAATCGTGTACCTTACTCTAAAATTACTAAAGAAATATTCCATCAAACACCTAATGGCCCAAACTTGGATTTTCCTCAATTTGGCCATAAAAGTCTATGTAACTATCATAATATAGCTCATATGAACCTAGTTCTTTCTCCTATCGGTAGTCCTTAGCCATGAAAGGGTTGCTAAGGGTTTAATATAACAATTAGAAAACAAATAGAGAGAGAATTGAGGGTTATATCTATTGGGAGATGGATTCCCAATAAAATGCTCAATATGACATAATTTGGACACAAGCTTCTAGTCGAACTTCTCCTCTCCAAATGATCCTTGCAATCCAAGCTCCTAGGCTCCTATTGATAGTGAGAATGAAATGGATTGAGAGTGATTTGAGAGGAATTAGTGTAGGAATGGGTTGATTTGGAAAAGAACTCAGATTAGGGCTAAATGAGCAATTAATGAATAGGAGAGAGAGAGAGAGAGAGAGAGAGAGAGAGAGAGAGAGAGTGTCCCCCCTCTTATTTAGGGCCGGTCACTACCTCCCCCCTCTCCAAGCCAATATAAAAAGTCCATATTGCCCCCAATTTGTGTCTTGAAGGGTTTAATTAATTAAGGTATTAACTAAAAGGGAATATTCTAATCTTAATGGATAGAATATTCTATTTATTCTGTTAATTTAATTAGTCAAACCATGACTAACTAATTGATTAAACTAATAGGTCTTAACAATTCTAGTTGGGTCCACTTGAGCTCACTAGTACCTAGTCTAACTAATGAACTAATACACTAACCACTAACTAACTATATATATACACACATATGAGGGATCCACATCCCCAATTTTTTGCATCCCCAAGTATCCCCATGTTATCAACCGTTCAATGGTTAAGATTAGATGACTTAAACAAGATTCAACCGTTGTAAACATAGGGATGATTGGGGATGCATAATAGGAGGGAATGCGGATCCTTCCTCATATATATATATATATATATATATATATATATATATATATAGTAAATTACCAATCTTTACGTGGTCTAACCTGTCATGTCCCGATTTTGTAGAATCGATAGTCGTCCCCAGGGCATGATGCCGTGCGTACCTAGGTTGCTCAACGCACAAGGCCAAAGTATTTTATATAACAAGCACATATTCAGAGTACGCAAATATTTGAACACAATATTAAAACATGAAAATTCTCTTTATTGATAATGGACATCTTTTACAAACTCTTGAATGAGTTGGATGGTTGTTGCACGGGCTTATAAAAGTGGACATAAAATGAGATGACCGTCCGGTACATTACATCCTTTTACTAAAACTTCAAAGCTATAGACACCTTCGGGCGAAGCTATCGCCTTTCCACGGAGCTGCATAAGGTATGTGCACGAGCTATTGGACCTTCAAAACATGCTTCAAGGGCACGAATTGGATGTGCCTGCAGGTAGAATGGATTGGGAAGTCACTCTAGCTTCTTATAGGATCTCCTTGGTGCGGGAAACATGTTGTTACGAGGGTCAGTACAACAAAATATACTGGTGAAGGTAAGTTAACCCAACTATACCAATCAATATATTATTTATGTGAAGCATGCAAGTTATTATGTGGTCTTTCTATTTTTTTCTTAGTTTAATTTTAGAAGCAAGCAATAGATATAGAAATTCACTGAATTAAACATGTCACCGTTCGGTGACTTTTACCTACCCGTCTAAACCACCTGCACATTACTTACCATGACCTTCCCTGCCACGAACACATAGTTGGCTTGCATAGTTTAAATATATGAGGGGATCACTGGCATGATGCCATAATGGATGAGTTATAGTCATAGACGAGGATGGTGTGCAATACAAGAAACATGAAGCGTTACATGCCATCACGTCTTGTATATGAGGTTTTTTGTGAAGTTTCGTCTGGATCAGATTGCTGCCAGTACTCCAGCGACCGTCCACAGGAACCATAAAATCTTGTGTACAAGTTGTACGTGATCAAGCGACGTCTAATATTAAGTTATCAATTGATGAAGTATAAGGCAACGCAAGCACGAGACAAATAACATGGCATAATTTGTTTCGCATAGTCTCCATGATCAGTTTATTGCATACCAAGTATGTTCTATACATAGCACAATCATAAAAGAAGTATATATTCTAACTAGAATTGAAACACGATGAAAGAATGTTTTAAGTGAACTAGCATACAATAAAATAATCCTTCACAAGTTGATTGACAAGCAAAACTAATCCAAATCTATTTTATTTTATCTTGACATATTTTAGTTATTATGGTATCGTTTGATCGGAACAATCAAGAAGGCAAGATTTTAGATGTGAAGACTTAGAAGAAGGGTCAACTAAATCGAATTATAGCCACTCACAAGTTGGCGGGGAGAGAAAAGGAAAAAGGGGTGCTTCAAGACTCTGTTCATGCGACGCCTACTACACGATCACCTGCATTGCCACAAACAAATGATCAATATCTCTTCTCCACTTTCCAAACTTGAAAAGAAAATACAGTTTAATGAACGAAAGTAATGAAATCCATTGAAGCCATTTAAGAAAATGCAAATCCTTAAATCAACTCAAAAGCACGAAAGCAACAAAACGACAGCAAAAACCAAGCAAGAAAACTTACAGCGGAGAGGTCCCTCTTGACTCTGCCGCTAAGTCCATCATTGGGGAACGGTCAACTGAATATGAAAATTGATTTCGAAGAAGCAAATCCATAACGAGAAAAGAATATTGATTCAATCTATCCCGATCGAGTGATACCGAAAGTATTTCTTAGCTGCGCTCCCTGAAAAGGGAAAACGGGGCACAACATCCTAATGAACTAATAGAACATACCACTATGAAACAATGAAAAAAAAAATTCCTTCATCTCAGACTCAAGCTTTCACGTCGACTCTTCGACCGAATGATTTCTCTAAAGCACGGGCATAAGAGGAACCGAACGACTCTGAACCAGCTTCTCCTTTCAATCCAAGATTAGCATAGGGTGTTCAACATATGTCATGTCCGCTTTCAAGTCCATTTGATTAAGATTTACCAAATGACTCAGATCATACATGTACTTCCTAAGCTATAAAATATGGAAGATATCGTGCACTTTAGATAATGATAGTGGAAGGATAATCTGATATGCGATTGGGGTGACTCACTTAAGTATTTCGAACGGGCCGACGAGTGGGCTCAGCTTCCCTTTTGCTCCAAATCTGGTAACTCCTCGTATGTGCGAGACTTGGAGAAATACATGATCTCCTTCTAAGAACTCAAGAGGTCGACGGTGTGCGGCTGAGTAACTTTTTTGACAGATTTGTGCTACCTTTAGCCATTTGCAGATCAAACGGATCTTTTGGACGGTTTGCTCCACGAGCTTCGAACCAAGAATTTGTCGTTCACCAACTTCATCCCAACAGATATGAGATCCACATTTCTGCCAATACAATCTCCCATACAACATCATTTGAATGATGGATTGACAGCTATTATTTGGCTAACGGTAGATGCATGTCCCAACTTGATTTCAAGTCTAAGGAGCAAAGCCGTAGCATATCTTCGAGAATTTGGTTTACTTGCTCTATTTGATCGTCTGTCTGAGGATGGTAGGCCGATCTAAACTTTAACTTTGTCCCCATTGCTGACTAAAGACTCTCCCAGAAGTGTGATAAAAATGGTCCATCTCGATCGAAGATAATGGATACAAAAATACCGTGGAGTCGAACAATCTCATCGAGGTAGATCTGCGCCATACGGTCAATACTACAAGTAACTTTGATAGGCAGAAAGTGAGTTGACTTGGTGAGTCGATCAACGATGACCCAGACAGCATTATTTTCCAGTTGCGTCTTTGGCAAACCAACAATAAAAATTATCGTTATGTGTTCCCATTTCCACTCATATATAGCAAGCACTACAAAAATATGATAAATTAACAACATTTTTAGCAACGTTATAATAAAATGTCACTAATATTAAACACTTGAGCGACTCCAAAAATAAACGTCGCTATACGTCGCTGTTGGCAACACATAGCGATGTTTAGCGACTGTACGTCAGTTTTTTAAAGAATAGTCGCTGTAAGCTTCTTTAACGTCACTAAACATCGCTGAGTTTTTTAATTTAGCGACGTTTAGCGACGTATTTACTGACGTTGTTTTTTTTATTTTTAGCGACATTTTTAGCGACGTTGCTAACGTTGCAACCTTTTAAATTACCAATGTTTAGCGATGTCTATTGATGATGTCGCTAATTTTTTTAATTAGCGACATTTAATGACGTCTATTGATGATGTTGCTCACTACCAAAATGATTCAAATTAGTGAAGACAACCATGTCACTAATACTATTAAAATGTAGCGATATTTAGCGACATCTCGAGCGGACGTCGCTAAATTACTGAATATAGGATTCCCTCGTCTATTCGATTTTTTATTTCTTTTTCCCCAACTTTCCCCAACTTTTTATTTTTGCGCATCCCCACCGGCGATCCACACTCCCCCGGCAACCTTCCGCAGCTCTGGTGACCCACCCACCCCCTCGACCGCCTCCCTCGCCCCCACCCTGACGCGGCAGTGTTCCTCCACCCCCCAACCCCGACACAGGCGACCCCAACCTTAAGGTTCTGTATCTCTCCGCCCGGCTTTTGGTGCTCGACATTTACTCGCTGATAATCTATGCATTGCGACACGAACAGAGCCACATCCCTCTTTATGTTGTGCCACCAAAATATCGTACGGAGGTCTCGATACATCTTCGTGCTTCCTGGATGTGAAGTATAACTAGCATAGTGGGCTTCTGTGAGTATCTTTTTTTTGAGGTTTGCATCGTTAGGAACACACAATCTTTCCTTCACCTGCATCATTCCATATGTGCTCACGGCAAAGTCGGTCACCTTTTATGCTTAGATAAGATTATGCATCTTCTCTAGGAACAGGTCGTCCATCCGAGCAGACTTAACTTTCTCCAATAGGTCTGGTTCGAGGCACAACTGAGCCACCTATGTCCCATTTTTGTATCTGATACGGAGTATAATGTCCAAACTTTCGAGCTCTCTTCGTAGCCATCATAGATAGCTAAGCTTCCAACAAACACTCGACTCAGTGTATCAACTACAATATTGCCCTTGCCCGGTGTATATCTGATTATCAAGTCAAAGTCACTATGGAATTCAAGCCAACATGTAAAACCCCTAATTCTAAAAACCGTATTAATCTTTTTAATTAATTATTTAATTTATTTATAGTAATTTTGAGCTAATTAGAGAAAATAGAATTTATTTAATTTTTATTTTAGGTGATGGTGCATTTAGAGGATTTATGGAGCAATTATAAATTTTTCTTAATTTATTCTATATAGGAGACCCTGTGGACAGTTAATAGATTAATTGAATGCACTAATATATATTTCTATAATTTTATATATATATATATATATATATATATATATATATATATATATATATATATATAATATTTAAGAAATAGAAATAGAAATGAGAAAGAATTAGAAAAGAAAAAGAAAGAAAAAAGAAATAAAGAAATAAAGAAATATAAGAAAAAAGAGAAAGAAAAAAAGAAAATAAATGAATCTAAACCCAAAACCCGCTAGACTTAAACCCAAACCCACCTAAAAACCTACCCAAACTTGCCTAACCCTATACACGACCAGCAAAGACGAGAAACAGCAGCAGCAGCCGCAGTATATAGAAACCGCGCGAGGTTTCCCTTCCCCCCCGACCTATATGTATCTCCTATTACAAACCCTAAATTCTTCATCCCTGTCCATAACCCCTCGACCGCCGCTTCTAGAGCCCTGCCTCCTTTCACCTGGGTTCACCGGAGATACTGCCGACGCCACGATCGCACAACCGCGACCCCGCGCACAACCCCGCGACAGAAACTGAAGTGCAGTGTACCTGTGTTCACGCTTCATTTTTTGTGCCCTCGTACGACCAAACTTGACCCCATCTTCACCAATATGTTCACAAACTATCCTCCTTCCATATCTGTGTATTAGTTAACCTCGAACAGCGCGTAAACCTAGGCAAAAATAACGACCAAGTTGGCAAATAACGACAACTTTTGGGATCGCAAAAAACTGCGGTAACTACCCATGTTCACGGACTCGTATCTCCCACCATAGAAATCCGAATTTGGTTTTTCCTTTTGGTATGCGAAGACCACCTAACCTAATTTATTTTCTGTTAAATACAATAATTTATTAGTTGTTGTGTGCTGAATTAAATTAGATAGAAAATCCTGAAAACATATTTTTTCCAAATTCCAAAAATTTCGATACGCAGCGCGCCCCACCAAACTGGACTGCCCCATCATGTACCAAGTATACCAAAAGGTGCGTGCACTATACCCAGACGTGTGGACTTTCGTAGAAACTGATTTGGACGGGTGTGCGCGTCGAAATCAGCCCGTATCCGCAAAAATTTCCCGTATCACAACTTTTGCAAAATCCTGCGCCATTTAGTGCACGCTCGTCAGAATACGACAAAACTTGTGCCACTGGACTTGTGGTATCACGCTGGTCTTGACCTGATTTTCACACAATTCTGAGATAGTTGACCAAGTCGCCTATTGGCGGGTCCCACGGTTGACTTTTTGGGTAAAATTGTGTTCGGCTCATCGGAATCAACAATTGGACATACCGTTGAGTTCGTACTGACATTTAGAGTTTTTTGATCTATAATTTGTCCCATTTAGAGACCGTTACCTTTAGCACGCTTTTTGGTACAAAGTGGGCCACTAGTGGACCCCACTTTGATCCAAAATTACCATTTTGTCCCTGTGTCCAAATTAGACGAAAAGGTAGTATTTTCTAGCTATTTCGCTTATTCTGGGAATGTTGGTGATATTTATTTTAGCATCTGGAGACATTTATTCTGAGGCCATAGTTTCTAACTCTTGGTGTTTGACATCTAGACGTTACATTTTGCAACTCTCTTGCCAGGCAAGTATATCTTGCCTTGTTGTACTGTTTAAATTTAGTCATTATTTTAGTTGCATATTTATTATTTTTATATTATATTATTGTGCGCGTCCGAGAAAGACTCGGGTTCAGTCAACGAAGGCGGTGACGTTAGGACTTGTGTCTGACCTAGTGTCTATCGAACCCACCTAAAGTTGTGGAGTTATCAACATGACTCCCCAGGCCTTGACATGTATCATTGCATGTCACAGATTGAGTTCATGTAGGGACGTGTGCTTCATGCTTGACTGGCCATCGGTATGAGCAGCACGTGTGTCGGTATTTAGCTTAGTTGTATATTTTCTTGGTGACTTGCATTATGTAGTACGAGATGTCCACGTCGTATTCGTGGCATATACATTTGGCATTGGGTAGGGAGGACAACTAGTAGGCTTATGGGACACCCACCTCCTTTATTGCAGAGACTGCATCTTTAGAGTGTTGGACGTTACTTGTGGTTTTTTCAGATACCACACTCTAAAGAACGTTGGACGTTATACTATTTCAGATACAATGCTCCTAGGAGATGGACGTTATTATATTGCAGAGTGCCCATGTTCTGGGGGCATATGTGGCATATACTAGTCAGTCACGAGGATTGGCAAATTACGTCAGCATATGTCTAGCCTACACTTTTCCTTTGCACTAAGTTGTCCTCAAATTGCATGTCACTTAGTTGGTTAGTTCACCCTTGAGTTTTCACAGTATTTACTTTATGGCATGTATTTTTGTATCTTGTTACGTCCCTCTAAGGACATGGTCCCTTTTCAGGTGTAGATGTTCATGAGTATTCTTAGGAGCGCAGATCCGGACTTGCTACGTATATTTCAAGGAGGTCTTCTCTTCGAGCCTCGTGATTGTTAGATGTTGTACCTATATTATATTTATCTTGTTTATTTTATATTCTAGTTCGGTAGTGGATTTATTTCCATCCGACGATCATCTCTAGATACTTCATATTGAGATCTAGTTTTATAGATATTGATTATTTATTTCTATTGAATTCTATGGATGAGATTTAGATTATACCCTGTGACTTGTGATAGTTTTACCACTTGTGAATTATTGTTCATTATACAGCGTACGCATGTGTTATGGTTTTCATATATTGGAGTTGCGATATACATACGGCTGGCATGCTTACGTGTCCTGGTCCTATGTATTTTGGTACTGGAGCATGACATGTTTTTAGTGGTGGCCCATGCAGGTCAGAGCATATTATCTCGTTTACGTTACTGTATCGAGCAAGCCTGCAAATAGAATTAGTGTATAGGATCTCATCCATATTTGACTATGACTCATCTTTCTTTCAATCCATTCCATTTGAATAATTGCATCCTGCTTGAATCCTGTCCTTCCCTAATATTCTTTGAGTATAGCCTCTGCTAGAATATATGAATCCTTATTGTTAGGATGATAATTAGGGTAACATTCCTAAGAAGAACACAACTAGAGTATTGACACATCACTAAGTTTAGAATACTTAATGAACCCTAGCATTCCATACTACCTAATGAATCCTAGCGTCCCTTACCTATAGATTAATTTACCATTATCCTTTGATGTGTTTATGTATGACTTGAGAGTAGTATAAACACTACTAGGATTAGTTTAAAATTTGACCATAGTGTTTAACCCTTGTATTGAGAACCAATAGAATCCAAGGTTAAATATTAGGACTGAACCTAGCTTTTCATTGTGAGATAGTACAAGAGAACTACAACTTTAGCTCCTTGTCTTAGAGTAGCCGAATAATACCTTAGAAGCTAAGAAGGATGGATAGAATATTCCCATGATCATACCTCAAGCACAGGGATTAGCTACAACCTTTCCCTTAGAAACCCATGAGATTATCAAGAGTCTCTTTATTATAATTTTATATCTTGTTCCTCTGAAACTTTAGCGCTCGCTAATTGTGCGACGACTAAATTATGTTCCTCTTTTCTTCATCTTTTAACTCGTGCCACATAACTTGTATGAGTGTAGGCCAAGTGATTTTTTTTTATGTTAGGATATATAGTGTGGTAGGATTTTAGTTGCTAAGCTTAAATTCTAAAAATTTTGTGCTTGATAGTTAGAGCATGATAATTTTGAGTTATTCTTGTAGATTGTGACTTGATGATTATCCTTTAGTTTTGAATCACGTAATTTGTACCCCCACCTCGATACGAGTTATATCCTCTTTCCCCTTGAAGGCCAGCAACTTTTCCATTTATACTCTTCACACTTGTTCTATGAGTACTATGATTAAGACTTAAGATGACCATACCTACATAATGCTATAGGATACCATAATAAGTACCAAGGTCTTCCCGCATATACATAATCCTCTAAGACAGTTGCAGTATTAGTTTATTATTTTAAGTTGGATAGTATGTCTCATAACCTAGTATCACATAATCCTTTTAATGAAGTGTAACTGAATGACATTAACTGTATACTAGCCTAAGACGATAGTGTTTATTCAGGCTGTAGAACTTAGAGGTCCATGCCCCTATTTGGTCAACTAGTAACTTAGACAAGGAGTTAGTATGACAACTGTAGAGACTGTGGAGACTTATCTTTCTATGAACTTGAATTACTATGTACCTTCTTTCATCATGATCCTACCTTGACTGATGCCGCTATTATAGCCAAGTTTTGCGAGCTTATTCTTTTATCAAGCTTGTTCACGATATATGTATTATTGGATGTATACACTAATACATTTCAAAATTAGTATATTACAGTCTGATCAACCATAGTGCGCTTGGTTCGCCCTTCGCATAACTACTTTACGTGGATTAAGATATATAGTGATTAGTAGACGAATGCACTTGCCCTCTAGATATATCTGAGTATATCGTATTAGTTACATAACTGTACTGATACGAGCATGTGAATAGGAATTACCAAAATAGGATTTCAATCCACAACTGCCTTGACAATTCCCATTAGAATTCTTTAAACGCCTTGATCCCCACACTTCTAATCTATTACCTCCCCCTTGAACTCTTTATTATTGTTTTTTGTCTTCCCTTATTTCGAAAAGACGAAACCTCGTACTTAGTATAAATATGATATACATAGAGTACTAGATATACCCCATAGGACAATCATATTACTAGATGACTATCTTTAATAATTGAATAAGGGTATATCATATATGATATATTTGGTGTTTAAATTTTTGAGGATTGAGTAACATGATTAAGTAAATTTGAGGAATAAGTTTTTTTTAAATGTAAAAGCCTTTTATGATAGATGGATAAATTATAAGTTGGGTAGAAGTTGCATTGTCAACTTGAGAGAATTTTTTTTTAGATTGTGATCGAGTAAAATTAGATTTAGAGCTTTAAATCATTTTAATTTTGAGAATTTTAGAAGAATGATTAAGATGATGATGATTAATAAATTTAAAAAAACTGTGATATGGCGAACCAAATATTTATACGTGAGCATATGATTTAAATTTTGAATATGGAAGGTTGAATCATCGATTTAAACTTTGTGGATAAATATAAAAAATCTAGACTTGAACAATTAGTGAATTAGATTTCAAATTTCACAATTTGAGGCCTTAAATTAAAAGTTAAATGTTGATTTCGGGATTACCTATTTGAAATATTGAGGATGTAAATTGAATTTAAATTTGAAGAGTACAAAAATTCTTAAGTTGAAGATAGAAATAATATTTTATTAGAATTATTTTCTAAAGGAGATTATGATAGTTGAAAATAGTGGTGTAAAATTTGTACGCGTTATTTAATTCTTGAAGATGTAATATGGATTCAATTTAAATTTGGTTGCTGATAATTTAAAAAAGTGAGAAGAGATTACCATAGGTTGAATTTTGAATTAAACAGTGATTATTTTAATTTAGAAGTGATTGCGATAGTTTTGATTAGAATAATTATCGTAAAGAGATTTTGATTTACTTGCCTTAGGTACGTAAAGGAATAACAGACTATGCCTTATTTTAATTTCGAGGAATTGTAAACCCCTTCACCCAAAATTAGACCTACTTGGCTTAGATAGAGAGACTAGGGCTAGTTTGTATCCAATTAGAAATAGGACATGACATTTTATTTAATTATACAATATTTATATCACTTAGTGCACCTTACCGTTGCTTCCATAATTGGAGCACTACACTAGCCATTGCCTTTCTAACGAATTTCATACCCTTAATCTAGACATGACTGCCTTCTATTCTGACCTTTGTGTAACTTATAATTACGCTCTCTTGTGCTACATTTTAGTCGCACAATAATCATCACGGACGTTATTATTTTTAATTTTAAATAAATATGACTTTATACCCTTGTGCGTTCCAATCAAAATTGGAGACACAATCTAGACCCGTTTTGCGCAACCCAAATTATAATAATATTCTACTATGAGTCCTCTATGTCCATGACACTTGTGTCCCATCTAATTTTATCCCCATGTACTTCTAATTAATTTAAGGACACCTTGCTCATTAATTTTGATTAATTTAACCCAATTTTTATCTTTGTGCAATTTCTAATTGTTGGGTGCTTTTATGCAAAAGTGCATTTAGGTGTCCACACCATTGGACACGACACATGAAGAAATCCATTTTTTTGTTCATATGAATTCTCTTCATGATTTTTGGAATGTGCAACGTGCAGCATCGCCCCCTCATTTAAACCTAGTCTTGCATTTAACAATGCAAATTATAGCCCTCCAAACATCCCCATGACATTGGAAAATCATGGAGGTTAGGATAGAGGAAGGTACAAAATAAGCTGCAAACCTCTATCTTATACTATCCTTGACTTTCTATCATGACTTAATTTTAATTTCGAGGACGAAATTTTTGTAAGTTGGGTAAAATATAAAATCCCTAATTCTAAAAATCGTATTAATCTTTTTAATTAATTATTTAATTTATTAATAGTAATTATGAGCTAATTAGAGGAAATAGAATTTATTTAATTTTTATTTTAGGTGATAGTGCATTTAGAGGATTTATGGAGCAATTATAATTTTTTTTTTAATTTATTCCATGTAGGAGACCCCATGGACAGTTAATAGGTTAATTGAATGCACTAATATATATTTCAAGAAATATATATATATATATATATATATATATATAATATTTAAGAAATAGAAATAGAAATGAGAAAGAATTAGAAAATAAAAAGAAATAAAATAAAAGAAATAAAAGAAAAAGGAGAAAAAAAAAGAATCTAAACCCAAAATCCGCTAGACCTTAAACCCAAACCCACCTAAAACCCTACCCAAATCCGCCTAACCCCTATACCCGACCCGCGAAGAAGAGAAACAGCAGCAGCAACCGTAGTATATAGAAACCGCGCGCGGTTTTCCTTCCCCCCCGACCTATATGTATCTCCTATTACAAACCCTAAATTCTTCATCCCTCCTCACAACCCCTCGACCACTGCTTTCAGAGACCTGCCGCCGTTCGCCTGGGTTCACCGGAGAAACTGTCGACGCCACGACCGCACAACCGCGACCCCGCGCACAACCCCGCGACAGAAACTGAAGTACAGCGTACCTGTGTTCACGCTTCATTTTCTGCGCCCTCGCTCGACCAAACTCGACCCCGTCTTCACCGGTATGTTCACGACCTATCCCCCTTCTATATCTGTGTATTAGTTGACCTCGAACAACGCATAAACCTAGGCGAAAACAGCGACCAAGTTGGCAAAAAATGATAACTTTTGGGATCGCAGAAAACTGCGGTAACTACCCATGTTCACGGACTCGTATCTCCCACCACAGAGATCCGAATTCGGTTTTTCTTTTTGGTATACGAAGACCACCTAACCTAGTTTATTTTCTGTCAAATACAATAATTTATTAGTTGTTATGTGCTGAATTAAATTAGATAGAAAATCCCAAAAATATACTTTTTCTAAATTCCAGAAATTTTCATACGGAGCGCGTTCCGCCAAACGGGACCGCCCCGTCATGTACCAAGTGTACCAAAAGGTGCGAGCAGTATACCCAGATGTGTGGGCTTTCGCGGAAAGTAATTTGGACGCATGTGCTCGTCGGAATCAGCCCGTATCCATAAAAATTTCCCGTATCAAAACTTTTACAAAACCTTGCGCCATTTAATGCACGCTCGTCAGAATACGACGAAACTTGCGCCACTAGACTCGTGGTATCACGCTGGTCCTGTGACCCATTTTTCACCCAATTCTGAGACAGTTGACCAAGTCGCCTATTGGCGGGCGCCACGGTTGTTTTTTGGGCAAAATTGTGTTCGGCTTATCGAAATCCATAATTGGACATACCATTTAATTTGTACTTACATTTAGAGTTTGTTTGACCTATAATTTGTCCCATTTAGATACCGTTATCTTTGGCACACTTTTCGGTGCAAAGTGGGCCACTTGTGGACCCCGATTTGACCCAAAATTATCGTTTTGCCCCTGTGTCCAAATTGGACAAAAAGGTAGTGTTTTTTAGCTATTTTGCTTAATCTGGGAACGTTTGTGATATTTATTTCAGCATCCGGAGACATTCATTCTGAGGCCATAGTTTCTGACTCTTGGTGTTTGACATTTGGACGTTATATTTTGCAGCTCTCTTGCCAGGCAAGTATACCTTGCCTTGTTGTACTATTTAAATTCAGTCCTTATTTTAGTTGCATATTTATTTTTTATATATTATATAATTGTGCACGTCTGAGAGAGACTCAGATGCAGTCAACGAAGGCGTTGACGTTTGGACTTATGTCTGACCTAGTGTCTATCGAACCCACCTAAAGTTGTGGAGTTATTAACATGACTCCCCAGGCCTTGACACGTATCATTGCACGTCACAGAGTGAGTTCATGTAGGGACACGTGCTTCATGCTTGACTGGCCATCGGTATGAGCAGCACGTGTGTCGGTATTTAGCTTAGTTGTATATTTTCTTGGTGACTTGTAAACCCCCGAATTTTCAAATTATTAAATCTTGGATTTTTCCCAATTTTCTGGAATTTTCTGGGAATTTTCTGTAATTAAAATCAAAGTTTTCAATTAATAAATGATTTTTAATTGGCAATAAATAATATTAAAATATCATGAAAATAATATTTTTGGGTGTAAAATGAAAAATTGGACTTAGGGTAATTTTTCTGGATTTTTCTGGGCCTCAGACCTATTTTTAAATGCCTGAAAACTATTTTATTAATTAATTAATTAATTATCTATTTATTTAATTATTTATTATTTATTATTTATTATTTATTTTATTTTATTTTTTTATTTTTTTCTGCGGGCCGCCCAGGCCCATTGGGCCGCGGCCCGGCCCGTTAGCCTCAGCCCAGACCCGTCCTAACGGGTCGGGTCGGGCGCACCCGAACCCGACCCGCTAGCCCGCACCCCCTCGACCCGGTCCCCCTCTCTCCCTCGCCTCCGCGTCGCGCGCCGCCTCCGCCGCGCCCTCCCCCGCACCGGCCGCCCTCGCTCGCCCCACGACCGCCACGTCCTCCGCTCCGCCCGGGCTGCGCCCCTCTCCTCTGCCCTATAAATGGCCCCCAAACCCCTCGACTCCGGCCATCCCTCCCCAGAACGCCACCCGCCGCTCCGCCGCTCACCGCCACCGTCGACCCCCGCCGTGCCCAGCCCCGCACCGCCAGCGCCTCCCTCCTCCCTCGTCGCGCGCCACCGGCCGCCGTTTCCTCCCCGCAGCAACCGCAGCAGCAGCACGCAGCTCCCACCGCCGCTGCCGGCCGCCCTGAGCCACCGCCGACCGCCAGCAGCTCCGCCTCGCTCCGACGAACAGTCCTCCGCCCTCGCCGGCCGCCCAGCAGCCGCCCTCCGCCGTCCACGACCGGATTCCGACGAGAACCCTAACCCTAGCCCTAATTCCCAATTTCCGTGTCCGACACGAGTCGGACACGACTCGACCCTGAATTTTCAGGTCCCCTTCAGGTACGTATAACTTTCGCCTCGTAGCTCTGTTTCCAATTCTGCAAATTGCGTTGTGAAGCCTGTATGACCCTCTCGGTGTCCGGACAAACTGTTCGGGACATCGCGTCCTGTGGTGAACGCACACCGCGATCCAAAAAAGGAAAAACCAGACCCTGTTTCACCCCGGAACTGAGTACGCCCCGCCAAACGGGAAGACTTGGTCGCATGCGGTCTTCACAGATACGTACGCATCGTCGATACGGACGTGTGAGTTTTCGTGGAAGCTGATTCGGGTGTGCGTGCACACCGGAATCAACGCGTATCCGCGGACATCGCCCCATATCTGCCTTCTCTACAATTCACCCTAACTTCGTGCACACACGTCGGATCGAGACGAAACTTGCGCCATCGGACTCGTAGCGATACGCTGGTCCTGTGGGTCAAGTTTGGTTCGATTCTGAGAACGTTGACGAAATCTCGTGTCGTGGGCCCCACAGGCCCCGCTCGACGGGCGATTTTGTGTTCGGCTCATCGGAATCCAAATCTGGAAGTTCCGTTGGGTTCGTATCAGCGTTCCTGACCTGTTGACACTAAGTTTGGTGAATTTGGAGACCTTTGACCCGGACACGTTTTTCGGTGCAAAGCGGGCCCACCGGCGGACCCCGTTTCGACCCGAAACTGTCGTTTTTTTGCCCTTGTCTCCAAATTGGACCCAAGGACAGGCGTTTCTAGCTATTTGACATCTTTTGAGCATGATGGTAATGTCTATTTCAGCTTTTGGACTCATCTCTGGACTTTTCCCCCAAGAACCAAATTAATCAGATCCAAACAACAGGCAAGTACCTGCACTTCAAGTTAATCTTTATATATTGTGATAATTAATTCCCTGCCTTACATGTACCCTTGATGATTACACCTAGTGTTAGAAATACTGGATTTCATGTCTTGAATAATGGAGTTCCTGTCTTATTTTTCATGTCGGGTGGGAGAATACCTAGAAGGCATGTAGTTTACCCTTCCCCTTGTCATGTTTAATAGCTGTTGGTACACGACTGTACCTCAGCCGAATCTCGATTTCCCCTGTTTAATAGCCGTTCATGATGGCCGGATTAGCCTTATAAACCCCTACTGTCATGCCCCAGTCCCAAAATACCGAGGGACCGGACGCGTGATAATGGCCAGCAGCACGCACCGATGGACAAACCCAATTTAATGGATCCATCGGGGCATACTTAAGCTGTATTACAACAATAATCAGGGTTTGGCTAATCTCATCCACCGAAGAATATATCAATATCAACAAAAGGAATATAAACATCAACATCAAGTCTCAAGTAAATAATTCGGGGAACAAGCCCGATACAAGTCTGATACAACTGTCAGATACAAGAAATAAGATAACCACAGAAAATACTGAGTATGGAGACAGTAAATACTCAGAAGATACCCCAAGAGATCACTCGTCTACTGGATCTGGTACTGCTCCAATGCATGCTCCTGTTCCTGCTTCTGCTCCTGCTAATGCTCCTGTCCTGTATATCTCTGGGTCGAACTCGTCTGCTAATCCTGGGGACATAATCCATTCCAGGTCCTCAGGGGACATAGCAAGGTACAGAAAACACAAGCCAAAATAATGCAGTGCAGGAAATAAATGAAACAATAAGGTAGACTATATAACCATCTAAGTGATATGCAAGATAAGTGTAGCACTAGAACTCAGGCTGAAACCACTACAAGCTCTGTATCGGGGAGCCGGTAGCAGTGATATCATGTGGTTGTCTAGCTCGTAGTAAGACTAAGACGCCGACATAATATATATATAATCAACCTGTAGTTTGTGTGACTCTTCACACCCAATGTAATCATGCATCTCATGTCCACGACGTCTCATGTCCATGCCATACAGGATCATAACTAATGCATCCAGTCATATAATATCTAGGCAAAGGAATAAGTCATGAAAACTGTATCCTATACAGAATCACCATGAATATCTCAGGACGATTCTGTATCATGAATAGTGTCAGGTGTCCTGGGTGAAACGTACTTGATAATGCAAGCACGAGGAGTATAGGGTCTCGGTGTCCAAGTCTATGTGACGTTACACAACTCCGCGTACGAAGTTGGCACCCGACTATAATCGGACGCTAAGTAAGTCACACGGTCCTAGGTTGAAGCATGTACAACAAGTATATATTTCAAGAAAATAAATAGCAAAAATTACAGAGATTGGCAAGGTACACTTGCCTGGGGTTCCTGCTCCAATTGTGGCTCTGACTTCAGCGGAATTTGCAGGCAGTACTCCGGTTGCTGAAATAGACATCACCATCAGATCCAGAAAATATTAATCAGCTAGAAATGTCTGTTCTTGAGTCCAATTTGGAGACAAGGACAAAAACAACAATTTCGGGTCAAGGCGGGGTCCAGATGTGGGCCGCTTTGCACCAAAAAATGCGTCAGGATCAAAGGTCTCCAAATCTATCCAACTTAGTGTCAACAGGTCAGGAATGATGATACGAACCCAACGGAACTTCCAGAATTGGATTCCGATGAGCCGTTCTCAAAATCGCCCGTTGAGTGGAGCCTATGGGGCCCACGACACACGATTTTGTCAACGTTCTCAGAATCTAACCAAACTTGGCTCACAGGACCAGCGTATTACTACGAGTCCAATAGCGCAAGTTTCGTCTCGATCCGACGTGTATACACTAAGTTACAGCAAGATTCAGAAAGGTCGGATACGGGGCGGTGTCTGCGGATACGCATTGATTGCGGTGTGCACGCACATCTGAATCAGCTTCTGCGAAATCCCATACGTCCGTATCAACGACGTGCACGTATCTGTGAAGACCTCACACGACCAAGTCGTCCCGTTTGGCGGGGCGTACTTAGTTCCGGGGTGAAACAGGGTCTGTTTTTTCCTGTTTTTGGATCGCGGTGTGCGATCACCACAGGACGCGATGCCCCGAGTGGTTTGTCCGGGCACCGAGAGGGTCATACAGGCTACGCGATGAATTTACGGAATCGAAATCGGAACTACGAGGAAAAAGTTAGGAGTACCTGAACAGGACTCCAAAATCCGAGATTTCTGTGTCCGTGTCGACACGACCCGACACGCCGACACAGCACAGTGCTGTGTGCGGGCTGTATCCCACTGTACTAGGGTTAGGGCTCCGAGCTTCGCCGGATTCGGCTGTGCCCGCCGGAGGGTTGCTGGGCTAGGCGGCCAGAGGCGGTCGAGGGGAAGTCGACGTCGAGCTGGCGGCTGAGCTTGCTGCTGCTAGCTGCTGGGTCGAGGAGGAAGGAGGAGGAAAGGGAAGGAGAAGGCGGCGCTGGCGAGGCGGGCTAGGGAGCAGGGCGGTCCGGTCGAGAACGGCCGGCTGGGGCGGCTGGAAGTTGTCGGAGAAGGAGGAGGAAGAAGAGGGAGGCGAGTGGCTAGGGCTCTTTATATAGGGAGGAGGTGGAAGACGGCGGGGCAGCCGGTGGAGAGTGCGGGAGGTGGAGCGGAAAAGGCGGCCGTTTCGGGTAGCCGGAGCGGCGCGGCTGCCGACGGCGGGGACGCGAGGAGTCGGGCGGCGTCGGGTTCGCAGGAAGGGGAAGAGGGAGCGGGTCTGCGGGCGGGTTCGGGTGCGGGTTCGGTCGGGCGGACCCGACCCGACCCGCTAAGGCCAATGGGTTTGGGCCGAAGTCAGTTGGGCCGGGCTGGGCCTGATGGGCTCGGACTTTATTAAATAAAATACATAATTAAATAAATAAATAGATAATAAATAAATAATTGTTTTCATGTGATTTAAAAATAGGTCCAGGGCCCGATAAATTCCAGAAAAATTACCCTAAGTCCAGTTTTTTATTTTACACCCAAAAATATTATTTTAATAATATTTTAATATCATTTATTATCTAATAAAATCATTTAATAATTAAACCCTGATTTTAATTACAGAAAAATCTCAGAAACTTTCCAAAAATTTGTGTAAAAATCAAATTTTAAAAATTCTTGAAAATCAGGGGGTTTACAATCTACCCCCCTTAAGAGGATTGCGTCCTCGCAATCAAAGAATAACCGGTCAACAGAGATGACACGGTTACAAAATTTATTCGAAGCACATCAAGATTAAGAAGAATCAAGGTTGAGAGTAACACCTAGGAAAAATTATTTCCCTAAGCATTAAATGTTATGCAATTTCCCAAATGTGGAAAATCTAGAAAATTACAGTTTTAGAAAACCAGGTTATCTTTCAAAAACATATCAGGTTAACATTTCTAAAACATTCTACGTTATTCTTTAAAACATAATTAACAATTCTAGGTTATCACTAGATTAGCAATTTAAAACTATTAGGTTAAGTCTGGGGTCACGAACCAGCAAGCACGAACTACAGAAATGCTAAAAATAGAACTACAAAAACTTACGCGCATTAGCTACTCCATGGTTCTGTGCATTCTCCAAGGTCATCATCAGGGCTTGTCCGCGTCCTTGTCGTCGATTCCTCTGCTGATGCTGAGCTTGCTGGAAGAGCAGTGCCTGGGGTATCAAAGGTGGCCTCGGCTGATATCCTCCTGGAACTGGTGGTAGAACTTCTTGAACTTTCGTTTGTGGTGCTTCCAATGTTGGATAGGTTGGCCTCGGTACTGGAAATGCTTGTTGGTTTACCCTTGGTGCTCTATCTCGACGCTCAGGGCATTCCCTTAATAAATGCTGACTGGATCCGCAAACTATGCATAATTTCTTCTTTCGTCTGCACTCGTTCTCAATATGGCCTCGCTTGCGACAATATGGACAGATAGGTATTGCCTGTGGAGATGCTCCTGGTGGCTGGTGTATGTGAGGTCTTTTTGTAGCTTCTTCTTGTGGTGCTCCGGCGAGTGCTGAAGTGGATGATCGCTTCAGACTGGTTTCTCTCCTGATGACGTGCTCCATGCGTCTTGCTGCAGCAAGGACGTCCGGATAAGATGTAGGCGCAACGGATCCAATCAGTTTCTGTAGCTCAATATTTAGTCCGTCGAAGAACTTCTCAGCCTTCTCTTCTTCTGTTGGAATCAAGGTTGGGGCGAAGCGACTTAGACGAATGAACTCGGCGTTGTACTCTTCCACCGTTATAGCATCCTGAGTGAGGCGATTAAACTTGTCCCGAAGTTCTGATCGAGCGATAGCTGGTATGTACATCTCCTGAAAGAGTCTAGAGAACTCTTCCCAAGTGACTCGGTCTGGTCCGAGCCGTGTCTCCTCAGATAGCCACCAGTGATGTGCATTGTCCGTCAACTGCATTCTGACGGCAGTCATCCAACGTTCTCTTGGAATCTCAGCTGCTTCTAATTGATATTGAGTGTTGGTGAGCCATTCATGAACTTCAGTGGGCTCTTCTTTCCCTGAGAAGGTATGGGGCTTCTGCTGGCGGAAGTCAGAAATAGAGCCCGTCGTTGGCCGGCTTGCTGGTAAATCTGCCTGCTCTAGTGCGATTACTATGTCGCTCCTCAAGTTCTCTGCCTCATGACGCAGAGCCTCTTGTTGAATTTGTTGTTGAGCTTGCATCATTGCGTAGATCATTTGTAATATCTGATGCCCGTCCATAGCATGCCCTGGTGGAATTACGGGCATTGGTGGAGTAAATTGCGTCGGTGGTGGAATGTCATCTTGCTGGATTTCCGAGGCATACGGATTCGCTTGACTACGTTGCTGAGCGGATTGACCTTCTTCTACTGGTGTTACTTCCTCTTCATTGGTTACCAAAGCATCCCATGGTGATATTGCAGGAGTCTCATCGTTTGTTTGTGAATCCATAACTCTGCAACCAAAATAAATAATAAGAGGCGTACAGGAATCAAGGCAGGATGCAATTCAAGAAATTGATTCGAATCTGATATGGATATCAAGAACTTTTCAAGCAAGTGGATGAGATCCTAAAACTTATCATATTCTTATTGCAGGCCTGTTCGGTCCCTAAGTTGAAACCGAACAATTTAGTCGTTGACCTGCATGGGCCACCATAAAAACCATGTCACGCCCCAGTCCCAAAATACCGAGGGACCGGACGCGTGATAATGGCCAGCAGCACGCACCGATGGACAAACCCAATTTAATGGATCCATCGGGGCATACTTAAGCTGTATTACAACAATAATCAGGGTTTGGCTAATCTCATCCACCGAAGAATATATCAATATCAACAAAAGGAATATAAACATCAACATCAAGTCTCAAGTAAATAATTCGGGGAACAAGCCCGATACAAGTCTGATACAACTGTCAGATACAAGAAATAAGATAACCACAGAAAATACTGAGTATGGAGACAGTAAATACTCAAAAGATACCCCAAGGGATCACTCGTCTACTGGATCTGGTACTGCTCCAGTGCATGCTCCTGTTCCTGCTTCTGCTCCTGCTAATGCTCCTGTCCTGTATATCTCTGGGTCGAACTCGTCTGCTAATCCTGGGGACATAATCCATTCCAGGTCCTCAGGGGACATAGCAAGGTACAGAAAACATAAGCCAAAATAATGCAGTGCAGGAAATAAATGAAACAATAAGGTAGACTATATAACCATCTAAGTGATATGCAAGATAAGTGTAGCACTAGAACTCAGGCTGAAACCACTACAAGCTCTGTGTCGGGGAGCCGGTAGCAGTGATATCATGTGGTTGTCTAGCTCGTAGTGAGACTAAGACGCCGGCATAATATATATATAATCAACCTGTAGTTTGTGTGACTCTTCCCACCCAATGTAATCATGTATCTCATGTCCACGACGTCTCATGTCCATGCCATACAGGATCATAACTAATGCATCCAGTCATATAATATCTAGGCAAAGGAATAAGTCATGAAAACTGTATCCTATACAGAATCACCATGAATATCTCAGGACGATTCTGTATCATAAATAGTGTCAGGTGTCCTGGGTGAAACGTACTTAATAATGCAAGCACGAGGAGTATAGGGTCTCGGTGTCCAAGTCTATGTGACGTTACACAACTCCTCGTACGAAGTTGGCACCCGACTATAATCGGACGCTAAGTAAGTCACACGGTCCTAGGTTGAAGCATGTACAACAAGTATATATCTCAAGAAAATAAATAGCAAAAACTGCAGAGATTGGCAAGGTACACTTGCCTGGGGTTCCTGCTCCAATTGTGGCTCTGACTTCAGCGGAATTTGCAGGCAGTACTCCGGTTGCTGAAATAGACATCACCATCAGATCCAGAAAATATTAATCAGCTAGAAATGCCTGTTCTTGAGTCCAATTTGGAGACAAGGACAAAAACGACAATTTCGGGTCAAGGCGGGGTCCAGATGTGGGCCGCTTTGCACCGAAAAATGCGTCAGGATCAAAGGTCTCCAAATCTATCCAACTTAGTGTCAACAGGTCAGGAATGATGATACGAACCCAACGGAACTTCTAGAATTGGATTCCGATGAGCCGTTCTCAAAATCGCCCGTTGAGTGGAGCCTATGGGGCCCACGACACACGATTTTGTCAACGTTCTCAGAATCTAACCAAACTTGGCTCACAGGACCAGCGTATTGCTACGAGTCCGATGGCGCAAGTTTCGTCTAGATCTGACGTGTATACACTAAGTTACAGCGAGATTCAGAAAGGTCGGATACGGGGCGGTGTCCGCGGATACGCATTGATTGCGGTGTGCACGCACATCCGAATCAGCTTCTGCGAAATCCCACACGTCCGTATCAACGACGCGCACGTATCTGTGAAGACCGCACGCGACCAAGTCGCCCCGTTTGGCGGGGCATACTTAGTTCCGGGGTGAAACAGGGTCTATTTTTTCCTGTTTTTGGATCGCGGTGTGCGATCACCACAGGACGCGATGCCCCGAGTGGTTTATCCGGGCACCGAGAGGGTCATACAGGCTACGCGATGAAATTTACGAAATTGAAATCGGAACTACGAGGAAAAAGTTAGGAGTACCTGAACAGGACTCCAAAATCCGAGATTTCTGTGTCCGTGTCGACACGACCCGACACGCCGACACAGCACAGTGCTGTGTGCGGGCTGTATCCTACTGTACTAGGGTTAGGGCTCCGAGCTTCGCCGGATTCGGCTGTGCCCGCCGGAGGGTTGCTGGGCTAGGCGGCCAGAGGCGGTCGAGGGGAAGTCGACGTCGAGCTGGCGGCTGAGCTTGCTGCTGCTAGCTGCTGGGTCGAGGAGGAAGGAGGAGGAAAGGGAAGGAGAAGGCGGCGCTGGCGAGGCGGGCTGGGCAGCAGGGCGGTCCGGTCGAGAACGGCCGGCTGGGGCGGCTGGGAGTTGTCGGAGAAGGAGGAGGAAGAAGAGGGAGGCGAGTGGCTAGGGCTCTTTATATAGGGAGGAGGTGGAAGACGGCGGGGCAGCTGGTGGAGAGTGCGGAAGGTGGAGCGGAAGAGGCGGCCATTTCGGGTAGCCGGAGCGGCGCGGCTGCCGGCGGCGGGGACGCGAGGAGTCGGGCGGCGTCGGGTTCGCAGGAAGGGGAAGAGGGAGCGGGTCTGCGGGCGGGTTCGGGTGCGGGTTCGGTCAGGCGGACCCGACCCGACCCGCTAATGCCAATGGGTTTGGGCCGGAGTCAGTTGGGCCGGGCTGGGCCTGATGGGCTCGGGCTTTATTAAATAAAATACATAATTAAATAAATAAATAGATAATAAATAAATAATTGTTTTCATGTAATTTAAAAATAGGTCCTGGGCCCGATAAATTCCAGAAAAATTACCCTAAGTCCAATTTTTTATTTTACACCCAAAAATATTATTTTCATAATATTTTAATATCATTTATTATCTAATAAAATCATTTAATAATTAAACCCTGATTTTAATTACAGAAAAATCTCAGAAACTTTCCAGAAAATTGTGTAAAAATCAAATATTAAAAATTCTTGAAAATCAGGGGGTTTACACCTACATGCCAACTATGTATTCTAAAAACAAACACAAGTTCATACAGATAGTTTTTGGTCATGTTATATTTCTTGCTGGCTATTGTAGTTCCATTTCCTGTTTCATTTATTTCTGTTTCTCATATTCCTGTTTACAGTTTAACTCTGAGATAATAATATTCTGTTATGCTGTTTCTCAACATGATATCAAATATTTAATTGTCATAAAATATTTAGTTTAACCTTGTTGTGCACTGTGTACTTTGCTCCTTTCCTGACTGGATCTGTTGATTTAGGCGATGATGAGGATCTTGCCCCTACTTATTATGGTCCCTATGAGGGGACTGATGATACCTATGAGGAGCTAGAACCCACCCAGGAGACCCCTGCTGCTGAGTAGCTAGTAGTAGCTATCTTTCATTTATATTCTCATCTTATTTATCGGGTTTGTCCCCGATTTCAATATTGAATTCCTGTACTAAAACATTTGAATCTGTTGTCACATTTATGTTCAGTTGAAATCTTAAGTTTCATTCTCATTTTTATCTTGCCTATGTTATTTGTGAATGAGCTAGTTAGCAAATAATGGATTGACCTAGACAGCGTACTACCGCCGACTCTGCGGCGTAGGCTGGACGTACCCACGCACTCGTGCCCGAATTTCCGGGTGCGGGTCGTGACATGACTTGCATTGTGTAGTACAAGATGTCCACGTCGTATTCGTGGCATATACATTTGGCATTGGGCGGGGAGGATGACTAGTAGGCGTATGGGACACCCACCACCTTTATTGCAGATACCGCATTCTTTAGAATGTTGGACGTTACTTGTGGTTTTTGAAGATACCACACTCTAAAGAACATTGGACGTTATACATTTCAGATACCATGCTCCTCGGAGATGGACATTATTATATTGCAGAGTGCCTATGTTCTGGGGGCATATGTGGCATATAATAGTCAGTCACGATGATTGGCAGATTACTTCAGCATATGTCTAGCCTACACTTTCCCTACTCACTAAGTTGTCCTCAAATTTCATGTCACTTAGCTGGTTAGTTCACCCTTGAGTTTTCACAGTATTTACTTTATGGCATATATTTTTGTATCTTGTTACGTCCCTCTGAGGACCTGGTCCCTTTCCAGGTGTAGATGTTCATGAGTATTCGTAGGAGCGCAGATCCGGACTTGCTACTTATATTTCGAGGAGGTCTTCTCTTCGAGCCTTGTGATTGTTAGATGTTGTACCTATATTATATTTATCTTGTTTATTTTATATTCTAGTTCGGCAGTGGATTTGTTTCCATCCGACGATCATCTCTAGATACTTCATATTGAGATCTAGTTTCAAAGATATTGATTATTTATTTCTATTGGATTCTGTGGATGAGATTTAGATTATACCCTGTGACTTGTGATAGTTTTACCACTTATGAATTATTGTTCATTATACAGCGTACGCATGTGTTATGGTTTCCATATATTGGAGTTGCCATATACATGCCGCTGACAAGCTTACGTGTCCTGGTCCTACGTATTTTGGGATTGGGGCGTGACACAACATCGTTGCTGTAAATTCAGATCCTTTTGAGTTTAGAGGTACTTGATGCGTTTGTGGTCCTTGAAGATTTCACACAGTACGCCATAGAGGTAATACTGTCATAACTTTAGTACGACCACTATTGCTGCTAGTTCCAGATCGTACATGGGATAGTTCCTTTCGTGAGGCTTTAACTACCTCGACGCAAAGGCTATCACCTTGTTCCTCTGTATAAGGACACATCCCAAACCCTTTTCTGAACCGTCGCTATAAATCTTAAAATTATTGGGCCCGTCCAGAAGAGTAAGAATCAGTGCTGAGATGAGTTATTACTTTAATTCCATAAATGAAGCTTCACAATTGTTCGACCACACGAACGTTACTCCTTTCTGAGTGAGATGAGTCAGAGGTGAAGCGATCGTTGAAAAATCTTTTATGAATCTCCTGTATTAGCCTGCTAGACCAAGAAAACTCCGAATGTCGCTGCCCAACTCAGGTCTCTTCCACTCCATGATGGCTTTAACTTTCTTTAGGTCGACTGAGATGCCCTCCGGGAAAATGATGTGCCCTAGGAAAGATATATTGTCCAACCAGAACTCACACTTACTTAGCTTTACGAACAACTTATTATCTCGAAGAGTTTGAAGCACCATCCGCAGGTGTCCTACATGTTCATCATTATTCTTCGAGTACACTAAGATGTCGTCTATGAATACCACCACAAACTTATCAAGGAATTGTCAGAACACACATATCATCAAATCCATGAATGTGGCAGGAGAATTCATCAGTCTGAACGGCCTGACAGAAAATTGTAGTGGCATAGCGGGTGCAAAATGCTGACTTTGGCATCTCCTCTGGCTTGATCTTTAATTGGTGGTATCGAGAGCAAAGGTCTATCTTCGAAAACTCTAATGCCCCTTACAGCCGATCAAAGAGGTCATCGATCCTGGGCAGGGAATACTTGTTTCGGATAGTGACTTTATTTAGCTTCCGATAGTCTATGCAGAGTCGCAACGTCCCATCTTTCTTCTTTACAAGAAGTACATGCGCGCCCCAAGGAGTGTCACGACCCGTACCCGGTGTAGGAATGGAAGTAGTGAACAACACCCAGCCTACACCGCAACATCGGCGGTAGAACATTGTTTGGTAAACTATCTATCTAATAATCAATAGAAATATCAATGCCATCAATGTAATATGAATATACTCAATCACAGATCTATAGATGGAATAAGTATGAATATGATAAAAGAATAGAAGAGTCACAAATACAACTCACAAGACCAAAATAATATCTAATGAGTCAGATAATACTAATAACTGAGATGGAGACAAATCTAGTACAAAAGAAAACTAACTACTAAGCTACGAGTCCTGGGTCGTTTGTCTCAGTCGGGATGAGACCCTCCTGAGCCAAGGTCTCTGGCTTTAAGCCAACTATGTCCTGAGTCCAATAGTGAGTAGGGTACCACTCCTCAGTGTCATCTGGAAAAAATATATCCAGTCAGGAAAGGAGCAGAGTACATCTCTAACAGCAGTTCTAATAAATGATATAAACTATGTAGCAATAAATAGATGTGAATATACAAGATGCAATATACAGATACAAGAGATATGCAATAAGGAATTACTGGAAATAAATACAAGAATGTGCAATATAAAAATGAATAAGAAATACTAATGACTAAGTGAGTGAGTACCAGCTTTAACATGTGATCGGCTTGAAAACTTGATACAAGAATTATGGCCTGGTTAATTATACGTGCGATGTATGATTAACACTATTCAATAAACAAGACATGATACAAGGAGGGTTTGATCACATATCTATACTACATACTCCCTGCCCCGGACTAGTATAGTGGATCCAACCATGGTACGTTATGACACGAGATTCTCTGGAAAGGTAGCAAGTCTCCCAAAGAATCAGTGTCTGTATATATATAAGAAGAACGAGAAAACAAGGCTTACACAAAATATACCATACATACCAAGGAATAACATCTCATGATGAGATCCGGATATACCAATCCGTGTAACCATCGTGTCAAGAAATCAAGGATATCTACACTAGATAAAAGAGACATAGAGGATATCATAAATAAGAAACTATCAGAGAATGTACTCGCCTGGAATTCTGTGAACAGTATCAAAGATGTCTGGTATGGTACCTCAAAGACCTAAATAAGGAATATTATATTAATACAAGGTTTCAGAATAAAAATAAGTTAAACTAGTCAACTTCTAGGTCAAAAAACCATTTCTAAGTCAAAACAGTCAAACTAGATTAAACTAGTCAAACTTAGTCAAACTAGTTATTTCTAAGTTGTATGAGTCTATCTCTAGGATATTTGGGCCATACGTTATGTAGCTAGGCCACACTAGCTATACTAGGATACCAATAAGATACCATATCCTAAGATACGCAATTAATAGATAAAAATATATCATAATATGTATATACAATCAATAATATATTTCCTAACAAAACTAATGCTAAGTGGATACCTTGGCTTTGAACTAATGTGGTATCACACCACTACACACCCTTCTTGATACTCAAATCCAATACCTTGAGTTTCCATCAATACCTTGACATTGCCTTGGTATCACAAGGTAATATGAATTCTAACATATAACTAACTACCCAAACTCTAAACTATAACTAACATATATTTACTAATACAATACTACTAACTACCTACTAACACATATATACATATACATACAACTACTAGCTAGTAATCATAGTATATATCCAACTACTAGATAATAATATGTATACAAATATATAACTACATAACAAAGTACTAACTTAACTAACTATACATTAAGCTAACTAACTAAACTATTTATGAACTAACTTACCTTGCTCTAGTTGCTGCTCTTGCTAGAGTTGCCTTGTTGTTGCTGCTGTATTTGTATGTTGCTACTGCTGCTGCTGCAGTTGCTGCTGCTCTATGATTGTTGTTGCTATGCTTGCTACTGCTACTCATGCTGTTACTGCTTGCTGCTCAAGCTGCTGCTGCTATATCTGTTGCATGATGTTCTTTGCTTCTACTGTTAATGTTGTTCTTGCTACACTGCCTATGATGTTGCTGCTGTGCTGCTTCAGTTGTAGTTGCTGCTGCACCTCTTTGCTGCAGCAAGCCACCCAACTCCCTTCTAGCACACACACACACCCCCACATCTATGCACACACACACACACACATATAAACATATATATATATATATATATATATATATATATATACACCTAACACTAGAGATTCAAATACATCTCTCTATATATATATAATTACCTCCATACACACACACACACACACACACACACACACACACACACACACACACATATATATATATATATATATATATATATATATATATATATATAACACTTAGAGATACACATATCAATACATATAAATATACATATCTATATAGCACTAGAGATATACACTAATCATCATATATATATATATATATATATATATATATATATATATAAAACCACCAATCACCTTACATACACATATATAAACATACAATTATAATACTCTAATAGCTAAAAATAATTATATTGAAATGCAAGGAACCAAACACGTAAAGTGCATCGCACCCGTATCACACTAGATCTATGATACGCTTGCGATACGAGTCCACCACACCACCAAATGTACCCCAAAGGACAGAAGCAACTATAAAATAATAATTATGAATAATACGAAGAGCTAATTACATATTTACATTTTTGTGTCAAAATATGACATGCTCAAACCCCCGTGTCGGAGAAAACCCCCCATATTAACCCATATCTCAAAAGTGTTGGGATACAGCCTGCACGTATCCAATTGTTGACACGAAACTAGCCACACACAATCAAACACATGTCCATTTGGTCTAATTGACCAATTGACAAACACAAGATGTATCAATCTCGAAATTCTTCCAAAATTGATACAAAATACCATATAGCTTTATTCATAGGCCTCATATGAACCTAATTCTAATTTCTATGGGTAGCCTTAGCATATGAGGTGGTTCCTACTGATTAAAACACAAATTTAGAGTCTAATTAAAGGAAAAAAACTAAATTATACCTATTGGGAGATAGATTTCCAATAAAACCTCTAAATTGGATAAAAATAGCCTTCAACTTGTAGATCATTGCTCCTCCTTGCTTCCTCCTTATAGATCCTTGCTCTACTAGCCTTCAATGATGATTAGGGAAGGAATTAGAAAAAAATATGGGTAGAATTTGATATGGGAATAAAGAAATTTGGAAGAGCAAATTCTAGATCTAGATTTGAAATAAAAAAGAAGAGAGAGAAACGTTCCCTCCCTTTAAAACATGGCCGGCCACTTAGCCCCCTCCCCAAGCTACTATATAAAGTCTAAAATATTCCTTGGGGCCTCTCATGAAGAAATAATTAAGGAGAAAAGGTTCTAGTCTAATGGATTTAACTTAATTAATCCTCCTCCTAATGAATGGGCTTATAATTGGGCTCAATTCTAACTAGAATTAAATATTGGTCCATGGATCTAATCTAACTAGTTAGGTCCACTAATACAAGTCTAAAACAATAAACTAACGTCTAATAATAAAAAATAATACCATAAATAAATATTCAATATGCACAATATTTAATTAATTTTAAAATGACCAAAATATTCTTTCCTAGAAAATGTGGTAGTGACAAGTCTACCCCCTTAAAATAATTTTGTCCTCAAAATTTAAAGACGAAACTACCCCCAAAAAATAAACAGAATAAAATAAAACAGAAAATAACATAACAGAAAAGAACATACCTCAAGGCACAAACAAATATGGATAACGCTCTCGCATTTCATCCTCTCTCTCCCAGGTAGACTTCCTCGGAGAGTGATGCCTCCATGCTACGTATACCAAGGAAATAGTTTGGTTCCTCAGCACCTTCTCTCTCCGATCTAGAATCTCAACTGGCTGCTCTGGATAGCAAAGAGTAGGGCCCATCTCTATGTTTGAGTGATCCAACACGTGACTAGGATCCGCCATGTACCATCTCAACTGTGACACATAAAACATGTTGTGTACTCCCTCCAATATAGGTGGCAAATCTAGTCTATAAGCAACTAGACTGACCCTCTCAAAAATATTAAAAGGTCCGATGAATCGTGGACTAAGCTTCCCACCTCCACCGAAGCGAATCGTGCCTCGTGTCGGAGATATTCTCAGAAACACCAAACCACCAACCTAGAACAAAACATAACCTTAAGAACTTAATCTATAACAAACAACCAACTTCAAGCAAAAAGCAAATATCTAAAACTATACCTCAAACTCCAAAGGTCTCCGGTGTCTATCGGCCCAATGCCGCTGTCTCTCCTGCGTCATTATAAGTTTGTCTATGATCAGCTTAACCTTCTCCGCTGCATCCACAACTATCTTTGGCCCTAGCAAATCCCTCTCTCCAACATCGTCCCATGACAAGGGAGTACGACATCTCCGACCGTACAGAGCCTCAAATGATGACATCTCTATACTAGCCTGGTAGCTGTTGTTGTAAGCAAACTCTACCAAATAAAGATGGTCCTGCGAAGATCCTCCAAAATCTAGTACATAGGTACGTAATATATCCTCAAGAGTTTGAATAGTCCTCTCTTACTGCCCATCCGTCTGGGGATGATATTGTTACTACCATGTTCCGAAAATAGGGGTATTTTTGACTTTTTAATAATTAATATTATTGTAGTTATAATTAATTAATTGCATGATAGTATTTAATTTAAATAAATATGTGTGATGTGTAATTAAATATAATATTGTATACAGTGTTAATTTATTTTTAAGCTAGTAGACTTGACCTAGAAGCCTAGTAAATGAACACCTGTCTGAATTATGAAATTCTGGATTTTATTATTTTATCTAGAATTTAAATTCTTGGAGTTTGTAATTAATTACCGTAATTTTATTAATTACTTGTGCATTGCCTTTGCTTCGATAATTGGAGCACTATCCTGACTTTTGTCTTCCAACAAATTTCACAATCTTGCCCTAGACATGCCCGCCTCCCATTCTGCTATTTTTGCAACTCATAATTATGCTCTCTGTGCATTATTTCTAGCCGCACAAAAATTGTCGCGAACGTTATTTAATAAACTCCTATTTTTGTATCGTTGTGCGTTCCAATCGAAAATTGAAGGCAATCTTGACCTATTTTTCATGCGACCCAAATTAGGGTAATATTCTGTTCTGAGTCTTCTTCACTATTGGTATTGATGACCTGACCTGATTTTGGCTCCATGTACTCCTAATTAATTGTTGAACACAACTTGCATTTATTTCTATTTAAATTGAGGATACTATTTTATCTGATTCTGAAATTCCAATTTAATTCCAGTGCCCTGCTATTTTAGCCCACACCAAATCTTACAGCGCCCCCTGGCCCTACAAAACACCGGACCCCGAATCGCCCACCAAATTTTCGTTATTTCATGCGTCTGTGCAAATACCCAAATTTAAGGGGATTAATTTACAAATATGCATTTTTGGTGTCAACACCCTTTGATTTAACAATGAGGGAACCTAATATTTTAATTAAACTCTCACCCTCATTTCCCATATGAATTATTTTCCCATGTCCAATCTGGACCACTCATTCTAGGGGTTCAATCACCACCCTCCATCACACCCTCTCTCTCCCTATTTAATATCTTGTACCCTCAAACCCTAATCCCAAGAAACCTAGGATTCTCCACCTTCACAAGCCCCCCACATCCCCTCTCTCATACGTATGTAATTTCTTTTTCTCCTTCTTCCTTTCTTCTTCTCTTTTCTTCTTTCCTTCTCCTTCTTCCTTCCTCCTTCTTCTTTAATAGTTTCCTTCATTTGAAATTCAAATAGTAAAAGGGGGGATACTGTTCATTCCCCATCACCATTGAACAGTTTTCCGGCGGTCAGCACCAACTGCTCCCGGCGGCTCTCCGCGGCGACTGCCCGACCGAGCGAATCACCTCCGGCGGCCGACTCCTCCAGACTCCCCGCTCCGGCCATTGGCCCGACGCTGCATCTGCTCCCGGCATCTCCTCCTCCTACTGCCGATCCTCCAGCGGCCCCTTCAGTCTCTGGTGGGCCAGCCTAGCTCCGGTTCCGAGCTCCTCCAGCCCGGCCATCTCCCCGCTGGAACTCCCGCTGCTCGGCCATCCCCCTCACGAGCTTCCCCGCGCTTGAGTCCCCAGCCGAGTCCCCCTCGCCGCTGCTGTTTAACTCCGGCGGCCACCCCGAGAGCCGTTGCACCTTGCAGCCGACCACCTCTGCACAACCTCCGGCGGTCAGCCCCACTGCTCCTCTGTGCAACCCCGGCGGCCCCATTAACTCCGGCGCTGCCCATCTCCTCCCTCTGCCGATCAATACCACCACCATCACCAACTATTACCACCACCATCAGTCGACTCCGACAGGCCAGCGGCTTCCCCCTCCGTCCGGCCGGCCAAGCCCCCAACTCACAGTAAGTTCTTCTCCTCTCTCCCTCCTTCTTTTTTATATATATATATATATATACATATATATATGTAGCTAATATATGTAAGTATGTATTTGTGTAGGTAGAGATGTGTAAGAGTATATGTATTAGCATATATTAATTAATGCGTAGATAGATGTACGTATATACGTATATGTATATTGGTGTGAGTATGTGTATACATGTATTATATATATATTTAGCATATTTTCAATATAAAATTGATTGGCAATGTATGTATTTTAGAATATGTATACGTATATTATTTATTTTATTATTAATTGTATAATTATAGTATGTATAATTAATTTTATAATGTGTAATTATTGTATACCTATATGTACACTGTTTTTTCATAAATTGTACTTTATAAAATATACACTATATTATTAGTGTAATTAATGTATATGTATTTATATGTATTTAATTAATGTGAATGTAAGTGTTATATATATATTTAATTGGTATAATTATCTGAATATAGTATAAATATTATTTTGGTATAAATATTATTTTGGTAAATATATATAGTATATATATAAAACTGTATTGATATATATGTAATAAAATACATATTTTGGTATAAATGTATAAATATATATATTCTTATAATGGGACTTATGTACATTTTTTCATAAACAAATAATATATACTTCCACTATGTACATACAGTTATACCTATTTTGTATACTTTGGAATAACAATATATATGTATTATGTTTAATTATTAACAGTATGTTTAATTGGTATATATATATGGTAGGTATTAATGATTAAAAATAGGTAATGTGTTTTATCCCTACTAGATAACCCTAGTTGACTAGTGCCCTGCCTGGCATGGCCCTGAGGCCAGTATATTTCTTCTGTGTGTTAGGGTAGCATCTGATACAAGTGTTATAATTGTGATATATTTATAGGACTGTTGGTTCACCAAGGAATACTCTGGAACAGGACATCGATAAGTACCAGCTAAGGACCCAAGGCAAGTACATTCTCTGATAATTTCCAATTCTTGATAATTTCTATAAGTTCAACAATCATGAAATGTTACAACTGAATCTTTGACACGGTGCTACACGGACTAGTATAGCTTGGATCTGCAGTCATGAGATGTTACCTTGATTATCGTATTGACATTGTACACGACATGTATATTAGACATCGTACATGATAGACTTGCCTTGCTCGTGTATCATGACGTGTCATGGTTGGATCCACAGTACTAGTTGGGGGCGGGGAAGTAGTTAGTAAGAAATGTGATCATAACCCTTATTGTAGTATAGAACAATTGTAAGTGTTAATCATGCTCTTCACCCATGATTAGCCAGGCCTTGTAGCTATCGTACATGTTCCCAAGCCGATCACATTTTGAAACTACTATTTCAAACACTTAGAATAGATTACAGTTCCCTATTTTAAATTATATACTACATCACCCGTATATGATACTGTTCCTTGTTTTTTTTATTTCCATACATGCACTGACTGTATCATATTGCCTATTGCCTGTCTCTTTATATTGCATGTCTCTCGTTAATTGCCATTGCATTTATTTTACTGTCTTCTCAGTAGCTAGCATGACATATTTTATTGTATTATAGACATTATCAATTAATGGAACTGTTATTTGAGAGTGTTGCTTTGCTCCTTCCTGACTGGAAACATTTTTCCAGACTATGCCTTAGAGGACCGCTGTCCGACACTGTATGGACCATATGGTGAGTAGCTGCAGACTTGGTAGTCTAGTTGTGATTCCGGGAGGACTAGCCAGAAATTCCTATTTTTTAGTTTGTTCTTTAAGTAGACTATTTGGTACCGGATTTGTCTCCGGCATTTTTGATGAGACTTGGTTATTTGTTGAGTTAGATTAATACTTTGACTTGTGTTGTATTTAATTAAATTTCTGTTCGTTATCTTATCGTGCTGTAATCCTGTGATTGAGTATGTGCTCGTTTATTTGTGTCATCCGTGCCTCCTTATGGAGAGTGGATGTTGTGTGACATTAGCTAGATAGTATCAAGACCTTGACAGCGTTCTACCGCCGATGCTGCGGCGTAGGCTGGACGTACCCACGCACTCGTGCCCCTAAACCGGGTGCGGGTCGTGACACATTTTTAGTGGTAGCCCATGCAGGTCAGACTTTACGAGTTGTGCGATGTCGTAGTAGTTTGACATCCTTGTTATACTACTGCGTGCCTGCTATAGGACATAGGACATAGGATACTAGGACGAGAGCAAATACTCAATCACAATTCCTTGAGAGATTCCTGGGATGACCCCTGAGAATCTTGTTAAAATTTCCAATTTAAATCATTCCCTTATTCTGTCCATTCTCACTGGTTGATATTGATTTGATTGTTGTTAATTAGGTATTTAAATTAGGATTTTGGGTTTCGTTATAGAGTTTGATTTCATATCAAGATGAGTTTACAGACTAATTTATGGTATTATCTGATGACGCATGTCGATGAGGACAGTGAGAAAAGATAACACTAGGGCTATTGGACTACTAGATATGGATTTAAAATTTTTAATTTAAGATTGAAAATGAATTTCAAATTTTTGAATTCTGAGAAGATTGAGATTGTTATAAAAATTTTATTTTGAAGATTTCAATGAATTGCAAAATTTTGAAATTGAGGAGTTGAAATATGGTTATTAAAATTTTTTTTTGAGGAATTCAGATTCAATTTGATGAACATAGACAAGTCTGTAAGGATCTTTTAAGGTGATTAAGTTTTCATTTCAGTATTTAAATAATTAACCTTGAGGAAAGTGTATGCATTTTACTATAAAATTTATTCGAGGAGTTATTTTGAGGAATTTTAATTAAGAATAGGATTTTATAGTGGGAGAGATATATTAGTATAAGTAGATGAGATGCATGTGTAAGGATCTGTTGGTTTGAGAATAATTGAGATCTCACTGCCAACTAGCTTAGGTGTTCATCTAGGATTGTATTGGAGAGAGAGCAGTACTTAGTATGGTGTGTTGCATTTGATATGCACTTGAGTGACAAGGATAATTAGTATCAACGATTGCAGTAGGAAAGGAAGCTAGCAGTGAGTGTGTTTCAAGTAGAACTGTGGTACCTAGGGGATAGAGGTATCAACCTTGGATGCACCTTTGACCTGTGCAATCACAACTAGGGTTTATTCCAATCTTTTATCTTGAATGTTGCTTCTTTAGAACTGTACTGTCCTTCCTTGATGATATCGCATTTTTGCCTAAATTGATTCTTTGGGGATCTGTCTTCAGGATGTCGCCGCAGACACGGTCTATGAGAGCGGGAACATCAGCTTTAGAGGGGCCTGCCACCTCTCTACCTGAGGGACAGACAACCGTAGTTCCTCCTACATCTCCGATGCACGTAGGTGATCCTCCTCCCCCACCTGTTCAGAAGATTGCCGCAGATGTGATGGACAACCTTCCTCCTCCGCCGACTCCGATTCCCAGAGGTTTGCCCATTGACGGAACGCAGGTGTTTACCTTGATCCAAGGCATGGTAGATGCCCAGAGAGTGACGGCAGATGCTCAGCGAGTTCAAGCTGAGGCTCAGAGGGTGCAAGCAGAAGCGCACCAGGCACAAACTGAGCTGATAAAAGAAAACATGGAGAATGCTCATCAGGTGACTCTCCAAGCTTTGGAGAAAGTAGCACAGTACCAGCTGTTTCCTGGCCAGCAACAGCAGAGATCAGGCACTATAGTGGATTTCAAGAGGATGATGCCTCGAGAGTTTAAAGGTACCGAAGGGATACTCTACGCTGACGACTGGCTAGAGGATATAGAGAGAAGCCTACGATTGACCCAGATTCCGGAGAACTTGCAGATAGAAGCCGCTGGCAGTCAGATGTTCGATATCGCACTCACGTGGTATCGCACGGAGCCGAGAATTACTGCGCAAGGACTTACTTGGGAGACCTTCAAGGAACTCTTCAAGGAGAAGTTCTTTCCCGACGTGGCATTGGAAACCTTGGAAAGTCAGTTTTATGACTTAGTTCAAGGAAACATGTCGGTCGACGAGTACGCTGCAGAATTCTGTAGATTGAGCCATTTTGCATCGTCTATGATTCGGGACCCAGGAGATCGAGCCCGGAAATTTAGAAAGGGACTGACAAGAGAGATTAGGTCGCGCACTTCTGGTCGTCGTACCGCTACCTATGAGGCTATCTTGATGGATGCTCAGATCGCAGAAGAGGATCTGGATCTCAGGCCTAAGAGGAGTCATAATACTTTTGGAGATACGAATGGTAGTACAGAACCAGCCAAGCATCCCCGTATTCAGCACCAACAGCAGTACCAAGTACCATTTCATATTCAGCAACAACCATGGACAATTCAGCATCCACCACAGTACCTAGCCCCAGTTCCTATCCAATAACATCCATGGGCGTATCAGTATTAACAATAGTACCAGGCACCAGTCCGCGTTCAGCAAGATCAGCAACAGCCTCCAAGAGAGACACAGCAGACTTGTCATTTCTGTAAGAAGCCAGGTCACCTTTGGGAGAGCTGTAGAACGAGACTAGGACTTTGTTTGCACTGCGGTGCTGCAGGACATCGAGTAAGGGATTGTCTTCTAGCCCCTTATCTTCCCGGCCAGCGCGCAGCTTCAGATTATAGAGATCCAGTTAGGCTACCTGTGGAATCGTATATTGCTCAGCACCCGCGAAAGGAACCACCCCAGTAGGGTGGGGCATTTGCGATGACGGTCGAGGAGACCGATACTGCAGGTAATGTGTTAGCAGGTTTTGTTCTTTCCTTCCTTTTGTTCCTGTCTATTTGATTGATTGACTGATTCCTTAGTACCGTAGCTTGTATGCATGATTTCTTGTTAGAATGTAGTTAATGGTACCCCTGATATAGAGACTGCAATACCATGACAAGACACCATACATATTCCCTTAGGCTGTATGTTGTTTGATTGTAGGAAGTTTTTGGCCATGATTATCGAGGTTTGACCATGACAAGGATTCAGAAAGGGGTTGTGACTTGACAAGATGATTAACAAGATGAAAAAAAAAAAATCGAGGATAAACATCGATTTAAATAAAGGGCCAAGAATTTAACATGGCAAGATTTATGATCTATTAATTCCAGGAGGATTATGGCATATTTAAATTGGTTATTAAAAATTTGGAAATTCTGGGAGATTATCTTTATTTAATTGCGAGTTATGAATTTTAGAATTTTATATGAGATGTTGTAATTTGAGAATCTTTAAGTATCGCATTGGTGGGTATTTTGAGGAAGAGGAAATCGAGAAATAAAATTTTTGATGAATAAATGTTTAAATTCAAACTTGTGGAACAAGATTACATTTTTATATCTGTTCAAAAAAAAAAAAAAAAATCAAATTTGAGGAGTAGATATTAAATTTTGAGTATTGAATCGTTAACTAAAAACTCTCAGGAAAATTTTTGATAAAAATGGACTTTGATGTTATTTCGAGGATTTTTCAGGGATGTAATAATTTTATAATTTTTGAAAAATCGTGAAAGGACATTGTAGATTATAACCTAATTTCATGGATGATGAATTTAAACCTTGAGGAAAAATAATAATGTGTATGAGTAAATGCTACTATGAGGATTTTGAATTTTGAGGACGAAATTCTTTTAAGGTGGGTAGACTTGTCACTACCACGTTCCGAAAATAGGGGTATTTTTGACTTTTTAATAATTAATATTATTATAGTTATAATTAATTAATTGCATGATAGTATTTAATTTAAATAAATATGTGTGATGTGTAATTAAATATAATATTGTATACAGTGTTAATTTATTTTTAAGCTAGTAGACTTGACCTAGAAGCCTAGTAAATGAACACCTGTCTGAATTATGAAATTCTGGATTTTATTATTTTATCTAGAATTTAAATTCTTGGAGTTTGTAATTAATTACCGTAATTTTATTAATTACTTGCGCATTGCCTTTGCTTCGATAATTGGAGCACTATCCTGACTTTTGTCTTCCAACAAATTTCACAATCTTGCCCTAGACATGCCCACCTCCCATTCTGCTATTTTTGCAACTCATAATTATGCTCTCTGTGCATTATTTCTAGCCGCACAAAAATCGTCGCGGACGTTATTTAATAAACTCCTATTTTTGTATCGTTGTGCGTTCCAATCGAAAATTGGAGGCAATCTTGACCTATTTTTCGTGTGACCCAAATTAGGGTAATATTCTGTTCTGAGTCTTCTTCACTATTGGTATTGATGACCTGACCTGATTTTGGCTCCATGTACTCCTAATTAATTGTTGAACACAACTTGCATTTATTTCTATTTAAATTGAGAATACTATTTTATCTGATTCTGAAATTCCAATTTAATTCCAGTGCCCTGCTATTTTAGCCCACACCAAATCTTACAGCGCCCCCTGGCCCTACAAAATACTGGACCCCGAATCGCCCACCAAATTTTTGTCATTTCATGCGTCTGTGCAAATACCCAAATTTAAGGGGGTTAATTTGCAAATATGCATTTTTGGTGTCAACACCCTTTGATTTAACAATGAGGGAACCTAATATTTTAATTAAACTCTCACCCTCATTTCCCACATGAATTATTTTCCCATGTCCAATCTGGACCACTCATTCTAGGGGTTCAATCACCACCCTCCATCACACCCTCTCTCTCCCTATTTAATATCTTGTACCCTCAAACCCTAATCCCAAGAAACCTAGGATTCCCCACCTTCACAAGCCCCCCACATCCCCTCTCTCATACGTATGTAATTTCTTTTTCTCCTTCTTCCTTTCTTCTTCTCTTTTCTTCTTTCCTTCTCCTTCTTCCTTCCTCCTTCTTCTTTAATATTTTCCTTCATTTGAAATTCAAATAGTAAAAGGGGGGGATACTGTTCATTCCCTATCACCATTGAACAGTTTTCCGGCGGTCAGCACCAACTGCTCCCGGCGGCTCCCCGCGGCGACTGCCCGACCGAGCGGATCACCTCCGACGGCCGACTCCTCCAGACTCCCCACTCCAGCCATTGGCCCGGCGCTGCATCTGCTCCCGGCATCTCCTTCTCCTACAGCCGATCCTCCAGCGGCCCCTTCAGTCTCCGGTGGGCCAGCCTAGCTCCGGTTCCGAGCTCCTCCAGCCCGGCCATCTCCCCGCTGGAACTCCCGCTGCTCGGCCATCCCCCTCACGAGCTTCCCCACGCTCGAGTCCCTAGCCGAGTCCCCCTCGCCGCTGCTGTTTAACTCCGGCGGCCACCCCGAGAGCCGTTGCACCCTGCAGCCGACCACCTCTGCACAACCTCCGGCGGTCAGCCCCACTGCTCCTCTGTGCAACCCCGGCGGCCCCATTAACTCCGGCGCTGCCCATCTCCTCCCTCTGCCGATCAATACCACCACCATCACCAACTATTACCACCACCATCAGTCGACTCCGACAGGCCAGCGGCTTCCCCCTCCGTCCGGCCGGCCAAGCCCCCAACTCACAGTGAGTTCTTCTCCTCTCTCCCTCCTTCTTTTATATATATATATATATATATATATATATATATATATATACATATATATATGTAGCTAATGTATGTAAGTATGTATTTGTGTAGGTAGAGATGTGTAAGAGTATATGTATTAGCATATATTAATTAATGCGTAGATAGATGTACGTATATACGTATACGTATATTGGTGTAAGTATGTGTATACATGTATTATATATATATTTAGCATATTTTCAATATAAAATTGATTGGCAATGTATGTATTTTAGAATATGTATACGTATATTATTTATTTTATTATTAATTGTATAATTATAGTATGTATAATTAATTTTATAATATGTAATTATTGTATACCTATATGTACACTGTTTTTTCATAAATTGTACTTTATAAAATATACACTATATTATTAGTATAATTAATGTATATGTATTTATATGTATTTAATTAATGTGAATGTAAGTGTTATATATATATTTAATTGGTATAATTACCTGAATATAGTATAAATATTATTTTGGTATAAATATTATTTTGGTAAATATATATAGTATATATATAAAACTGTATTGATATATATGTAATAAAATACATATTTTGGTATAAATGTATAAATATATATATTCTTATAATGGGACTTATGTACATTTTTTCATAAACAAATAATATATACTTCCACTATGTACATACAGTTATACCTATTTTGTATACTTTGGAATAACAATATATATGTATTATGTTTAATTATTAACAGTATGTTTAATTGGTATATATATATGGTAGGTATTAATGATTAAAAATAGGTAATGTGTTTTATCCCTACTAGATAACCCTAGTTGACTAGTGCCCTGCCTGGCATGGCCCTGAGGCCAGTATATTTCTTCTGTGTGTTAGGGTAGCATCTGATACAAGTGTTATAATTGTGATATATTTATAGGACTGTTGGTTCACCAAGGAATACTCTGGAATAGGACATCGATAAGTACCAGCTAAGGACCCAAGGCAAGTACATTCTCTGATAATTTCCAATTCTTGATAATTTCTATAAGTTCAACAATCATGAAATGTTACAACTGAATCTTTGACACTGTGCTACACGGACTAGTATAGCTTGGATCTGCAGTCATGAGATGTTACCTTGATTATCGTATTGACATTGTACACGACATGTATATTAGACATCGTACATGATAGACTTGCCTTGCTCGTATATCATGACGTGTCATGGTTGGATCCACAGTACTAGTTGGGGGCGGGGAAGTAGTTAGTAAGAAATATGATCATAACCCTTATTGTAGTATAGAACAATTATAAGTGTTAATCATGCTCTTCACCCATGATTAGCCAGGCCTTGTAGCTATCGTACATGTTCCCAAGCCGATCTATTTTACAATATCTAGGGGCATTATCAAAGGCTTTCAATGGATTGTCAGAGAAGAGTGGTTCTAACATTCCATAAATAGTCCTTTGCAACCTATTGTTATTGGGAAGATTGTAGGTACAAACTTTTGTATAATCAATGAGTGTGACTGGTTTTTCACCACGCTGTGCTGTGTGTATAAAGTTTAACGCTAAGGAAACAGGAAAATGTACTCTAGGGATAGATATTCCGTCAAGTTCAAATGTGTGTGTGTTATATGGTTTATAGAACACTTAGAATAGATTACAGTTCCCTATTTTAAATCATATACTACATCACCCGTATATGATACTGTTCCTTGTTCTTTTTATTTCTATACATGCACTGACTGTATCATATTGCCTATTGCCTGTCTCTTTACATTGCCTGTCTCTCGTTAATTGCCATTACATTTATTTCACTGTCTTCTCAATAGCTAGCATGACATGTTTTATTGTATTATAGACATTATCAATTAATGGAACTGTTATTTGAGAGTGTTGCTTTGCTCCTTCCTGACTGGAAACATTTTTCCAGACTATGCCTTAGAGGACCGCTGTCCGACACTGTATGGACCATATGGTGAGTAGCTGCAGACTTGGTAGTCTAGTTGTGATTCCGGGAGGACTAGCCAGAAATTCCTATTTTTTAGTTTGTTCTTTAAGTAGACTATTTGGTACCGGATTTGTCTCCGACATTTTTGATGAGACTTGGTTATTTGTTGAGTTAGATTATTACTTTGACTTGTGTTGTATTTAATTAAATTTCTATTCATTATCTTATCGTGCTGTAATCCTGTGATTGAGTATGTGCTCGTTTATTTGTGTCATCCGTGCCTCCTTATGGAGAGTGGATGTTGTGTGACATTAGCTAGATAGTATCAAGACCTTGACAGCGTTCTACCGCCGATGCTGCGGCATAGGCTGGACGTACCCACGCACTCGTGCCCCTAAACCGGGTGCAGGTCGTGACAGATATGTAGTAGTGAACTTGAGTTGGGTGCCCAAACTCGCCTACAAACTCCTTCAGAAATAAGAAGTGAAACGACTATCCCGATTCGAGACTATGCCGATGAAAACCCCATGTATCCTGACGATCTGCCTCATATACATCTCTACCAGATTCTCTTTTGATAAACCTACCTTGAAAGGCAAAAAGTGGGCTTACTTGGTCAACCTGTCAAAGATGACCCAAATCGCGTTTTTCCTCCTGGAGATCATGGAAGTTCGGACAAAAAATCTATAGTAATGTGCTCCCACTTCCACTCTAGAATGGGTAATGGCTGAAGTAAACCGCCTGGCCTCTGCCTCTCGGCTTTTACCTGCTGGCACACTAAGCATCTGGATACAAACTGAGCCACTTTTCTCTTCATGCCTGTCACGTCCTAGTCCCAAAATACGTAGGACTAGGAATACGTAAGCATGTCAGCCGTATGTATATAGAGACTCCAATATATAAAAACCATAACACATACGTTCGTTGTATTATGAATATTATCTCACATGTGGTATATATAGTCGCAAGTCACAGGCATAACTAAATCTTATCTACAGAATCAAATAGGAATAAATAACCAATCAACTATATAACTGAATCAAGCATAAAATACTTGATAAGAATAAGTAGTTGGGTGGAGACAAATCCACTACCAAACTATAATATAAGAGAAACCACATAAGAACATCTAATGAACCATGAGACTATAAAAGAATACCTCCTCGAAAGAGATAAGTAGCAAGTCCTGATCCGTACTCCTGCGAATAGTCAAGATCGTCTACACCTGGAAAGGGACTATGTCCTTAGAGGGACGTAACAAGATACATAGAAGCATACCAATTTGAATACAGTAAACATACATAATAGACAGAAAATATATAAGTACGCTGTACAAGACAATCTATATAAATATGCATAATGAGGACAACTTTTTGACGTATGGGCATGGGTAGGCTACTCGATCTAAATCTCACAACTCACACACACGGCAGGGACATCAGAAATTGACATACCTCGGGGGTAGCAACCAGCACGACACCATAAATCGACATACCTCGGGGGTAGCGACCAGTGCGACACACTACCATAGTGCGTGCTAGATACTACAGTTTACCAGAGTGGTTATAGCCATACGTCTACTGATTGTCCTTCCCTCCCATGATACTATATGCCAAGTGTGTGTCAACAAATATATAGTATATAATTATGACTGAAAGAAAAATACACATGCAATAAACATATAAAAATATAATAAGCCTGCAAAGTACTGTATCAATTTGGTAAGGTATCTTGTCTGGCAAGAGAGCTGCAAAGTGTAACGTCCAGGAATCAAGCACACAGGATCAGAAACTATGGTCTCAGAATGAACGTCTCCGGATGCTGAAATAAATATCATCTACGTTCCTAGAATAAGCGAGATAGCTAGAAAATACTACAATTTCGTCCAATTTGGACACAAGGACAAAACAGTAATTTTGTGTCAAAATGGGGTCCATATGTGGCCCACTTTGCACCAGAAAGCGTGTCAGGGGTAAAGGTCTCTAAAAGGGACAAATTATAGATCAAGCCAATTCTAAACGTCAATATGAACTCAACGGTTGTTGTCTGGTAAAATAAACGAAAGATATGGAAATGAGGTCTTATACAAAAACCCGCTCTTTATGTTTACAAACAAGCAGTACAATTAATCCTATACGAGGATATCGAGTATAATTTTTTAATCTGGGTAATTATTGCTATAGGAGTCTGATCTGCAGTCGATCACTTTGTCCCTTGGACCATACGATGGTGAAGAAGTGTCGTAGAAGACAGAAAGCAGCAAAAGGTTGCTGAAGAGAGTGGATGCTCGATGCCAAAGTCGTCGATCACTACCCTTTGCCTGAGCTCTGGATTCTTCTCTCTTGAAATCTGCGACCAAATCTTGACCTTTCAATCTTCCGTTTCTCGACCTTGGATCTGATACTGGATTTCTTGACCAATTTCCGACCTCTCTACCTCTGTCAATAGAGGTCTCTATTTATAGAGTTTTAGTGACAGTGACAGTGACCACTCAGTCGGCGTAGAAACCGAGTAGTGGAAAGTACAGCACCCTTTTGCACGATGGTTAAAATAACCGTTGCCCGAGTGGGCGTAGAAGCCGAGTAGGCGTAGAAGCCGAGTGGGCGCAGAAGATAGCTGATCATCTTCTCCTGACTGAGGCCTGAGTTGGTGAAATATGCCAAAGTGATGATGTGGACGTCTTAGCCAAAATTATGGCTTTTGGAGATATAATCAAATCTCTTGCATTAAATGCAGAGATCTGCCCCCATCCTGCGTATTAAATGCAGAGGCGTGTCTTCGAAGATTTGTCATCATTCCGCACATTAAATGCAGAGACGTGCCTCGAGCCCTGTACGAAGAGCAGCTTATGACGTGGCAGTCTGTTTGTCTTCTGCGGAGCGTAGGAAGCTCACGTCTGCCTGTGTAGAACTAGGCAGCGTATTCCCTTGTATGCGTAAAAGCAGTTTACGTAAAGGGCATGTCACCAAACGATGGTTCGGTGACATTTAATCAAATCTCCTGCATTAAATGCAGAGATCCGCCATTATCCTGCGTATTAAATGTAGAGGCATATTTTGAAGGTCTGTCACCCTTTTGCATATTAAATGCAGAGACGTGCCTCGAGTTCTGTCATCACTCTGTGCATTAAATGTAGAGACGTGCCTCGAGTTCTGTCATCACTCTGCGCATTAAATGCAGAGACGTGCCTCGAGCTCTGTACGAAGAGCAGCTTTTGACGTGGCAGCCTGTTTGTCTTCTGCGGAGCATAAGAAGCTCACGTCTGCCTGTGTAAAACTAGGCAGTGTATTCCCTTGTATGCGTAAAAGCAGTTTATGCAAAAGGGATGTCAGTAAATGATAGTCTGGGTTGCTGTGCCGTGCCATCATTATAACCGTCGCCTGGGTAGTCGTGCAGTACTCTTTGTTAGGAGTCCAGACGTCAGGTTCATTGCATGATCTGACAGGTTCATTTCGAAGAATACGAAGCGTTCCTCGTACACTTCAATGCTGTATTGAAAGCGGATGAGTTTTACGCTATAAAGGCGATATAGCACCCTTTTTACGCTAAAGCAGCCTGGACATACTGTATTACGCGGATGGTACTTGAGCTTATATTTTACTCTGTACTCAGCAAAAAAGCTCTGTTGCACGTTGTGGCTCTAAAGTCATCTTTTTACGCTTCCCCGCATCAATATGCTGCGTATAGCTATCCAGCATATTTTTTATGCTTCTACAAGATCTCCTTCAAAGCTTTTAAATTCCTCATAATTTAAAATGCTTTGAATGAAGCATAAAACGGTCAAGTCTGACACGTCCTTTAAGGCTGACTTTATGGCAGAGTTATTGGAGATCCGTTGGGATTCAGAGGGCTCTCTCTTGCCTATAAAAGGCTGAGGAGTTAACCTGTTCTTCCCATATTTCCTTCACCACACAGAGATGATCGCTGGAGTTCATCGGGTCGACTTGAGGAAGAAGAAGACCATGTTCTTCCAGCATGTAAGGAGCCAAAAAAGACGGCATCTTCGAGCAAATGTCCTCTGAAACGATGGATCATGGAAGGATATCATAGCCTCCTTTGCTCTGGATAATCAGCAACTTTTTATGGCGGTTCTTTCGGAGAGAGGAATGGTCATATTTGACCACACAGCTTGAAAGCTGTATCTTCTCCTGATACTTTCGTGGACCAGAGAAGAAACTAGCTCTGTCCTCGAGTATTGAGTTGGGTGAAATACCTCAACTCAATCTGTCATGGCGTACGGAGCATGGGATCTGCATCATTTATGCACGCCCAGTTCTGTATACTCCCGCCATGTATCATTTTCTTGTTAGTCGGTTGCGAAAACCGACTAACTGTTGGAGAAGATGGATGAAGAAGCCCACAAATGCGAGAACCTGGCAGAACAGACTCTGGGGGTGGCCTTCCGACGACGACGAAAAAATCCTTTGTAGACGGGATTTCCCTCATATATAATCATGAAAATGAAGCAAAACCCTTTTGTAGACTGGATTTTCCTCATATATAATCATGAAAATGAATAAAATCGTCTTCTTCTGTGCATATGATTATTTTGCCATATACTTTGCTGTGAAGTCTGAATATGTGTAGCTTCGACACGTCTGATAACTTTACGCCGACTCTGATAGAAAGAGTGCTAGGTCCCGTCCTGTCTTTTACGCATAACTAGGGATGCGTAGAAAGCCGCTTAGCATTCGAGTATTCGAACTGTCCTGCTGTTAGGAATGAGGAACCGCGTAGAATTCTGAACTGTCACTTCTCATAAACAGAATTCTTGTTCAGACATCATCTTCAAGAATGATTTCTCAAAAATCCCTTGGAACATGGCGAGAAATGGCTGTCAAAAACTGAGTCGCCATCTTGAATTCGTAGATGAAATATTCAGACTGGAGTCTGGATGAACTTCCAATCGACCCAAGGAGAAGAGTCATTTTCAATGTTAAACTCTGTATGCTTCGGGAACTTGGGATATTTTGAGGTCAAAAAGGAGTATCTTCTGTGTGAACTCTTGCAATTGACCGCCTTGAGAATCGTTCAGATGTACGCGTACTCTGGCCTGCATATTTTTTAGATATGCAGAAAGTCATCGATCTGTAACTGTAGATGAGCATAAAATCATAAGTTCGTAGCCTCTCGAGCATAAAAGCTGCTGAGCATGAGAGCATCCGGGAGTAGAAACTGTAGATTTGTAGCTTCTGAAAAGAGAATCTTCCGAGCGTGAAGTCGTAGATTTGTTGCCTCTGAGCGTAAAAGCCACCGAGCGTGAAATCATAGATTTGTAGCTGCTGAGCGTGAAGTCGTAGGTTTGTAGCCTCTCGAGCGTAAAAGCTACCGAGCATAAAAGCATCCGCGCGTAAAACCATAGACTTATAGCCTGTGAGCGTAAAATCGTAGATCTGTAGATGTCGAGCGTAGAAAGCTCCATAGCGTAAAAACTACGGATCTGCTTTGCACGAAAACTTTTCGAATTCGCTGACTGTCCGCCTTCTCTGAGTAATAGGCTGCCGTAGTACCCAATCATAACCTAATATTAATTATGAGATTTGGTTCGAGATTCGAGGAGTCCATCAGAACTCTATATATATCCCAAGCTTTTGAGGTAAAAACTTTTCATCCATCTTCTGCAAAAGAAAGCCTTCGACTGTTCGAGTTCTTTTTCGTTTCCTCTCCGAGCCTTCAAAGTTTTCAGTAATGGCCCCAAAACAACTCCCCTCTAAGGGAAAGAATGTTGATTCTTCTTCTCGCTTTTCTGCCCAAGTGAGAGCGACTTCGGTCGGGCAAGGCGAACTTCATTCTGAACGAAGTGTCCCGTCGACGAGCAGTGCACCCAGCCTTAAAGGTAGAGCTTTTGGGACGAAAAAGAACGACTGAAAATCCTTCGCACACGTTGTACGTGAACGCGCTAGGTCGTCTTCTGTGCTGATAGCCTCTTCGAGGAAGATGATGCACAGAGATATTTCATCTTTTACGCCCACATTTCTAATGTGTCAGCGTAAAAACTCTATATTTTCGCAGTCGGGCGTAAAAGCTTTGACTGTCGAAACTTGGCGTATACTATAAAATTGAGTGTTACGCTTCTGGATGGAAATTACGACGTAATAACTCAACTTTGACAGTCTGGCGTAAAGCACAGACTGAATACTTCCAACCTTGAATTTTATGTCTAGGAAATGGATTCCGGCGTAATGATCAAGTTTTTACAGTCTTGGCGTAAAGCACAAACTGTTGATTTTTGGCGTATGCTGCAAGATCTGTAATGTCTAGTTATAGGAACTGATGTGTTTTCTTGCATTCTTGCAGTTAACTTGCATGCGTCTCCGCTAGCCGATGTGATGGGTTCTGCTGCCGGGATGCTGCATTCCAACTATCTGGAGGATCTGTCGCACGTGACATTTCCTATCTCCGGGCCCCAGTATCCCGAAGGAAGGGAAATTTTGATATCGGCTCAGGGCGAGCGAACGCTGCTGAACATGATCAACGGAGAGCCCCTGACGTACATAGACGGGGACCAATACATAAAGCCGACTTTTCTCTTCGGGGACATAATTGACAAGCAGTCCCAGACGAAGCCCAAGAAAGAACTCTGGGTTTTCCCTGTCGGGGGCTTGGTCCTGTATCTGCCCAAGATGCTGAGAGACTATCCCATCTCGTCATTCTTCCATGCTACACATCCCAGGAGGATGTCGTGGACGCTGACTCCCGATCTTCACGGCCGGGCAGGGAAGATATTTTACCTGAAAGGAGCTAACCAGGGGTCGTTTGTCAGCCGCCCTTCCGGCTCTGTGATGCCATTCAGGGGACTATACCCGGGCAGTGTCCCGAGTGAAGACAGCTTGGTGCTCCAGCCGGTGCAATTACCGAATTTCTGCAATGATTTCATGGGGTACGGGGGAGTATACCCCAAGGTGAATCCTCGGTGCAATGGGTGGATCACCCCAACAAATCTTCGATGGGCTCGCTTAGCTGACTGGGCCCTGAAGCATTTTTAGACTGAGCTGGAGAGCATTGGTCTGTTTGCAGCTATAAGCGCTACCAGTATTGGGTTACCTTCAAACCCCAATCTATTTTTGGCTCTGATGGAGCGATATATCTCGCTCACCGGGACTTTTGCCACTCCACTGGGGGAGTTGGGATTGGCCCTCCACGAGATGGCAGAGATCTCGAGACTGCCGATGGGGGATACTCAATATGAAGAGTATATTCCCACGAACCGGGAGTTGGGGGATTCAGACCCTCGGGTAGTGGCTGTGTACCAGGAGCTGATGTGCCACTACCTCACTTGCACCGTTTTTTATGGTGAGCCTTCAGATTTGGCTCACATCAATAAATGGGCGTCCTACCTCTTCTTTCACCGGGCCAGAAATGCTAAGCCGGAGAAGGTCTTGGATAGCAAGGATCAGCCTTTGAATCTTCTGAGCGTGCTTACTGCTCAGGTAGTCGACGATCTTATGGAGGATGTTGGGGCTCCGGACCAGATTCTCGACGAAGGGATAGGGAAATATCCCGCAGGCACTAAGGCCTACAGCTATTTGAGGCATTGCCGCAGGCCTCTGTCCAAGGAAGCTCAACTAGCTGGCTTCCTCTCCATATGGCTGCGCCGACTGGTGGTACCTGACATCGCCTCTGCAGACCGTATTCTCCACAACACGCTATGGCCTGTAGTGCGTCTAGTGTTCGGGGCAAGACTGGGCTTGCTCCCTGCCATGGTGTACCGTATACAAGCTGGCCTTAGGGCCATGACTGATGGGCTGCTCGCCGATGAAACTTGGCGTGATAGCTTTCCCAGGGTAGAGTTACCATACCTGTATTTGATGGGATGGTTAATTCTCCATAACCGCAGGGTGATGTCTCCCGGCTCTGGCAGTAGTTCGGGGGGTAGTTTCTTGTTAAACTTCAAGAATTCCTCCTGGAACGTGACCATAGTTTTAGACTGTCAATGGGTGCTGAACTTCAGTCATAGCTGGAAGCTTTTCTGCACTGTTCCCTCTGTACATCTCAATCAACAGGGGATCAAACTTCAGGATGTAGGCGATGGGCAGACCATTCTTTCTCCTGAGGCTTTTAATTAGTTGGTCTGTATTAGACCTTCCCATTTACTGTACAGAAGCAAAGACCATTGCTTCTTGGAGCCCTACCTGCCTAGTCGGTTTGCCAGGCAATTCGGGTATGACCAGTTGCACGTGGGCAATGCCGTCACCAGCTTCAGGTCCAGGGGTGGACTTATTGATGGAGCCAGAGGATGGTGATATTTTATCATGGGTTGCACTGAAGCAACTTTTACCGTGCCCGTCATTTCACTCTCCACGGAGCTGCATATTCTCCACTCGTATGCCCAGTTCTATGTGGCAACCAACACCTTCCATCGCGATTTTGATATGCATGGAAGTTTTAAGATGCCCTCTTCCAAGCCTAGGGGAAGAGTCAAAATCCCTTCGGTTTTTTCTGACGAGGGTGAAGAGTCCGTTACTCCGGATGAGCCTCTGTTGTCGGTACCGAGGGGTGAAATATCTCCGCCTGCAGGGGCTCTGGTAATTTCTGGGAAACGAAAGGCTCCTGCTCCGAAGGAGACTTCCCCTCGCAAGAGGAAGAAGAAGACGGTTACTCGTCCTCTCCGGATTCCTGGTAATGAGGCTCCTAGAAGTGAGCTTGTATCTCCCCCTGTTGGGGATGATTCTTTGATTGGAGGTTCCTCGCCTTTTAGAGAGGGACCCTCTAATGTTCTGGATGGTGGTACCGGGAATCTCTGCTGGAGGCTGCTGTCGCTGCTACCGCTTCGGGTAGTGGAACGAGATCGCCTTCAGGGCCGAGCACAATAAGATTCCGTATACCTTTATCCAGATCAGCATCGGGAGAGACCCCTGCCATTTCTGTAGGTGCACCCAGCTAGATTCCACCTGACGAACCTCGGCTGGAACTTGACGAGGACCTGGAAGAATATTTGCCAGTGTCGGTTAGCACACCTCCTTCTCCAGGTATGATAGCTTGCCTAACATCATTAAGAAATGATTTAGCTGTACTGGCCACAAACGCGACATATACACCATCGGCCATGGGTAAATGTCGTCTTTACGCCTCTTTTTAAAAAAGTTAACATCATTTCGATATTAACTTCCTTTTGTCTTCTTTTCAGGGGAAGACATCTTCGGGGAGGACAGTATTGACGCGCCTTTTGGCACTATTTCAGGTCCTGGCGGCGACACGGAGGTGCCTGACTTTGAAGAGGAGACACTTTCGGGTGCCGGCTCGCCCGTCAAAGAGATTCCGATATCTCAAGAGGAGGACGAGCCTGTCATTGCGACAATGCCTCCTTTGAGTACGCCGGTCATTTCGTCCGGTGTTGGCGCTTCTTCTTTTGTCGCACCACCTATTGAGGCAAAGGCCGTGGCAACATCGTCTGCGGTCGTTCCTGGAGAGAGGTTCGCCAATATCGCAGCCACTCCCAGCGTCCATTCGGATCTGGCTATGCTGACCGAACAGTATATTGGTATCTTCTACACCACTATGAAAATATTGATATCAATGGTGTTGGAGAAGAATCTGAGCTTTGAGTCTCTGAGGAGGTCCTCCCAGTTCGCGATAGTGCCGATCAGGGACTTTAATGATACTGGGGTAGCTGACACATTGGAGCAGATAGTTAATGGTTTGGAGGAACCCATTAATGAATATCAGCAGCTATCTCGAGGCAGCATTGACGACCTGGTCCAGGCTAGGTTCGACTCCTTTAGTGCAGAGCTTCTTGGGCAACTGGAATCTCTAGACAAATTCGTCCAGGAACAACAACAGGAGATGGATCAGGAGCGTGCCCAACTGGAGTACGTTATTCCTGAGCTGACTCAGTGCGAACTCGAATATGAGAAAGTGACAGCAAGGGTCCGCAGATTGAGAGATTAACTCGCTCAAGTGGAGGAACTGGTTGTCTCTTTGTCGGCAACTCGAGATGTGTTGACGAATCGGAATGAGATGGCCCAGCAAAATCTGACGCAAGCGGGCATTGTCCGTATAGGTTTCGTACGTACTCGGTCTGAGCTATCCGCTTTGAACAATGATGCAGCAGGGTTGGAGCGTGCTCGCGCTGACGTCTTGAACTCCAGGGATGAGAGGATGGCTGCTCTGGCACGGCAGATTCGTGACCTAACTGCTCCTCCCAAATGATGTACTTTTTTGCTTTCTAAAGTAATTTTGCTCTTTTTTGGGAATAATAAAGAGGCTTTCATCTGACTTTGTGGACCCATCATTTTGGAATATAAATGACAGGTTTGGGTGAGAGTGATATCAGAGGTAATATGGACGTGATATACTCTCGGTAAGTTTTAGTAGGACATATCTATTCATAGGTTATATGGACATGATAGAATATGCTTCAGCTAAAATTTGTACACAAAACAATATCAGAGATAATATGGACGTGCTAGGTCTTGAAGTTTCAAATTAGTTAAACATATATATTCAGAGGTTATATGGACGTGATAGAATACGATCCAACTAGTTTTATTTTGGAAGTAGTTTTGTCAGAATGAGATTTTTGCCATATTCCACTTGAGCAGAGGAGGTTAAGCATAGTACCTCTTCAGGACTTCAGGAATTTGCCATTGATAGGATCTATTAACAAGTCTCCATTAGGCTTGGCTAACCTGTAAGCGCCGTTTGAGAATGTCGTCTCGATCACATAAGGGCCTTCCCATTTGGGCTAGAATTTGCCCTTACTCCTGTGAGTAAGAATCATCGGCCTTCTCACAGCTAAAACTAGATCGCCAACTTTGAACACTCTTTCCTTTACTTTTTAATTAAAAGCTCTGGAAATGCGTGCTTGGTAGAACGCGATGCGCTGTTGTGCTTGGAGGCATTTCTCATCTAATCCTTCTAGCTCTTGAAGCCTTAACAGGTCATTTTTTTCTTGAGTCAACTCATTAGCCACGGCTATCCTGAGTGACGGAATCTGGATTTCGATGGAGAGAACTACTTCACTCATGTAAACCAATAAGAATAGGGTATAACCCGTTGGTGCTCGTACCGTTGTGCGGTATGCCCAGAGACATTCTCCCAGCTTCTCATTCCAATCCCTCTTGTTCGAAGAGACAAACTTTTTCAAGAGCTTGATAATGGTTTTGTTGAAAGCTTCCGCCAAACCATTAGCAGCAGGATTATATGCTGTAGAGGCCACATTTTGTATCCAATTTTTATCACAAAATCGATGAAATGCTTGGCTGATGAACTGAGGTCCATTGTCATGAATTATCCTCCCCTGGTATCCCGAAGCGATAAATGACGTGATGCTTGATGAAGCTGATCATATTATATGCCTTTACCTCAGCAAGAGGGATCGCCTTTGCCCATTTAGAGAAATAATCCGTGATGGCCAGTATGAACCGGTGACCTCTGGAAGAAGACGGGTGAATAGGACCAATAATATCCATACCCCATGCTTCGAAAGGCCAGGATGCAACCGTAGGATGTAGATATTCAGAAGGTTGATGTATAAAGTCTGTATGGACCTGACAGGCTCTACATTGTCTCGCATACTTTATTGCATCTATGGTCATAGTAGGCCAGTAATAGCCCATTCTCCTGATACGATCCTGTAGCTTAGGACCGGGTTGATGCGCTCCGCATGCGCCGTCGTGAGCTTCACGGATAATCCGCTGTGCTTCATCACCAGAGAGACATCGTAATAATAGTCCGTCATAAGACCGGCGATATAGACATTATGAAGACGTCGAAATAGAAGCACAATGATCGTCTTTTGACGGATACTACTTCTTTAGGGTCCTCCGACAAGATTCTGTATGCTACAAAATCTATAAAGGGACTTCTCCAGTCTCTCCTGGGATGATCTGTGTTCACAGCATAGCTGTGTTCTATGTGAATATTATTTATCACACAGAATAAATCTCTGTTAAGAAGGATCACCGAATTCTGCGTTCTTATAGGAGTAGCTAAATCTGCAGCTAGACTGGCTAGGGCATCAGCTTCCAGATTCTGAGATCGAGGTACATGCTCTAGGAAAAACCCTTTGAATGTCATGGCTATCTCGACCGTTACTCGGTGATAGGGGATAAGGTCTGGATTTCGGACTTCATATATTCCTCTGACTTGATTGACGATCAGCAGAGAATCATCGAAAGCTTCCAGAGATTCGAAGTCCAATTCTTTAGCGACTTGGAGCCCGATTAGTAGAGCGTTATACTCTGCCACATTGTTAGAACAGGGCTTGCTAAGAGAATATGCTCCTTAGATGACGAGTTTATCAGGAGTAACCAGGACAATTCCTACTCCCGAAACCACGTTTCCCCTATGACCAATTCTGGAGGCGCCATCGAAGAACAGTTGCCATGCATCACTTTCCATTACAGAATTACATTCTGCAACTTCGTCGGGAATGTCCTCGTATAGTTTGGAGGTCTCTGGGATCGGATGAGCAGCTAGGAAGTCAGCCAACACTTGGCCTTTGATGGACTTCTGAGGGACGTACACCATGTCATACGGTGTTAATAACATCGCCCAAGTCGCGAGTCAGGAATTAAGAATACTTGGCTTGTTCATCAATACCCGGAGAGGATTGATCCTCGAGATGATGTGAAAGGTTTGGCCTGTGACATAGTGCCATATTTTCTGGATAGCGAACATCAGAGCCAAGCATTCTTTCTCCACTGGATTATACCGGTGTTCAGCTCCGACCATCATCCTGCTGAGGTAGTAGATAGCCTGTTCGTGACCCATATCGTTCTTTTGTGTGAGAAGAGCTCCCAGAGAATGATCCATCGCTCGAACATACAGCACGAATGGTCTTTCTATGACGAAAGGCACCAGAACTGGCGGACTAGTGAGGTAGCGTTTGATATCATTAAACGCTTGCTGACAGGCTTCGTCCCATACGAAGGATACACCTTTCTTCATTAGACGAGAAAAGGGATGACATCTCCCAGAGAGGTTGGATATGAATCTCTGGATATAAGCCAGACGACCTTGAAATCGCCTGAGTTCCCTCAGATTGCGGGGCGGTCGTATTTCTAAGATGGCCTTGACTTTGTCAGGGTCCACTTGAATGCCTTTGGCGGTAATGGCAAATCCCAGGAATTTGCCACTAGATACCCCAAAAAAGGACTTTGCAGGATTTATTTTGAGTTGATATTGGCGCATCAACTTAAATACTATCTTCAAGTCTTGGATGTGATTATCCTTGAGGCGGCTTTTGACAACTACATCGTCTACGTAATACTCTACTATTTTACGTAAATGCTCATGGAATATGTTACTCATAGCCCGTTGGTACGTAGCCCCGACATTCTTCAATCCGAAGGGCATGACCGTATAGTAATATACCCCCAATGGTGTTTGGAAGGCAGTATGCTTCTCGTCTTCAGGATGCATCTTGATTTGATTATATCCTGAAAATCCGTCCATGAAAGACATATGTTCAAAATCGCATGTATTGTCAATAATGACGTCTGTGATGGAAAGCGGAAACTCATCCTTGGGGTAGGCTGCATTCAGATCTCGGTAATCGATGCAGACACGTACTTTCCCATTTTTCTTCATGACCGGGACAACATTGGCGACCCAGTCGGGATGTTGTTCTTCCCGAATGAAACTGCAGGCTATCAACTTCTTGATTTCAGCATTAATGGCGTCCATCATATCCGGGCGGAACCGGCGTTGGTGCTGCTTCACAGGCTTCGAATCGGGCAATATATTGAGCTTATGAGTAGCCACCTTTGGATCAAGGCCTGGCATGTCCTCATAATTCTACGCAAATACGTCGATATATTCTTTTATCAGCTGGATAACTTCATCCCTTTCTGCTTCGGAAAGATTATTACTGATAAATATCTGCTTTGGCGAAAGTTCATCCCCAACGTCAATCTGGATAACTTTATCTTCAGTGGGAGGTTCTCTCTGCTTGAAGCATAATTCCCATTGTGTATCCATTTGCTGAGCCCAAGCTTCATTCTCAAACAGTTCAGATTCTTGTTCGTCTATTTTGAAGGAATCTGTCACTTCCATATTTACTGATAATGTTCGTTCGAGAGCATGAGATGAGTCGGAGGGCGCTGAGCCATTTTGAGAAAAGAAAAAGATATCCTCGTTTGACTCAGGAGTTGCAAGGGAGGTGGTATACCGTAACCCGAAATAAGTTCATTGATAGTAGGGATCGCCGTATAGCGGCATTCGTCTGCCTTTCCTGTAGTTGAGACCTAGTTCCAGCTTCAAGTTATAACCCATACTTTGCATGATCATCAAAGCTTGCGGGCTGTATCTGTGAACCTGCATTTTATCGATATCGTCATCGGAAGAATCTTCTTGCACAGTCGGTTCATTGCGCATGCGGCCGAAGACTATTGAATGCTGACTGCTACAAGTAGGCGGGACAATGAAGATAGAATCCTCATATGGTCCATATGTCATGGTGACATTGGATGATGATGCCACTTCCCACATATACGGATGATAGGAATCTATAGCTTCCAAGAATTTTTGCGCCATAGGTTCTATATCGTCATGGGGGAAGGATTCCTGATTCGGAATTTGAACATCAATATACTGGAAAAGAGAATATTTATTATCATCTGAAACTTTGTTCACGGTTGCATTTACATCAATCGGCCGCCTGTTGCACCGAAGGTTGATGACCAAGGGTGGAGGCTTCTGGTTCAAAGTGATCACTAGAGGATCATCCTCTTTTCCTGACCTGGTTTTGTTCAGGTGGATAGCCATAAGCTCTATGGCTTTTGGACGAGTAGTCTGTCCTTTCACCTTGATTGACAAAGGTTCCTCGGCAGAGGGTTCTTCTGGCTCCCGGTGGGATTCCTTCTCTTCTTCGGCTGACACCTCTTCCGTGTATTCTTGAGAGTACAACATGGCATTAGAGTAGTAGGATTCTACTCCTTTGAACGGGTTCAGGTCAGCAAACTCCGTTTGTACTGTTCCTTAGGCGTCTACATATTTAAAGCATTGATGTAGAGTCGAAGGAACGATATTGTGGTCGTGGATCCAAGGTCTACCTAGCAGAATGTTGTAGGACACCTCTGAATCAATGACATAACATGTAGCCACTGATCTGAGGTTGCTAATCTGGATCCTCAAGCGAATTTTTCCCAACGGCTTACTTTTCCTGGCGTTGAAACCCACGATTGTAGTGGTGGTGTAAGCCAATTCGCTGGTAGGAATCGTCAGCGGTCTAAGCAGACTATGAGGAATGATGCTGATTGATGATCCCAGATCTATGTGAATCCGGTCGACCTCCATGGAACTGACGTACCCGGTGTAATAGAGGGGTCTGTCATGCCTGTTATGTTTTAACAGCATATCATCTTGAGTGAAAGTGATATTCGGGACCACCTCCATCACACTGTGGCATTGAGGGCATGCAGATGTTGGGAACCATAGTTTTCCCTGTGCCACCTATATACAACAGGTTGGCCATCTGGGTAGCTGATAATCCTCGAGGAGGGTGTCTTTCAGCAAATTGAGCCTTCTTTACGCTGAGGGGCTTCTTCTGGCGTAATTTGGAGCTCTGCTCTGGTTGGCGTAAAGCTGAGGATGTCCTCAGTCGGCCGTCAGCTTCTCGCGTAATCCGGAGGGCGGGCAGATTGTTCCCTTGCTAGCGTAAAGGCCAAGAAGTTGAGTAGTCTGCCGCTTGCTTTCCCTTGCGTAGATTGCAGGGATCATCTGCTTTTTCGTGGAAGGCAGATACATTTTTACGCGCGGAGCACGTTTGGGATTCCTGATTTGGCGCTGAGGCATTATCAGAAATTTTGTCTATTCCTTCACAGACAGGAGACAGAGTTTTACGCACAGAGCGAGATGTGTACTTTTGGACTAGCGCTGAGGCATTGCCAGAAGTTTTGTCCGCCCTGTCAGGGACAGGCGACTGAATTTTACTTGCAAAGCGCAGAGTATACTTCTGGATTGGGCTGAGGCATTGCCAGAAGTTTTGTCCGCCCTGTTAGAGACAGGCGACTGAATTTTACGCGAAAGGTGCGGAGGGAGCAATGCTACAACCTCGTTGGTCGGAGAGATCAAAGTGATCGGAGAGTCGACAGGAATGGTAGAGGATGTCTTGGGCATCCAGACCTTACGCAGTTTCTTGTTGTCTTGGACAGAGAGAGAGTGAGAGCTACCCCCTGTTCGAAGCATATCATCGTAGGCAGACTGGTCGAACTGGACGACCAGTGTCTTCTTCACGGATCCTACGGATACCATATCGTGTTGAGTAATTGCTTCCTCATCAGAAGAAAAAGATGTCCCCAACAGAGTCGCCATCTTGTTGTCTGATAAAATAAACGAAAGATATGGAAATGAGGTCTTATACGAAAACCCGCTCTTTATGTTTACAAATAAGCAGTACAATTAATCCTATATGAGGATGTCAAGTACAATTTTTTAATCTGGGTAAATATTGCTATAGGAGTCTGATCTGCAGTCGATCACTTTGTCCCTTGGACCACACGATGGTGAAAAAGTGTCATAGAAGACAGAAAGAAGCTTCGAAGGTTGCTGAAGAGAGTGGATGCTCGATGCCAAAGTCGTCGATTACTACCCTTTGCCTGAGCTCTGGATTCTTCTCTCTTGAAATCTGTGACCAAATCTTGACCTTTTAATCTTCCGTTTCTCGACCTTGGATCTGATACTGGATTTCTTGACCAATTTCTGACCTCTTTACCTCTGTCAATAGAGGTCTCTATTTATAGAGTTTTAGTGACAGTGAGCACTCAGTCGGCGTAGAAACCGAGTAGTGGAAAGTACAGCACCCTTTTACACGATGGTTAAAATAACCGTTGCCCGTGTATAAATGACCTTTTGAATGAGTGTGTGACGCGTGCTCAATTAAGAGACAACGCGTATAACTGCTGCGAAGATCATGGTGTAAAAGCCACGTAGGTAGTTATCCTTCGCGTAGAAGAGGTTGGCGTAGAAGCCAATAACTGTCACCATGGCGTAGAAGCCAAGTAGTTATCAAACCGGCATAGAAGCCGAGTAGGCATAGAAGCCGATTAGGCATAGAGGCCGAGTGGGCGTAGAAGCCGAGTAGGCGTAGAAGCCGAGTGGGCACAGAAGATAGCTGATCATCTTCTCATGACTGAGGCCTGAGTTGGCAAAATGTGCCAAAGTGATGATGTGGACGTCTTAGCCAAAATTACGGCTTTTGGAGATATAATCAAATCTCTTGCATTAAACACAGAGATCTGCCCCCATCCTGCGCATTAAAAGCAGAGGCGTGTCTTCGAAGATTTGCCATCATTCCGCGCATTAAATGCAGAGACGTGCCTCGAGCCCTGTACGAAGAGCAGCTTATGACGTGGCAGTTTGTTTGTCTTCTGCGGAGCGTAAGAAGCTCACGTCTGCCTGTGTAGAACTAGGCAGCGTATTCCCTTGTATGCGTAAAAGTAGTTTATGCAAAGGAGATGTCACTAAACGACGGTTCGGTGACATTTAATCAAATCTCCTGCATTAAATGCAGAGATCCGCCATTATCCTGCACATTAAATACAGAGTCGTGTTTTGAAGGTCTGCCACCCTTCTGCGCATTAAATGCACAGACGTGCCTCGAGTTCTGTCATCACTCTGTGCATTAAATGCAGAGACGTGCCTCGAGTTCTGTCATTACTCTGCACATTAAATGCAGAGACGTGACTCAAGCTCTGTACGAAGAGCAGCTTTTGACGTGGCAGCCTGTTTGTCTTCTGCGGAGCGTAAGAAGCTCACGTCTGCCTGTGTAAAACTAGGCAGCGTATTCCCTTGTATACATAAAAGCAGTTTACGCAAAGGGGATGTTAGTAAATGACAGTCTGGATTGCTGTGCTGCGCCATCATTATAGTCGTCGCCTGGGTAGTCGTGCAGTACTCTTTGTCAGGAGTCCAGACGTCAGGTTCATTGCATGATCTGACAGGTTCATTTCAAAGAATACGAAGCGTTCCTCGTACACTTCAATGCTGCATTAAAAGCAGATAAGTTTTATGCTATAAAGGCGATGTAGCACCATTTTTACGCTAAAGCAGCCTGGACATACTGTATTACGCGGATTGTCCTTGAGCTTATATTTTACGCTATGCTCAGCGGAAAAGCTCTGTTGCACGTTGTGGCTCTGAAGTCATCTTTTTACGCTGTCCCGCATCAACATGCTGCGTATAGCTATCCAGCTTATTTTTTATGCTTCTACAACGGTACGTCCAATTTTGGATTCCGGTGAGCCAAACACAATTTTACCCAAAAATTCAACCGTGGGGCCTACAAATAGGTGGCTTGGTCAACTGTCTCAGAATCGCGTAAAACTTGGGTCACAGGACCAGCGTGATACCACGAATCCAATGGCATAAGTTTTATCATATTCTGACTAGCGTACACTAAATGGTGCAGTATTTTATAAAAGTCGCGATTTGGGGACTTTTCGCGGATACGGGTTGATTTCGACGTGCACACGCGTCCGAATCAGTTTTCGTGAAAGCTCACATGTTTGGATATACCATACTCACCTTTTGGTGTAATTGGTAAGTGATGAGGTGGTCTCGTTTGGTGGGACGCACTCCGTATCATAAATTTTGAACGGTTCGAAAACAGGTATTCCTAATTTTTAACCCAATTTAATTCTGCATATAACACCAAATAAAATAATATAATTGACAGAAAATAATCTTGGTTACATGGTCTTCACATAGCAAAAATAAAATCTAAGTTTGGATCTCTGTGGTGGGAGATACGAGTCCTTAAACATGGATCATCGTAACAGTTTTCTGCAGTGTAAAAGTTATGGTTTTTCCTCAACTTGGTCTCAATTTTTACCTAGGGTTTAGCGCTGTTCAGAGGGAACTAATACATAGTATTGGAAGGGGGATAGGTCGTGAATATACCGGTGAAAACGGGATCGAATTTGGTAGAGCGGGAAACTACGTGGGAAGTTGGGTTTACTGCAGTTAAATTCTGCGGCATTCTCACGAGATCCCGCGCGGTCGCGGACGCTGGTCGCGGTTGCTCCGGTCGGCGACGGCGGTGTCGTGGAGGTCGGCGGTCTCAGGGTCGACGTGGATTCGAGGAGATAGATTAGGGTTTAGGGTTAGGATTTTGGGATGTAAATATATATATAGAGAGAGTGGGGGACAGGGGGTCTCGCGTAGAGGTCTCGGCCTTCAGTGGGTTTGGGGTTGCTGGGGCTACTGCAGGTTAAAGGAATTTAGTATTAGGTACTGTGGGCTTTAGTTAGGTTATTACTTAAGGCTTTAGGAATTTGTAATAGTTTAGGTTAGTTTTTCTTTTCTTTTCTTTTTCTTTCTTTTCTTTATTCTATTCTTTTCTTTTTATTATCCATTTCTTTTTATTTCTTTACTAATCAATCAATCTATATATATATATATATATATATATACACACACACACACACACACACACACACACACACACATATATATATATATATATAATTCCAAAAAATTATATTAGCACATACAAATAATCTATCATCCGTCCACAAGGTCTCCTACATAAAATAAAATAGGATAAAATAATAGTTTGCTCCATAAATTTCTAGATGCTTATTTACATAATAATTAATTTTAATAAATTATATTTTCTAATTAAATAATAAATACTATAAATAATTAATACAGTTTTTAAAAAATCAGGGATTTTACACTGCCATACCACCACACACTCTCTCGCATATTCTGATGCATCTTGTTGGCACCTGGATGTATGGAATACTGAGAGCGATGTGCTTCCTGTAATGCCTTCTCACACAGCTCCCCACTAGGCACACATAATCTAACACTATGCCGCAAAGAACCATCCTCAACAATGGTAAAATTATCCTCCAATCCTGCTCTCACCTTAGCTATGGTGTGTTTGATAATAAACGGAAGAAATAAAACTAGGTTTATAGAAAACCCTTTCTTAGGTTTACAAACAAGAAGTACTATTAATCCTATACGAGGATGTTAAGTACAAATTTTAATCTGGGTAAATATTGCTATAAGAGTCTGATCTGTAGTCGATCACTTTGTCCCTTGGACCACACGATGATGAAGAAGTGCAGTAGAAGAAGGAGATGCTTCAAAGATTGCAAGAGGGAGTGGATGCTTGATGCCAAAATCGTCGATCACTACTCTCTATCTGAACTCTGGATTCTTCTCTCTCAAAATTAATTTTCGACCTTTCGACCCCGGACCTCTGTCAATAGAGGTCTCTATTTACAGGGTTTTAGTGACAGTAACCGTCCAGTCAGCGTAAAAGTCGGATAGTGGAGAGTATGACACTTTTTACGTGGCGGTTATAATAACTGCCACCCACGTATAAATGATCTTCTAAATAAGCGTGTGACGCGTGTCCCATGATGAAAAAATGCGTATAACTGCTGCGAAGATGATGGCATGAGAGCCACATAGGTAACTGCCCCTCGCGTAGAAAAGGTTGGCGTAGAAGTCAATAACTGTCACCATGGCGTTGAAGCCAAATGATTGTCAGGTTGGCGTAGAAGCCAAATAGGCGTAGAAACCTTATGCTGTATGGATAGGTAGCTAGCGTAAAAGATAGCTGTTCCTCCTTCTTTGACTGAGGCCTTGAGCATAAAAATAGCCTTATCACGCGCAAATGCAAATATAGCCTGAGTTGGCATATTTCAAGGAGATAGCGTACAACGTGCTCCTTATAGCTAAAAATAGCCCGGTGACGTATTCCAAGGAGATAGCGTACAACATGCTCCTATAGCTGAAAATAGCCTGATGGCGTAATGTGCAGAGGTGATGATGTAGACGTATTAGCCGTAATTATGGCTTGCCCAGTCTTTGGAGATATAATTAAATCTCTTGCATTAAATACAGAGATCTGCCACCATTCTGAGCATTAAATGCAGAGACGTATCTCGAGCTCTGTACGAAGATCTGCCACCATTCTGAGTATTAAATGCAGAGATGTGCCTCGAGCTCTGTACGAAGAGCAACTTTTGACGTGGCAGCTCGTTTTATCTTCTGCTGAGCAAAAAAGCTCACATCTGCCTGTGTAAAACTAGGCAGCGTATTCCCTTGTATGCGTTAAAGTACTTTGTATCAAGGAACCGTCACTAAACGACGGTTTGGGTCTCTGTGCCACATCATTACAGCCGTCATCTGGATAGTCGTGCAGTACTCTTTGTCAGGAGTCAGACGTCAGGTTCACTGCATGATCTGACAGATTTATTCAAGGAATACGAAGCGTTCCTCGTACACTTCCATGCTGCATTAAAAGCGGATGAGTTTTACACCATAGAGGCGGTATAATACCCTTTTTACGCTGAAGCAGCCTGAAAATACTGTATTACGCGGATTGTTCTTGAGCTTATATTTTACGTTGTGCTTAGCGAAAAAGCTCTGTTGTATGCCGATGGCTCTGAAGTCATATTTTATGCCGCCCAGCACTAAAATGCTGCGTATAACTCTTCGGCATATTTTTCATGCTTCTACAAGACCCCCTTCAAAGTTTTCAAATTTCTCGTAATTTGAAACACTTTGAATGAAGCATGAAACGGTCAAGTCTGACTCGTTCTTCGAGGCTAATTTCTTGGCAGATTTTTAGAGATTTGTTGGGATTCTGTGTGTTCTCTTTTGCCTATATAAAGGCTGAGGAGTTAACCTGTTCTTTCCATATTTCTTTCACCACTCAGAGATGATTGTCGGAGTTCGTCAGGTCAATTTGAGTAAGAAGAAGATCATGTTCTTCCTGTCATGCCCCAGTCCCAAAATACGTAGGACTAGGAACACGTAAGCATGCCAGCCGCATGGATATGGCAACTCTAATATATGGAAACCAAAATCCACACGTACGCTGTAATATGAAAATCAATCCACAAGTGGTATAAACATATGTCACAAGTCATAGGGTACAATATAAATCTCATCCACAGAAAATCAATATAAATAATAACCAGCATCTATATAACTAGATGTCAACATAAATATCTAAGGATGATAGTTGGATGGAAATAAATCCACTACCAACTCGAATGTAAGAGCAAATATTAAAATAAGTACAACACAACAATACCATATAAGAACACCATCTAGCAATCACAGGCTCGAAGAGAGGAATCCACGAAACTTATATAGCCATCCAATATGTGCTCCTGTAAATACTCAAGAATAGATACACCTGGCAGCGGACCAGGTCCTCAGAGGGACGTAACAAGATACAGAAAATACGAGCCAATTTGAATACAGTAAATATGCATATAATTTGAAAATAAATAAATACGCTGTACAAGACCATCTATATGAATGCAAATGAGGACAACTTTTTGACGTATGGGCAAGGGTAGGCTACTCGATCTAATCCTCACAACCTCACGCTCGTCAGTGGACATCATCAGCCGACATACCTCTGGGGTAGCGACCCTCGGACTCCATCAATCGACATACCTCTTGGGTAGCGACCATCGGACACGACCACCATAGCGCGTGCTAGACACTATGGTTTACCAGAGTGGTTAAAAGCCCATACGCCTAATGATTGTCCCCTATGATACTAAGTGTCAAGTGTGTGTCAACATATCTAATATATAGTAATGACTGAAAGGAACTACACATGCAATAAATAAACATAATTAAAATAAATATACAGAAATATACTAAGCATATAAAATACTATAAGCAATTTGGCAAGGTATCTTGCCTGGGGTCCTGCTGCTGGTATGAATCAGAGTCCAAGTCACAGTCTAAGTAGCCTATGTATTACAAATTTATCATGTCAAAAGATAATTTATTTTAATTTATTTAATTCTAGAATAATTACTCTAAAATCCTATTTTAATCTTATTATTCTGATTTTTATGTTAATTCCTAAATTTTGTCCAAAGAAACTGAATTTTATCAACTCGAGACTCATGGCACGCAAATCGAGGCAATCTGTTGACCAAAAAGTCAACCGACACAAACTCAACTTTCATACATGATTTTCTGTAGATTTCAGCATCAAAAATATGTTAGAATTTACGGCTCGTCCGAATTCAAATTTATTTGGGAATTATGGCACATACAAATTTTGTATTGTGCACCGATGGTTAAATTCTAACCTAGAAGTTCTACAGAATTAACAGTATATAAATACTTCGAATTAAATTCTGAAAAAACATATGTCAATGATCTCGACATTAGCTTTCCAAAACTTTAAACGGTTCATGATTTTGATTCCTGGTTCTCCCGAAATCGCAAAAAAATTAAAATACGTTTATTTTTTGACATGCTGTACTCTACGAATTTTTCAGAATTTAATACTCATAATTTCATAAAATAAATTATATAATCAGAAATCTAACCTCAATATCTTTCTAACGCAAGAAACTAGGCCTTGTTTGGAGTCTGGAGCTATGCGCAATGGCTTGTGGAAGATGAAGGAACCCTAGATGGCAATTCTCCAAAAACTCTCTCTCTAAAATAATGGGATAATTAGGGTTATATATATATATATATATATATATATATATATATATATATATATATATATATATATATATATAGGGATGTACATGCGGCTGAAAGGATATTTATAGGCTGACACGTGTCAGAATCTGATTGGATGGTTTTTGTTATATTATTTGTTTTTGATTTGCCTTTATCAAAACATTATTTAAGTCATTTTAAATCTAAATAACTCCAAATAAATATTAAAAATAATCATAAAAATTTGAAAAAATTACATAAAATATATTTTGAACCTATAAACCCTAGAAAAATAGTTGGAACAATTTTATATTTATAAGTTTACTACTATAATTAGGAGAAGCTCTAAACATTAGTTTTATCCATTTAACTAAAAATAAATAATAACATTATTCCAAAAATTCTGAAATAATTTCAAAAAATATATAATAATATTATAAACCCTATAAAATAACGTGGGTCTATTCTATATTCCTGGACTTGCACAATAAATTCTACAAGTCCTAAAAATTAGTTATTAGTCTAAATAACTCCCAATAAATACTAAAATTATTCAGAAAATTCCCAGAAAATTCTAGAAAATATATTTAACCATTTAGAACCTAAAATAAAATTTTGGAATATTTTTAATTAAGTTTGAACATAAAATAAATTTTTCAAAGTCCTAAAAAATTAGTGTTACTAGTTTTTAATTAACTAAAAATTATGAAAAAAATCTCAATAATCTAAAATAGCCTAAAAATAATTCTAAATAAATATTTATATAAGTAAATATACTAAAAAATTTATTTTCTAATTACCTAAGAGAATACTCTAAATAAATTCAACATCTATAATAAATATAATAATATAAAATATACACAAAATACCTATTTTGGGTGAGGGAGTTTACACTTCCAGCATGTAAGGAGCCGAAAAAGAAGGCGTCTTCAAGCAAATATCCTCTGCAACGATGGATCATGGAAGGATATCATAGCTTCCTTTGCTCGGGATAATCAGCAACTTCATATGGCGATTCGTCCAGGAGAGAGGAAGAGTCACATTCGACCACACAGCTTGCAAGCTGTATTTTCTTCCGTTGTTCGTGGACGAGGGCAGAAAAACTAGCCCTGTCTTCCAGTACTGAGTTGGGTCTAACACCTCAACTCAATCTGTCATGGCGTGTGGAGGATAGGCTCTTGAATAATTTATACAGGCCCAGTTGTATCCTTCCGCCATTTATCATTTTCTTGTTCATCGAGTGTGGAAGTCGATGAACTACTGCAGAAGACGGATAAAGATCTCCCCCAATGCGAGAACCTGGCAGATCTTTAAGTGAGGATGAGAAACCCTTTGTAGACGGAATTTTCCTCATATGTAATCATGAAGATGAAGAAAACCTTTATAGACTGGATTTCCCTCATATGTAATCATGATTTAATAAAATCGTCTTCTTTTACATATCTGATGATTTTGCCATATTCTTTGCTGTGATGAAGTCTGGATATGTGTAGCTTTAACACGTTTGGAAGACTTTACGCCGACTCTGATAGAAAGAGTATTTGGTCCCGTCCTATCTTTTACGCATAACTGAAGATGCACAAAAAGCTTGTTTGACATTTAAGTCGAATATTCGAACTGTCCTGCCATTTGGAATAGGGAACTGCGTAGAATTCTGAATTGTCATCTCTTCTTAGAAGGAGAATTTTTGTTCAGATCATCGTCTTCAAGAATAATTTTCCAAAATTACCTGAAAATTGGGCGAGAAATGGCTGTCAAAAACTGAGTCGCCATCTTGAACTGTAGAGGAAATATTCAGACTGGATTCTGGATGAACTTCCAATCGACCCAAGAAGAAGAGTCATTTTCAAAGCTGAACTCTGTATGCTTTGGGTACTTGGGATATTTTGAGGTCAAAGAGGAGCCTCTTCTGCGTGAACCCTTGCAATTGACCGCCTTGAGATTTGTTCAGATATACGCATATTCTAGCATGCGTATTTTCAGATATGCGGAAAGTCATAGATCTGTAATGTGGATGAGCATAAAATCATAAGTTTGTAGCCTCTCGAGCGTAAAAGCTGCTAAGCATAAGAGCATCCAGGCGTAGAAACTGTAGATCTGTAGCTTCTGAAAAGAAAACTTTCGAACGTGAAGTCGTAGATTTGTCGCCTCTGAGCGTAAAAAGCTTCTGAGTGTGAAATCATAGATTTATAGCTTCTGAGCGTGAAGTCATAGGTTTGTAGCCTCTCGAACATAAAAGCTACCAAGCGTAAAAGCATCCGGGCAAAACCATAGACTTATAATCTCTGAGCGTAAAATCGTTGATTTGTAGCTACCAAGCGTAAAAAGCTCCTTGGCGTAAAATCAAGAATCTACTCTGCACGAAAACTTTTTGAATTCGCTAACTGTCCGCCTTCCCTAAGTAATAGGCTGACGTAGTCCCCAATCATAATCGAATATTAAATATTGGATTTGGTTAGGGATTCGAGGAGTCCATCTGAACTCTATATATATCCCAAGATTTTCAGAGAGAAGACTCTTCACCTGTCTTTTGAAAAAGAAAACTTTCGACTCTTTGAGTTCTCTCCTTCGTTTCTTCTCTGAGCATTCTGAGTTTTTTAGCAATGGCCCCAAAACCAATTTTCTCCTCTAAGGGAAAGAAGGCTGCCTCTTCTTTTCGCTCCTCTGCCCAAGCAAGAGCGACTCCCGTCGGGCAGGGCGAACCTCGCTCTGAACGAAGTGTCCCACCGACGAGCTGTGCACCGGGCGTTATAGGTAAAGCTTTTGGGATGGAAAGAACGAAGAAAAACCCTTCGTACACATTGTACGTGAACGCCCTAGGTCATCTCCTGTGCTGATAGCCTCTTTCAGGAAGATGATGCACAGAGATGTTTCATCTTTTACGCCCACATTTCTAATGTGTCAGCGTAAAAACTCCATATTTTCGCAGTCTGGCGTAAAAAACTTTGACTGTCAAAAATTGGCATATACTACAAACTTTGAGTGTTACGCTCTGGATAAGAATTTCGGTATAATAACTCAAACTTTGGCAATCTGGCGTAAAACACAGACTGTCAGATTTTTGTGTATACTGCCAATCTTGAATTTTACGCTTAGGAATGAGATTCCAGCGTAAAAAGTCATATTTTTACAGTCTTGGCGTAAAAGCACAGACTGTTGCTTTCTGGCATAAGTTGCAAGATTATGAGGTCTAGTATAGAAACTGACGTGGTTTTTTTGCACTTTGTAGTTAACTTGCATGCATCTCCGTTGGCTGAGGTGATGGATTCTGCTGCTGGGATGCTGCATTCCAATTACCTGAAAGATCTATCCCATGTGATATTTCCTATTTCTGGACCCCAATATCCTGAAGGAAGGGGAATCTTGATATCGTCTCAAGGAGAGCGAATATTGTTGAGCATGATCATCGGAGAGCCCCTGGCGTATATAGATGGGGCACAATATATAGAACCGGCTTTTCTCTTCGGGGATATGATTAACAAACAATCCCAGACGAAGCCCAAGAAAGAACTCTGGATTTTTCCTGCCGGGGGCTTGGTTCTGTATCTACCCAGGATGCTGAGAGATTATCCTATCTCGGCATTCTTTTATGCCACACATCCCAGGAGGATATTGTGGACCTTGACTCCCAATCTTCACGGCCAGCCGGGGAAGATATTTTACCAGAAAGGATCCGACCAAGGGTCATTTGTAAGCCGCCCTTCCGGCTCGGTCATGCCGTTCAGGGGATTGTATCCGGGCAGTATTCCGAGTGAAGACACTTCTCTGCTCCAACCAGTTCAATTACCGACTTTCTGTAATGACTTCATGGGTCATGGAGGAGTATACCCCAAGGTTAATTCTTGGACCAATGGGTGGGTTACCCCTATAAATCTTCGATAGGCTCGTTTAGCTGACTGGGCCCTGAAGCATTTTCAGACTGAGCTAGAGAGCATTGGTCTATACGCGACTGTGAGTGCCACCAGTGTTGGGTTACCTCTCAACCCCAACCTATTTCTGGCTTTGATGGAGCGATATATCTTGCTCACCGGGACTTTCACCACTCCACTGGGGGAGTTGGGATTGGCCCTTCACGAAATGGCAGAGATTTCAAGACTGCCAATGGGGGATACTCATTATGAAGAGTATGTTCCCACAAACCGGGAGCTGGGGGATACAAACCCTCGGGTAGTGGCAGTATACCAGGAGCTGATGTGTCACTACCTTGCTTGTACCGCCTTTTATAATGAGCCCTCTGATTTGGCTCATACCAACAAATAGGCGTCCTACCTCTTCTTCCATCAGGCTAGGACTGCTAAGCCAGACAAAGTCGTAGATAGCAGGGATAGGCCTTTGAGCTTTCTGAGCGTGCTTAGTGCTCAGGTAGTTGATGATCTTATGGAAGACGCTGGGGATTTAAATCAGATTCTCGACGAAGGGATAGGGAAATATCCTGCAGGCACTAAAGCCTACAGTTATTTGAGGCATTGCCGCAGGCCTCTGTCCAAGGAAGCTCAACTGGCTAACTTTCTTTCTATATGGCTGCGCCGACTGGTGGTACCCGGTATTACATCTGCGGATCGTATTCACCGTAACACCTTATGGCCTGCCGTGCGTCTGGTGTTCGGGGCAAGACTGGGCTTGCTCCCTACCATGGTATGCCACATACAAGCTGGCCTGAGGTCCCTTACTGATGGGCTGCTTGTCGATGAAACTCGACGTGACAGCTTTCCCAGGGTAGAATTACCATTCTTGTACTTGATGGGATGGTTAATTCTTCATAAGCCCAGAGTGATGTCTCTCCGCTCTGGCAGCAGTTCAGGGAGTAATTTCTTGTTGAATTACAAGAATTCTACTTAGAATGTGACTATAGTTTTAGACTGTCGGCGGGCACTAAATTTGCACCGTCCCCTCTGTACATCTCAATCAACAGGGGAGCAGGCTCTAGGACTCAGGTGAAGGAAAGACCATTTTTTCTCCTGAAGCTTTTAATTGGTTGGTCTGTATTAGACCTTCCCATTTATTGTACAGAAGTGAAGACCAATACTTCTTGGAGCCCTACCTGCCTAGTCGGTTCCCCAGGCAGTTTGGGTATGACCAATTGTACGTAGGCAATGTCGTCACCAGCTTCAAGTCCAGGGGTGGACTTATTGATGGAGCGAGAGGATGGCAATATTTCATAATGGGTTGCACTGGAGCTGCTTTTACTGTGCCCGTGACTTCACTCTCCATGGAGTTGCGCATCCTCCATTCATATGCCCAATTTTATGTGGCAACCAATACCTTCCATCACGATTTTGATATGCGTGGAAGCTTTAGGATGCCCTCTTCTAAGTCGGCGGGAAGAGACAAAGTCCCATCAGTTTCCTCTGACGAGGGTGAGGATTCTGTCAATCCAGATGAGCCTTTGTTGGCAGTACCGAGAGGCGAAATACCTTCGCTTGCAGGGCCTCTGGTTATCTCTGGTAAGCGAAGGGCTCCTGTTCTGATGGAGACTTCCCCTCGCAAGAAGAAGAAGACGGTTGGTGATCCTATCAGGACTTCCCACCCTGAGGTTCCGAGAAGTGAGCCTGCTATTTCCCCTGTTGGGGACGATCCTTTGATTAGAGGTTCCTCGCCTTTTAGAGAGGAAACCTCTACGATTCCGACTGGCTGTGCCGAAGAATCTTTGCTCGAGGCTGCTGTCGCAGCTACCGCTTCAGGTAGTGGTACTAGATCGCCTTCGAGGCCGAGCAAAATAAGGATATCATTATCCAGATCAGCAACGGGAGAAATCCCTGCCTTGTCTGTAAGTATACCCAGCGAGATTCCACCTGATGAACCTTGATTGGATCTGGGTGAAGACTTGGAAGAATACCTGCCAATATCAGTTGACACACCCCCTTCTCCAGGTATGACAGCTCGCTTAGCATCATTAAGAAATGATTTAGCTGTACTGGCCGTCGGTGCGACATATATACCATCGGCCATGGGTAAATATCGTCTTTATGCCTCTTTTTAGCAAAAATTAACATCATGTTGATATTAATTTTCTCTTGTCTTCTTTTCAGGGGAAGACATCTACAGGGAGAGCAGTGTTGACGTGCCTTTTGGCTCTGTTTTAGCTCCTGCCGATGACATGGAGGTGCCTGATTTTGAAGAGAAAATGTTTTCGGATGCCGGCTCGCCCGAAATGGTTCCGATATCTCGAGAGGAGGATGAACCTGTCATTACGACAATGCCTCCTTTGAGTATGCCGGCCACTTCGTCCGTTGTTGGCGCTTCTTTTTTTGTTGCACCATTTGTTGAGACGACGACTGTGGCAACATCATCTGCAGTAATTCCTGGAGGGGGATTCGCCGATATTGTAGCCACTCCCAGCGTCCATTCGGATCTAGCCATGCTGACTGAGCAGTATACTAGTATTTTCTACACCACCTTGAAAATGCTGATATCAATGGTGCTGGAGAAGAATCTAGGTTTCGAGGCTCTGAGGAGGTCCTCCCAGTTTGCGATAGTGCCGATCAGAGATTTCAACGACACTGGGAGAGCTGACACACTGGAGCAGATAGTTAATGGTTTGGAATAACCCATTAACGATTATTTGTAGCTATCTCGAGGCAACATTGACGGTCTCGTTCAAGCTAGGTATGACTCCTTAACTGCAGAGCTTGCTGGGCAACTGGAATACCTGAACAAATTCGTCTAGGAACAACAGCAGGAGATCGATCAAAAGTGTACCAAATTGGAGTATGTCATTCCCCAGCTGACTCAGTGCGAAGCCGAATATGAGAAAGAGACAGCGAGGGTCCGCAGACTGAAAGATGAGCTTGCTCAAGCAGAGGCAAATGCTCTCTCTTTGTCGGCAACCCGAGATGTGCTGAAGGATCGAATAGAGACTGCTCAGCAGAACCTGACACATGTGGGTGTCATCCATATAGGTTTTGTACATGCTCGGTCTGAGCTATCTGCTTTGAACAATGATGCGACAAGGTTGAAGCGGGCTCGCGCCGATGTCTTGAACTCCAGGGATGAGAGAATGGTTGCTCTGGCACGACATATTTGTGACTTAACTGCTCCCCCCAAATGATGTACCTTTTTGCTTTTTCATATGTAATTTTGCTTTTTTTGGGAATAATAAAGAGACTTTATCTGACTTTGTGGACCCATCATTTTGGAATATAAATGACAGGTTAGGGTGAAAGTGATATCAGAGGTAATATGGACGTGATATACTTTCAGTAAGTTTCAGCTAGACATATCTATTCAGAGATTATATGGACATGATAGAATATGCTCCAACTAAAATTTGTACACAAACACTATCAAAGGTAATATGGACGTGATAGGTCTTGAAGTTCCAAATTAGTTGAACATATCTATTCAGAGGTTATATGGACATGATAGAATATGATCCAACTAATTTTATTTTGGAAGTAGTATTGTCAGAATAAGATCTTCACCATACTCCGTTTGAGCAAAGGAGATTAAGCATATTACCTCTTCAGGAATCTGCCATTGATAGGAGCCATTAACAAGTCTCCATTAGGCTTGGCTAATCTGTAAGCACCGTTTGAGAACGTCGTCTCGATCACATAAGGGCCTTCCCATTTGGGTCAGAATATACCCTTACTCTTGTGAGTAATGATCATTGGCCTTCGTACGGCTAGAACTAGCTCGCCAACTTTGAATACTCTTTCCTTTACTTTTTGATTAAAAGCTTTGGAAATGCGTGCCTGATAGAACGCAATGTACTGTTGAGCTTGGAGGCATTTTTTATCTAATCCTTCTAGCTCTTGAAGCCTTAATAGGTCATTCTTTTCCTGGGTCAACTCATTAGCCACTGCTATTCTGAGTGAAGAAATTTGAATTTCGATAGGGAGAACTACTTCACTCCCACAAACCAATGAGAATAGGGTACAACCCGTCGGTGCTCGAACCGTTGTGCGGTATGCCCAGAGATATTTTCCTAGTTTCTCGTTCCAATCTCTTTTGTTCGAAGAGACAAACTTTTTCAAGAGTTTGATAATGATTTTGTTGAAAGCTTCCGCCAAACCATTAGCAGCAGGATTGTATGCCGTAGAGGCCACATTTTGTATCCAATTTTTATCGCAAAATTGGTGGAACGCTTGGCTGATAAATTGAGGCCCGTTGTCATGAATTATCCTTCGAGGAATCCCAAAGTGATAAATGACATGATGCTTAATGAAGCTGATCACGTTAGATGTCTTCACCTCAGCGAGGGGGATCGCCTCTGCCCATTTAGAGAAATAATCCGTGATAGCTAATATGAACCGGTGACCTCTGGAAGAAGACGGATGAATAGGACCAATGATATCCATACCCCATGCTTCAAAAGGCCATGATGCTACTGTAGGATGTAAATGTTTAAAAGGTTGATATTTAAAATCTGCATGAACCTGGCAGGCTTTGCATTGTCTTGCATATTTAATTGCATCTGTGATCATAGTAGGCAAGTAATAACCCATCCTCCTGATACGATCCTGTAGCTTAAGATCGGGTTGACGCGCTCCGCATACGCCATTGTGAGCTTCACAGATAATCCGCTGTGCTTCATCCCCAGAGAGACATCGTAATAATAGTCCGTCATAAGTCCGGCGATATAGACATTATGAAGACGCATCGAAATTGAAGCGTAATGATCGTCTTTTGACGGATACTACTTCTTTAGGGTCTTCCAACAAGATTTTGTATGCTACAAAATCTATAAAGGGACTTCTCCAGTCTCTCTTTGGAAGATCTATGTTCACAGCGTAGCTGCGTTCTATGTGAAAGTTGTTTTTCACACAGAATAAATCTCTGTTAAGAAGGATCACCGAATTCTACCTTCTTATAGGAATAGTTAAATCTGCAGCTAGACTGGCTAGGGCATCAGCTTCCAGATTCGGAGATTGAGGCACATGCTATAGGAAGAACCCTTTAAAAGACATGGCTATTTCGATCGTTGCTTGGTGATAAGGAATGAGGTCTGGATTCCGGACTTCATATTTTCCTCTGACTTGATTGACGATCAGCAGAGAATCACCGAAAGCTTCCAGGTATTTGACGTCCAACTCTTTAGCGACTTGGAGCCTGATTAGTAGGGCGTTATATTCTGCCACGTTATTAGAGCATGGCTCGCTAAGAGAATATGATCGATAGATGACGAGTTTCTCAGGAGTAACCAGGACGATTCCTACTCCTGAAACCATATTTCCCCTGGGACCAGTCCTAGAGGTGCCATCGAAGAATAGTTGCCATGCCTCACTCTCCGTCACAGAATTATATTCTGCAACTTCGTCCGAAATGTCCTCGTATAGTTTGGAGATTTCTGGAATCGGATGAGCAGCTAGGAAATCAGCCAATGCTTGGCCTTTGATGGACTTCTGGGGGACGTACACCATATCATACGGTATTAATAATATCGCCCAAGTCGCGAGTCGGGAATTAAAAACACTTGGCTTGTTCATCAATACCCGAAGAGGATTAATCCTGGAGATGATATGAATAGTCTGCCCTGTGACATAGTGTCGTATTTTCTGAATGGCGAACATTAGGGCCAAACATTCTTTTTTCACTGGATTATACCGGTGTTCAGCTCCGACCATCATCCTGCTTAAATAGTAGATAGCCTGTTCATGACCCTCATCGTTCTTCTGTGTGAGGAGAGCTCCCAAAGAATGATCCATTGCTCGAACATACAGCAAGAAAGGTCTTCCTATGACCGGAGGTACTAGAACTGGAGGATTAGTGAGGTAGCGTTTGATATCATTAAACGCTTGCTGACAGGCTTCGTCCCATACGAAGGATACACCTTTCTTTATGAGACGAAAAAAGGCTGACATCTCCCAGAGAGGTTGGATATGAATCTCCAGATATAAGCCAGACGACCTTGAAATCCTCTAAGTTCTTTCAGATTGCGGGGTGGCCGCATTTCTAAAATGGCCTTGACTTTATCGGGTTCCACTTGAATGCCTTTGGCGGTTATGAAAAATCTCAAGAATTTGCCACTTGATACACCCAGAAAGGACTTTGTAGGATTCATTTTGAGTTAATGTTGGCGCATCAACTCGAACCCTTTCTTCAAGTCTTGGACATGATTATCCTTGTGGCGACTTTTGACAGCTATATCTTCTATGTAATATTCCACTGTTTTACGTAAATACTTGTGGAATATGTTACTCATAGCTCGTTGGTATGTAGCTCCGGTATTTTTTAGTCCGAAGGACATGACCGTATAGCAATATACCCCCAATGGTGTCCGAAAGGTAGTATGCTTTTTGTCTTCAGGATGCATCTTGATTTGATTGTATCCTAAAAATCCGTCCATGAAGGACATGCATTCAAAACCGCATGTATTATCGATTATGACGTCTGTGATGGGAAGAGAAAACCCATCCTTGGGACAGGCCGCATTGAGATCATGGTAATCAATGCAGACACGTACTTTTTCATTTTTCTTCATGACCGGGACAACATTGGCGACCCAGTCAGGATGTTGTTCTTTCCGGATGAAACCGCGGGCTATCAACTTCTTGATTTCAGCTTCGATGGCGTCTATCATATCCGGGCGAAACTGGCACTGATGTTGCTTCATAGGCTTCGAATTGGGTAATATATTGAGCTTATAAGTAGCCACTTTTGGATCGAGACCTGGCATATCCTCATAATTCTATACAAAGACGTCGATATATTCTCTTATCAGCTAGATCATTTCTTTCCTTTCTTCTTCGGAAAGATTGTTACTGATAAATATCGGCTTTGGCGAAAGTTCATCCCCAACATCAATCTGGATAACTTTGTCTTTAGTGGGAGGTTCTCTCTGCTCGAACCTGAGTTCCCACTGTGTATCCATTTGCTGAGCCTAAGAGTCATTCTCAAACGGTTCAGATTCTTGTTCGTCTGCTTCGAGGGAATCTGTCAATACCGTATTTACTGATAATGCTCGTTCGAGATCATCATATGACGAGCCGGAGGACGGTGAGCCATCTTAAGAAGAGGCAAAGATATCCTCATTTGACTCAGAAGTTGCAAGGGAAGTGGTATACCCTAACCCAAAACGAGTTCGATGACAGTAGGGATCACCGTGTAACGAAATTCGTCTGCCTTTTCCGTAATTGAGACCTGGTTCCAGCTTCAAGTCATAACCCATACTTTGCATAATCTTCAAAGCTTGCGGACTATATCTGTGGACTTGTATTTTACCATCATCGTCATCGGGAGAACCTTCTTGTACAGTCGGTTCATTGTGCATGCGACCGAAGACTATTGAACGCTGACTGCTGCGAGTAGGCGGGAGAATGAAGATAGAATCCTCATGTGGTCCATACGTCGTGATGACATTGGACGATAACACTACTTCCCACACATATGGATGATAGGAATCTATAGCTTTCAAGAATCTTTGTGCTATAGGTTCTATATCGTCATGGGAAGAGGATTCCCGATCAGGGATTTGAGCGTCAATGTACTGGAAAAGATGATCTTTATTATCATCAGAAACCATGTTCCTGGTTGTATTTACATCAATCGGCTGCTTGTTGCGCCGAAGGTTGATGACCAAGGGTGGAGGATTCTGGTTCAAAGTGATCACTAGAGGATCACCTCCTTTTCCTGACCTGGTTTTGTTCAGGTGGATAGCTATGGGCTCCATAGCTTTCGGGCGAGTAGTTCACCCTTTCACCTTGATTGACAGAGGTTGCTTGGTAGAGGGTTCTTCTGGCTTCCGGTGGGATTCCTCTTCTAATTTGCTTGACACCTCCTCCATGTAGTCTTGGGTGTACAACATGGCATCAGAGTAGTAGGATTCTACTCCTTTAAACGGATTAAGGTCAGCAAACTCTGTTTGTACTGTTCCTTGGGCATCTACATATTTAAAGCATTGATGTAAAGTCGAAGGAACGATGTTGTAGTCATGGATCCATGGTCTGCCCAGCAGAATGTTGTAGGACACCTCTGAATCAATGACATAACATGTAGCCACTGATCTGAGGTCGCCAATCTGGATCCTCATATGAATCTTCTCCAATGTTCCTGGCGTTGAAACCCACGATTGTAGTGGTAGTATAAGCCAATTCGCTGGTAGGAATTCTCAGCGGTCTGAGCAGACTATGAGAAATAATGCTGATCGATGATCCCGGATCTATGTGAATCCGGTCAACCTCCATGGAACCGACATATCCAGTGTAATAAAGGGGTTTGTTATGCTTGTTGTGTTTTAACATCATGTCATCATGAGTGAAAGTGATATTCGGGACCACCTCTATCACACTATGGCATTGAGGACATGCCACAGGTTCTTTATCAGGGGACTTAAGCTCGGTCAAGTATGCATCCGCCTGCATTAATACTTCACTCAGGGCTTGACGAGTATCTTTAGAGAGCCTGAGTAATTCAAGAATGGACAATCTGGCTGGTGTAAGAGCCAATTGGGCCAGGATGTCGAAGTTATACGGCTTCTCTAAACCTTTGTTTTGAATGTTTTTCAAAGGTTTATCGAAGTGCACTTCCTTTTGCTTCCCCTTGTCTGCCGAAGTTGGTCTCGAAGGACCGGCCTCTGGTATGACAGGTTCCGGTTCTGAAGGCTTGGCAGCTGGAATGTCTGTCGATGCTTCTTCCTGACTTCCTCCATAGTCCTTGAGGTAGGCTTTCCCTGAACGGGTTCCAGTAGCCAAAACCTCATCTTCTGATGCCGAGTGTACTATAACCATGTGACATGGTTTACGTTTTGAGTTCTTCTTAGACTTAGCCTTAGCAGCTTGAGTCTCTTCCTCGATTTCTGACACCAGATCTGGATGAACCCACATAATCTCGCTCCTCTGAGTAGTTAGTGGTACCAGGTCATGATTTTGACCTCTGGCTGGAGGAAGATTAATGATGTTCATCATTGTCCGCAAAATAGGTACAACACCATCCGGAACTTCTTGGGGAGGTAGATTGCCAAATTACAGGGAGATCATGTTGGCTGTGACCGTCTTCTCGCTGTTGGGCAGAGTGATGGCCTTAACATCGATCAGCTCCTGGATCTTCCTCTTCAGTACATAACATGCCTTTGTGGGGTGATGTATGTACCTATGAAAAATACAGTACTTGGGGTTATTAGTACTGCCAACTTTATTAGGCCGTTTCACTTCAGGGAGGGTAATCTTGCCGCTTTTGATGAGACACTCGAATATGCTCGGAATATCATCGTCGTTGAAAGAGTACACTTCAATGGGCCTGGAAGTCCCAGGTTTCGTCTGTGTGGTTGCCGTAGTCTTTGGCCTGGACGTATTGATCGCCAGAGCTTCTTTTCCTTTCGAACCACGGGGATGGTCGCTGTTGAAAGATAACCTCTTGCCTTTATCAGAGGTAGATATCATAATCCCATTATCACGTGCCTTCCGACTGTTGTCCTCAGCGGCTACCGCTGAGATAATAAACGAGGACCAATCATGGAGCTGATATGGACCTGTGAACACCGAGATCACCGGAAGAAGGTTCTTCCTGCAAATGTCCACCAATGTCGAGTCTGGAACTCCGGGAGGCATTTAAAATAGTGGCTTGACGAAAGCATTCGATGAAAGTATGAACGTTCTCTTTTTCCTTCTGCTTCACTTCGATGAGAGAGGACATAGACATGTCCATCCCTCCTTCGTAGAATCGAGCGAAGAATAAAGTCTTGAAATCTTCAAAGGAAGTAATGCAGTTGTCCGTAAGACTACGGTACCACTGATAAGCCACTCCCGAGAGACAGCACTTGAACACCCGAGTGAGGAGGGCGTCATTCCCTTATAATAACACCATCATCATACTGAAGTAGTTCATGTACTGGCTCGGTGATGTCTTTCCCTCAAACAAAGCCATAGTCTGTGGTTTGTATTTAGGAGGGAAAGGGACCTCATCCCAAATAGCGGGGTAAGGCTGGTTGATCCCAATTTCTTGAGCTGATCTTTGTGCTTCAAGGCATCAAATTGGGCTTTCAACTCCCGCAGTGCCTGTATTGGATCTTCAGCCGGTAGCGGGACCACGGAGTGATGAGGGATCGATTGTACTGCAATTCCAACAGTAGGCAGTACATTCTCCGAGTTAGGAAGTGGGGGAGCTGCCGACTCTTGATCTAGAGCAGGCTCTTGATTCGCATTGGTTGGTGGTAAGTCCACCCCCACACGTATCTGAGTCGGAGGGACCGATGCTTGAGCTATAGCAGTTGTGTGTTGAGTCAGCATCATCTGGTGCATATTCTCCATCATGGACTGTATCTCCTTCAGAGATGTCTCCAACACAGTGATACGTTGCTCAGTGCTTCCTGATGGGGAAGCTTTTTCGCGTTCATCTCTAATGGCATAGACTCCCATTTCTTTGGATGTCATTGAAGGGCTAGTATAGGTCTCTGTAGAGAATGACTCTATACTTTCAGCATCTAATTCGGGAAGTAGGCGACCCCCAGTATCGAAATTAGAAGAGTACGAAGCCGGTTGTCGCGACTTCGAACGGGTGTTTCGAAACACCCCAGCTTCAGTGTTCTTAAGGAGCTTGTCGAATCTCCTTTGGCTTGGATTTCTAGAGGGATGACGTCTTGAGTTCGACCTTCCTCTAGGTACGTATGAAGCCATGTTCACTGATGCATGTACGGGCTCTTCTTCCTGGAAAGACAGAGAGTAGTTCAACCGGTCGAAAACTGACCGTTTTACTTCAGAACAACAATAATTAACTATAATCCTATGACTATTACAATAGTGCTCGCTAGGAGGCATAATAGACATGTTGGAAGATCCCCTATCCTTGCGTTTCTGGATCAGATATTCCCACAAGTCAGGAGGGTTTACAGAAGAAGAAGAAGAAGAAGAAGAAGAAGAAGATGGCTTGTTCCTCTTGTTTACATCAGTTGGCATGCGGATATTGGGAACCATAGATTTTCCCCTGCCACCCGTGTACAACAGGTTAGCCATCTGAGTAGCAGATAATCCCCGAGGAGTGTGTTTCTCCACAAACCGGGCTTTCTTTACGCTGAGGGGTTTAACCTGCGTAATTTGGAACTTTGCTCAAGCTGGCGTAAAATCGAAGAGGCCTTCAATCGGCCATCCGCTTCTCGCGTAATCTTGAGAGCTGGCAGATTTTTCTCTTGCTGGCGTAAAGGCTGAGAAGTTGAGTAGTCCGCCACTTATTTTCCCTTGCGTAAATTGCATGGACCATCTGCTTTTCTGCGGAGGGCAGATGCATTCTTACGCGCAGAGCGCGTTTGGAATTTCTGATTTGGTGCTAAGGCATTATCAAAAATCTTGTCTGTCATATCACAGACGGGAGACAGAGTTTTACGTGCATAGCACGGAGTAGACTTCTGGACTAGCACTGAGGCTTTGTCAGAATTTTTGTCTGCCATGTCACAGACGGGAGACAGAGTTTTACGCGCAGAGCGCAGAGTAGACTTCTGGACTAGCACTGAGGCTTTGTCAGAAGTTTTGTCTGCCACGTCACAGACGGGAGACAGAGTTTTACGCGCGGAGCGCGAAGGTTGCACAGCTACAACCTGGTTGGTCGAAAAAATCGGAGAGTCGGCAGGAATGGTAGGGGATGTCCTGGGCATCCAAACCTTTTGTAGTTTCCTGTTGTCTTGAACAAAGAGAGAGTGAGAGCTACCCCCTGCTCGAAGCATATCTTCGTAGGCAGACTGGTCGAACTGGACGACCAAGGTCTTCTTCCTTGATCCTACTGATACTGCATCATGTTGAGCAATTGCTTTCTCGTCAGATGAGAAAGAGGTCACCAGCAGAGTCGCCATCTTGTGTTTGATAATAAACGGAAGAAATAAAACTAGGTTTATACAAAATCCTTTCTTAGGTTTACAAACAAGAAGTACTATTAATCCTATACGAGAATGTTAAGTACAGATTTTAATCTGGGTAAATATTGCTATAGGAGTCTGATCTGCAGTCGATCACTTTGTCCCTTAGACCACACGATGATGAAGAAGTGTCGTAGAAAAAGGAGATGCTTCAAAGATTGCAAGAGGGAGTGGATGCTTGATGCCAAAATCGTCGATCACTACTCTCTATCTGAACTCTGGATTCTTCTCTCTCAAAATCAATTTTTGACCTTTTGACCCCGGATCTCTGTCAATAAAGGTCTCTATTTATAGGGTTTTAGTGACAGTAACCGTCCAGTTGGCATAAAAGCCGGACAGTGGAGAGTATGACACTTTTTACGATACGGTTATAATAATTGCCACCTACGTATAAATGATCTTCTGAATAAGCGTGTGACGCATGTCCCATGATGAAAAAATGCGTATAACTGCTGCGAAGATCGTGGCATGAGAGCCACATAGGTAACTGCCCCTCGCGTAGAAAAGGTTGGCGTAGAAGCCAATAACTGTCACCATGGCGTAGAAGCCAAATAGTTGTCAGGTTGGCGTAGAAGCCAAATAGGCGTAGAAACCTTATGCTGTATGGATTGGTAGCTAGTGTAAAAGATAGTTGTTCCTCCTTCTTTGACTGAGGCCTTGAGCATAAAAATAGCCTTATCACGCGCAAATACAAATATAGCCTGAGTTGGCGTATTTCAAGGAGATAGCGTACAACGTGCTCCTTATAGCTGAAAATAGCCCGGTAGCGTATTCCAAGGAGATAGCGTACAGCGTGCTCCTATTGCTGTAAATAGCCTGATGGCGTAATGTGCAGAGGTGATGATGTAGACATATTAGCCGTAATTATGGCTTGCCCAGTCTTTGGAGATATAATCAAATCTCTTGCATTAAATGCAGAGATCTGCCACCATTGTGAGCATTAAATGCAGAGACGTATCTCGAGCTCTGTACGAAGATCTGCCACCAATCTGAGCATTAAATGCAGAGACGTGCCTCGAGCTCTGTACAAAGAGCAGCTTTTGACGTGGCAGCTCATTTTGTCTTCTGCTGAGCGTAAAAGCTCACATCTGCCTGTGTAAAACTAGGCAGCGTATTTCCTTGTATGCGTAAAAGCACTTTGTATCAGGGAACCGTCACTAAATGATGGTTTGGGTCTCTGTGCCGCACCATCATTACAGCCGTCGTCTGGATAGTCGTGCAGTACTCTTTGTCAGAAGTCAGACGTCAGGTTCACTGCATGATCTGACAGATTCATTCGAGGAATACGAAGCGTTCCTCGTACACTTCCATGCTACATTAAAAGCGGATGAGTTTTACGCCATAGAGGTGGTATAATACCATTTTTACGCTGAAGCAGCCTGAAAATACTGCATTACGCGGATTATTCTTGAGCTTATATTTTACGCTATACTTAGCGAAAAAGCTCTGTTGTACGCCGATGGCTCTGAAGTCATATTTTATGCCGCCCAGCACTAAAATGCTGCATAATAACTCTTCGGCGTATTTTTCATGCTTCTACATGGTGCTCCTCATAAATACATCCTCATACTGGTCTGTTTTGATCCTGTCCATCAACTCTGAGTGTATTTGTAACCCCTATATCTGCATAGCAAAACCAAAAACTATCACCTCAATGCCCAAGCTCTCCAAGTCCTCCAACAAATACCAATCCTGCGTCAAAAATATAGCTACCGGATACCTGCTCAAGGGATCCCCACTTCTGGATGATATTTCAAGTTACGATATTTCACACATGGACACTTATTTTTTTTGACGTCCATGTACTCAGGGAATGCCTTGGCGAACTACAAGAACTACTCTACTCCCTCTATGTATTCATCTCGCACACCACACATATCATCAGGATGACGGTTGTACATCCATAAACGATGAAGAAGGTAGTAATTCAAATCTATTTTAAGATACTTCTGCAAAGATGAATAGACATCGTTCAAGTATATTATGCAAATGTTCATCAAAGTGAGTATTTAGGTCATATCGTTAGTATTCGAGTTGTGATGCATAAAACCTAATAAGAAATAGGTAAATAAACCTACAAGCCATGAGACCTTTGGATCTACCTTACGCTCTGGTGGGGAAATCCATGAGAATAAAATATAAAAGAGAAGGGAAGACTTATGTCTCATGGCTTCCGACACTAGAGCAGAAAGTAGAGCCAAAGATTTTAAACTCAAGTAAATGAATGTCGGAGGGAGGAGCCGTGCGAGGGAAGAAGCTGCACCGGAGGTGTTTATCAAGTCATTCTAGGTCAATACCTTTCTATACTAGGTATGTATAATTAAATATAATTTAGTCTAGTTTAACTAAATTTTTATGTACTTTTAATTGGCCATAGTCTAGACTCCATATAACTAAGGTCATGCACAAGTATCATATGTACATCGGGTAGTACCTTTTTAAAAAGTATTTTTTATTGCTTCATGATGACATTGTTGTCCCTAATATCCACAAGTTCTTTATACTTGCTTTTGGCATAGAGGGAGCTCGATTTGTCCATCTATAGGGTCGAACGTTAACATGCCCAGGCCGTATCCATAATTTAACCTTCTTTCTACATTATCAAACCATTTGTGATTTTCTTATCTTAGGGCTTGGCTTTTCCCTTCTCAATTTCATTCAGACTTAAACTCTCCTCTCTCTTACTTTCTCTCAAATCCACAACCATCCCAATTCTAACTCTTCTCCTACTCAAAACTTCTTACCCTCTTCAAATCCTCTTACTCCCCAAATTTCCCAACTAGAATAATGGCTTTCTCTACCCCTCCAAACTGCTCTCCTTCTCCAAGTTGGGTGTATGTGTGTCCATGACAGTATCCGTGTCAGTGTCGGTGTCAATGTGTCAAAACCAGCGCTAGTTAAACCTGAGAATTAGGGTGTGTGCATGTATATGTCACTCTCAATGTATGTTCGTGTCAGTGTGTGTCTGTGTCATTGTCAAAAGAATTAGGGGTTAGAGTTTACCTGAGAACGAGGGTGGGCGTCGAAGGTGGTGAGGAGCCGGTGCATCACGTTGGAGGGGGAGGAGCCGAAGGAGAGGAGGGAGGACGGGCTAGAGCCGCGTCGTAGGGTAGAGGGGAGGAGCCGTAGGAGAGGAGCACCTGAGGGAGGGTCGACGGAGGAGAGGAGGGGAGGAGCGCTTGAGGGAGGGTTCACCGAAGGAGAGGAGGGGCACGAGGGTTTGGGGAAGGATTTTTTATTTAGGAAAAGCAATTAGGGAAAGTTAATCTGGAAAGGGCATATGTAAAATGTTAGCAACGTCGTTGACTAACGTCACTAAATATCACAAATAGAAAAAAATTAGTGACGTTACGAACTAATATATCGCTATATGTCGTAAATGTAAAAAAACCTACAAACGTTTAACGACTAATATCGACGCTTCTTCGTAGTATCTAATTATAGTCACTAACCGACGTAATTAGTCGTAGAATGTGACATTTTGTGATGTCTAGTTATGGCATTGCTAAATTTATAAAATTTAGCGACATTTTTTTTGGAGTCGCTAAATCCGTCGCTAATATACCATATTTTGGTAGTGTACATGCCCGTCTGAACCACCTGCACAATACTTACCATGACCACCCCTGTCTGAAGACATAGTTAGCTTGAATAGTTTAAATATACGAGGGGATCACTGGCATAATACTATAATGGATGAGTTATAATCATAGATGAGGATGGTGTGCAATGCAAGAAATATGAAGCGCTATATGCTATCCCGTCTTGTACATGAGACTTATCGTGAAGTTCTATCTAGATTGGATCGGTGCTAGTGCCCAACGACCATCCACAGAAACCATAAAACCTTGTGCACAAGTTGTCTGTGATCAAGCGGCGTCTAATATTAAGTTATAAATTGATGAAGTATAAGGCAACGCAAGCACGAGATAAATAACATGGCATGATATATTTTACATAGTCTCCCTGATCAGTTTATTGTATAGCAAGGTGTGTTATATACATAGCACAATCATAAAAGAAGTATATATTCCAACTAGAATTGAAACATGATAAAAGAACATTTTAACCGAACTAGCATGCAACAAGGTAATCGTTCATAAGTTAATTGACAAGCAAAAGTAATCCAAGTCTATTTTATTTTATCTTGACATATTTTAGTTATTATGGTATCGTTTGATCGGAACAATCAAGAAGGCAAGATTTTAGATGTGAATACTTGGAAGAAGGGTCAAATAAATCGAATTATAGCCACTCACAAGTTGGTGGGGAGAGGAAAGTAAAAATGGGGTTCTTCAAGACTCCGCTCGTGCAACGCCAACTTTACGATCACCTGCATTGCCACAAACATATGATCAATACCTCTTCTCTACTTTCCAAGCTCGAAACAAAAATGCATTTCAACGAACAAAAGCAATAAAATCTATCAAAACTATTCAAGAAAACTCAAATCTGAAAACCAACTTAAAAGTACGAAAGCAATAAGGCGAGAGCAAAATCCAGGCAAAAAATTTGCAGCGGAGAGGTCCCTCTTGGCTCTGTTGCTAATTCCATCATTGGGGCACGATTCACTAAATATGGGAATCGATTCCGAAGAAACCAATCCATAACGAGGAAAATATCTTGATTCAATCTATCATGATCGAACTATACCGAAAGTATTTCTTAACCGTGCTCCCCGAAAAGGGGGAACGGGGTACCACATACTAACCAACTAATAAGAATTTTTGTTCTCGAAACTTAGGAATAGAACCTACCATTATGAAATAATGAAGGAAACTTTTCCTTCATCTCAGACTAAAGTTCTCATGTTGACTCTTCGACCGAATGATTTCTCATAAGCACGCGCAAGAGAAAAACCGAACGACTTCGAAGTATCTTCTCCTTTCGATCTAAGATCCACATTGGGTATTCAACATAAGTCAAGTCCGCCTTCAATTCAATTTGATCAAGATCCACCACATGACTCAGATCATACACGAACTTTCTAAGTTGTGAAACATGGAAGACATCGTGCACTTCAGATAATGACGGTGGCAGGGCAATCTGATATGCGACTGGGGTGACTCGCTTACGTATTTTGAACGGGCCGACGAATCTTAGGCTTAGATTCCTTTTTTTCCAAATCTGGTGACTCCTCGCATAGGTAACAATTTAAGAAATACATGATCACCTTTTAAGAAATACATCATATGTGGGAAGATTCCTTTTAATAATTCGCTAGTAAAAGGATGGACCATTTTAGGGGGATGTAGTTATTCCAACCAAACTTGAGAGTATCATGCTCCTTTCCCCCTTCCTAAGAGCCTGCCATACCGACCTACACGAGAAGCGACCATCCGTCGTCGGGTTCCACTTCAGTACATCCCATCCCTCCACCAACTGAATACTGGATACAAATAGAGCTTCCACGACCGCATCACCCAATACCAGCTTCACTCGGTCTATATCCCATCTGCCCTCCTCACCCTGTAGATGCTGAATTTTGGAAATATTCTTCCATCACCGAGCCTCCATGTAAATACCCGCACCCGTCCAATTCTCGCAATATGGGTTCCCTTCCCCCACACCAATCCTCATATATATATATATATATATATATATGTGTGTGTGTGTGTGTGTGTGTGTGTGTGTGTGTGAAATGACAAAAATATCCCTCTCGAAAAAAGTGGTAGTTATAATCCTACCCTCCTTAGAAAATTTTGTTCTCAAAATTTAAGAAAAAACTAGCACTAAAATAGAACAAGTACGATCAAGAAAGTAGGAATACCCCACGACTCTAAGATAAAGTCATGCTCACACATCACCTCTCCTTGGAATATCACTTAATCATCATTGTTTCACAAAATCTTGATTCATTATTACGCTAATCTTGAATCTTCCAGTTGAAATCCCTACATTGTTGTCACGCCCCAGTACCAAAATACGAAGACGGACATGTCCAGTTACCCCATATAAGGTGTTATACATTGTATGGTGATCACAGCTGTATAAGACAAGGGGTGCATGCTACAATTAAGTCTTTTATGGTCAAGAACTTCTATGTCTCAATCATCAACCAAGAACCAATAAGAATGAATATGTAAAATAAAGCAGTTAGGCGTCCCTGACGCTCTATCAGAATGATCATGAAACTAGTTATACAGGATGGTAAACTAGTACATTGTCAAGAGTACATGACAGTAAGACTATTCGTAGTCTGAATAATATACAATCATGTAGAGGAACTAATGTCCAGATAAACCATCTAACAGGTATTGTCGGCTAAATGCCAAAAAGGTAAAACAAAAATGATACTCATAGTGGGGGAAAAAAAAACCCACTCAAGTTTCTCGGCAGATATCCTCCTGGTGTGCCCCATCGGACTGATATAGGAAAATATCCTCGGGCTCTGTTACTAAACCTGGCCAAACAAAAATAGCGGGGTCAGTCCCCGGTAGCAAGTACCACAAAGGAGCACAAGTAAATGAAGCAAAAACTAATAAAGTACATAAAATAGGAATTTTGTGCCATAACGGCAAGTGTATGACCTTTCATCGGAGCAGTATGACACCTCTACAACCAAACAAGGACAAGAGTTGTCGCACTACTCCGAGACAGGGTACGACTAAACAATTATGAATACGACGAAGATATAAGACATCAATATAATCCAGGACACACATGCCATAATACAAGCTAAGATATATTTATAATATGCAGCTTTGGTACATGATCTATTGTGACACATTGGTGCAACCCTAAAACCAAACAAGGACAAGGGTTGAACTATCGTACCATAATAGTTTAGGTCCATAGATTACCAGCACATACTCTATTAGATCGTCCAATCAATCCTACGGCTTGTTATGTGGAGTATAAGTTATCTCAAAAATAATGTATAATAATTATCCTCAGATTATGCCAGTACCGAACATGAGCTAACCGAACAAAATAATAAAACATGCACTTGCAGGATGCACCAGTCCCCCGTAGGGCCACCACACTAAAAATAGGGTATTAGCGGTTCCAGTATTTTTATAGTGAAATAGTGGCTCGACATAATAATAGTCAGATACTGCACTCTACTAAGGTAGATAATATATAGTATATGTGGTAGCCAGCCCACAGCGCACTTAGAATGAATCTTTGTGGGAAGGTTTATTGGCATGATCTTGGGATATCATTCCCTCCCAATGTTACTACCACTTTAGTTACCTAATTAACCCTATGTTGTTGTTGAAATCTCGAGGCGTGGTCATATGAGAATTTCTCTTAACATGTCATACAAAGTACGAACACGCTAGATACGAATCTATGAAAGTCAAATCTAGATTCACCCGAACGTGTATGCAATATTCAGATAATCAATATCCTAGCCACGCTTTAGTAGTTGACTCACTTATTATTCCCGTACTGGAGAAACAATATATATATGTTTATAATATCACACGTTCAAAATTTTGGAGGCATTCTCGATGCACAACCCAAATATAATCACTTAACACGTGACACGATGTGTCACTCCTCGGTGCACATTAAATCATAAATAATTATCAGACAATAGTGGTATCAGCACGGATACAATATTCGAGTTCAATCACCAAACTACTAGTTGATCATATGAGTCTTATCACATGGGGACACTTGGTCAAGATACAATCTCCTCAAATCAGGTACACGGACTATCAATCAATTTGGAAGTCTAAATTTATCAAATCCTCGAATCAATAATTTTGTCGCCGAACGTGAGTATGGGGGAAAGTGTGAACCACTCTGGAGCAGATCCACAATCCTTAAACCAAACAAGGACCGGGATTGAAGATCATCTCCCGAGAAGAACTACACCCCTCACTCTATCCGACGAACAAGGATAAGTTAGTCTACTATTCTGAGTTTACTCTAGGTTGCCACATGGTCTACTACAACATATAATCATACTATGCACCTAGTCATTTCTAGCTCCTAGCCAGGTCCAGCACAGTCTGGTTACTAAGTCCACTCTTCTTTAGAATAACACAGACAAGAAGCCACGATCAACCACATAGGGTATGATAAGAAATATTCCAAATAAAAAAATAAACCCAAGGAATCGTGGAACGTGTATATAGATTACTAGGGTCGCATAGGATTTTATACGCGTATGAGAAGTGCACACATGGGTTATCGCATGGGTAAAACCGCATGCACTGATTAGGCGCATGGGAAAAGGCCGCATAGACAAGCTGGCTGCATGGACAAGCTGGTCGCATGCTGCCCCAGGCCGCATATGGCTCCAGAACGCATGGACTGCTTTCCGCATGAGGTAGGTGCTATATAGCGTCAAGGCAAAGTTTACTCTTGGAACAAGTGCCGAACTGATGTGCATTTAATGTGTGTTAGTGAAGTGACTGAAGTGATGGATATGACAGGCCATAAAGTATCAGAAAGAAAAGACAAAAACCATAAAAATATTTGCCATCAGAGTCATGAGTCCGAAGGAAAGTGGCTGCATGCTTTGCTTGCCGCATGAGTGTCGGTACCGCATATGGAGTCAATGTCGTATGAAAGTCTCTTGGACTTAGCGAATTTCTCATTCGTTCAGTGAATAAACACAAGGAGTCTCTTCAAAAAAAAATGTGTATTAGTCAGTCATGTGTCCAAAAGAGATGGACGTATGCTAGTATGCGGCAAGGAGTTCAGACCGCATAGCATTTTTATGCCCATAGAACCCTTTGCCGTATATGGTACTGGCCGCATGAAATTTTTATCGTCCCAAACAGCAGGTTCTGCTATGACGGAAAAGCTCTAAAACTAAAATCTTATTTTTTTTCAAAAAAACTTCGTTACAACTCCGAATCAAGTAAAACAAAGCCAAAATGCTCGAAATAAAGTGCTTCATCAACCAAAAAAACTATTTTTTTAAAATACCATGTTTTAATAGATCAATAACAACAAAAACTTTCAGAACCCATGAAAATCTAAACTTTAAAACTTAGATCTACTCAAAACCGTTTATCAAAACCAAAAACTCCAAGAACTAAAACTGACATCAAGAAGAATATTTTTCATCAAACATATTTTAATTACTACATATATGCAAAAATACGAAAATCTATGGCTTCACCACTTTGAACAAGATGTACTTGCCTTGGTGGACTAACAAACCTCTTCCTAGAACCAAGTCTAGGGATAGGGCTTAGTATTTCGGTCAAGGGGATCTCTTGAGGGAAAGAGGAAGAAAAAAGAAGAAGAAAAGTGGAAATGAGCAAAAATGAGAGAGGAGAGAAAAATCCACATATATACATACCAAGTAGAGAAAAAACCTAGAGCTCTTGAGGGTTAGCCCTAGGATTAAGTCATGACACTCTCCAACCAAATCTCAACCATCCAAAAATAGGCTTAGCGGTTCCAAGAGTGAACCGAGTCAGGTATCCATCCTATATACGGGTCCTAGCACGGGTCCATGGCAATTGCCAAGGTGTTTACTATTGGTCCCGGGTAGTCTCCCATAATAAGCAGGAATATAATTAAATAAATATAACATATTTAACAGAAACCAACATGTAAATACAACATGAATACATCTACAGGGAAAGTTTTAAAAATTATAAATTCAAGAATACCAAATCTGGGAACGGGTGTGACAATTGTCCTTGATACATTAACTCCTATCATATATTTCTAATATATTGATCCAAATATTAGAATTATGAGACTCCTTGTAAGTTTACTCTCCCTTATCCGTCAATATTTTCTCTTGTCATTTCTAGTTCTTATTATCCTTTGTCATCAATTGCACATTCCTGCAAGATATGGTTATACTAAATTTTTAGTCTTGTCCATAGCAGAGTCCCTTTTTCGAAATTTAATTCCCCTTCGAGTTTTCAAATTCATCTTATCAATTTCAAGATTCTATCTACTGTGTATGTTCCTCCAGTCTAAACATCACGTACCTTATTTTATTTGCCATTCATCAACTCTTCTCCAGTATGTGGTCTTCTCGTCCTGATTCACTATTTTTACCACCAATGTTCTCCTCTTGTAGCTTAACTCCCAATTTACCTCAATTCGTATTTGTAAATAAGTTTATCTCATTATATAATCCCTATAACTTCAAGGTTTCATTTTATTCCATCTAATCCTGTTTGAAATCTCAATTCAGTGTTTGATCATAATATTGTTTCCTTTATTACCCTCAAACACTCTTATTATTTGTATTCCCATCTAGTTTGTCTCCAATATAATTTCTCTCTCACTTAAATATACACATATTAAAATTCATCAAAATTTTACCAATTTTTATTTGATCCAAAACTTACTTAGTTATCGTTCAATTTTTTCTCAACATGTAAGCCATTGATACTCAATATTAACCAAAATTTTAGCACCATAAAAATTGAATCCTCGATTCTATTCTTTATCCTTTGTTACTCGATTTACTAAAATAGGATTCTCAAGATAAACATTACCCTCCTACTTTGTTAATCCTCAATTTGCACCACTTACTAATAAACAACACCTCCTTTATTCAAGGTTCTTATTTAACATCCTCTATTACTTCAACTTAATTCCTCGCTTTCAATCTTTAATTTTTTATATTGATTCGATTCATAATATCATTCTTTCGATAAAAATTACTCTAGTAATCTCGTACAGTTTCTCTTCAGGGTTCTATCCCTCCAATACTTCTGACTTATGAAGTTCTGTCATCAGTATTCATGCATACGTTTTTATCGTCAAATCCTTCCTTATTATCTTTTATACCCACTCACGATCTCTACTTGTCATAGATCTTACAGTCCCTACCAAGAGCTTCACTTATGAACTACTCCTTAAATATCCTAATAAGAATAGCACTACTAGGATAGACAATAATATAGTCAACGAGTATGCAAAAATATTATAATGAACCTGGTACAAATCAATACAAGAATGGAGTTACAGAAAGATAGGATAGACGGTAGAGAACATCGTTATAGAATATTTACCCATTCTTCCTTAGAAGTAACTGTTCCTCAAGGCACATTCATATCATCACATTTAATCTGGTGGCCCCTTATCATATTCTATAATCTATCATCAACTCTGAAACAAATAAATATTTCATATTCCTCAACTTGTGTTTTAACTAAATCCATAACCTTTGAGTCAAAAATTTATCTCCTCTATCCAAGTCAACCCCCTTTAATTAATCTCAAATTATTTCTTGTATTTCTCAAGTTTTCTAGATCCTCAATGTTTAATGTTTCTACCAATTTCTCATTTCCTTCATCAATAATGTATGTCACTATACTAAATCTTGAACTCGAAATATTTATACCTTTCCATCTCCATTTACCAATTTAACCTTATGATTTGAAACTTCTTAGTTCAAAATTTTGTCATCGATTATATTCTCAAAATTTATATCCAAAAATCAATGATCTTCTGTACCCTTTATTTCTAATCCTTGGTTTTCTTATTCAACTTGTACCACACCCTGATAATTCCAATTCATAAAATTTATTTGCCATCATCCTCAATACTTTCTTAATCCTTAAAATATAAGTTTTAACCTTAATATAATTAAAGTGCATCATCTATGCACTTCTCGATATTCATACTCTCAAAAGGCCTTTATGTAAGGAATCTGATAACCTTCAACCTGACCTTCATTTTTCTTATATTTTCTTAATTTTTGCTATCATTCATAATTCACTATTTCTAAATATAAATTATCATCAATTTATCCATCTATATATGCCCAAGAAATTATTCAAGAAATATATATCAAAATTTAAACTAACCATTACCTTTATCCAGTATTGGAGGGCATTGTGGCACTCGAGCGCAATCCCTTATCTTATGCCCATCAGATCCACAATAAAGGCACTGTCCCTTCCTCTTCCTACATTCCTTCCATAGGTGCCCGATCTCATGCAAAAGTTATAAGTGGGACCCCCTTTGACAAGCCTCTGATAAGTTGAAATCCTAACTGGAACATGATGCATATTCTCTATATTTGAGCGCTTAAGAGGCTCGGGGAGGATACCATCTAGTGCCCTCTTGAGTCTGGATCCTTTCTCTTAGTGATGAATAATGCCCAATAGCTATTGGATCCTCTGTCCTTGTTCCCTCTGCACTGTCCTCAGCTCTTCTAATTCTTGCAAAACCCTTGCTTCATCTAACCCCCTTTTCCCATGATCCAAGGTTGGAGGCACTGTATCCTTCGAGGTTCCTTCTACGCAAACCTTCTTGCTTGCACCCCCTTCTGCCATGCTCAAAGTCATCATTTCTGAGAATATAGATAAGCAGATAATGAGTTTCACGGGTATAAGAATTCAAATGTTACAAGAAAGAACATATATTTCTCGTACATGTATAAATAAAATATTATTATTTATATAAAAATTAAGAATTTTATTTAAAACTATGAATGTATTGTTTCTTTTAGGATTATTACATATGTAAATTATGTGTTCTTTCCATTCTATATTTCAATTTAAATTATATTCAATCAAATTCAACTTATAATTTTAAATTCTAAACATCTTTAATTTTGCCTTTCTTATAAAATTATTCGGTATATAAATTATGTGCTTATCCAAATATATAATTTAATTTAAATTAGACTCAATGAAATCCAACACATTGTTTAATACAATTTAGTCCAATATATAATTTAAAGATAAATTTAATTTTAAATTTCTTTTATCTGATTTAAAAAACTAAATAAAAATAAAATTATATATGTAAGAAAATAATAAAAATATAAAAATAATATGGATTAAGAAAAAGAATTATTTTTTAAAACTATGACTTTATTATTTAGTTTAGGATCACTCCATAGGTAAATTATGTGTTTATACTGTCACGACTCGCACCCGGGGTGAGGGCACGAGTACGTGGGTACGTCCACCCTACGTTGCAACATCGACGATAGAACGTTGTCTAGGTCAATAATATTATTTAATCGTCTCACACAATAATATATAAAATATGTCAATGATATCTTAACTCCATATGGAGGACAAGATGACGATATAATATGATAATCAATACTCAATCACAATAACAAGAGAAAGATAATGGCACGATATCAAATAGAAGAATAGAAATCACAAGATTCATAGACTACAACCAATATCCAAGTCTAATAGCCTATCAACAAAATACAAATAGTCTCAAATATAAATAATATGCCAAATGTCTAAGCTAGAGACATTCAGTACAATAGAGGAACTAGCTAAGTGTTTTCTAATACTACCTGATCCTCCTCAACGACTAGTCTAGATCCTCCTGTAATAAGGGTGTTATCTCAGCTGGCTCATCGTCTTGTGGGCCATAATATGTAGGATATCAGTCCTCTAAATAATCATCTAAAAATATATCTAGTCAGGATTGAAGCAAAGTACAACCCAATAACAGTTCTAGTAAATGACAGAAGCTATGAAACAATAATATCAATGAAAGTAAATGATAGAGAGTCACTAAGATAGTAAACATCACGACAAGGGAATATCACGACAAGTAATAGAAATGACTAAGAGCAATATGATAAGAATCATCACTGTAAAGATCTGGAAGTAAAAAAAACTATAACAATAAGTATCTTAAAATATTAGTAACATATGTGATCAGCTTGGGACTAGCATGGTCAATAAATAAAGGGAACTAGCTAAACCACAAATGTAATGCATGATCGGCTAGTTGTCACGGGCTATATTACTGCACGAATTATAAGGTATTATCACATATCCACAAACACTTCTCCTGCCCCCGACTAGTACACGAATCCAAATCATGACACATTATAACACATAAATTATGATACACGGTCTATAATATCATGTACGATGATCACGATCTATATAATCATGAAGATATCACGATAATCACTGAGTAATCATAAAAAAGGACATGATAATCACTGAGTAATCATGAACAATAACATCTCATGACGGGGATCAAAGTATACTAATTCGTGTAATCAATGTGTCAAGAATCAAATATCTCAATACTAAATACATGTAACATAGAGACTATCAAATAAGAAAACTATCAGAGAATGTACTCACTTGTGGTCCTAAGAAAAATGTGCAACTCAGTGTCCAAACTAGTTTTACACAAACCTATATCTGAAATTCTCTATCATTTGGTGTAATGAAGTAAGAACAAGCTTAAAATAGCTAATATATAGTTTTTCTAGGTCAAGACTATGTCATATTGGTCAAACTAGATTTTTATCTTGGTTTTTGGTCCATACCGAGCTTCTAGGTTAATTATAAGGCTAAACTAGTTGATACTAGGCTACAACTAGGTTTCTATGTCAATACCTTGAAAGTATTAGCTAAACTAGCTAATGTTACCAAGGATTATATATAACCTATATATACTAGCAAATGTTATTAAATAACTTATATATTTATATTATCTAACAAACCTTAATTAGGATTACCATAACCATATCTAATAACTTAATACCTCACTTACCTTGTTATCACTTAAAGGTAATACTAATACCTTAGCTATTACCTAGAGTCATGATACCTCATGAATACATTAGCTCATCTCATTAACACCCTCTTACTACTCCACTTAACCCACATTAGATATCTAAGATACATAACTATCCTATCTACACTTGAACATTTAAACACTCGCCTACCCAAGTCTGATGCACCACACTCATAATCCCCACCATTAGAGACACTCTAACACACACCCTAATATTGGTATACATATATTGCCTAACACTAAGATATTCCACCCCTGTCTACCTACTGCTGCCTCTCTTATCAACTGCACATACAATATGAATATCTGCACATACTTGGATAATCCTCTCTCTGATTTCCCCTTTTACTGAAAATTGAGCTCACCCCAACCCACTGCAACAACTGCCACCCCAAGATACCACTGCTGATGGCACGGAGTTAACTCTGTAGTAGCCTCTCTCCCCTATTTCAGTTCATGAATCTGCAATCAGGTTATAAAGCAGCAAGCCATGTTGCCTTGCTAAGCTCTACAGTCTCAAGGCTGCAGATACTTCCTTCCCCCTTAGAACACAAGACTGCAACCCAGTCTCATCCTCCCACAACAACTACTGAATGCACCATTATATACATCCTCACACACATACACAAACACATGCACCCAAGCGAACAACACCATAGTCATAATTCCTGATACCAAGTGTATCAGGATTCCTACCACACCCTGTCATAACACTCCTCCCATATCAGTTCCACACAACTACACCAACATCAACATGACATACAACACATTCCATATCTTAAATACCTTGCTCCCTGACATAATGAGACCGAGCATTCCCCCTCTAACCTCCATTGTGATACACACAATAAAACACACAAACACATATACATTTAATCATATCTATATACACCTTTATATATATATATATATATATATATATATATATATATATATATATATACATATATATATATATATATATATATATGCACATATACACACCCTATTGACAATTAACCAAACACTTGATGTGTACACTCTCGTATCACACCATAACTCATGATACACTCGCGATACACCCTCACAACACCATGATACACTCCCCAAGCCCCATGAACACAACTAATATATATATATATATATATATATATATATATATATATATATATATATATATATATATATATATATAAATATATATATATATATATATATATACATATATATATATATATATATATATATATATATATATATATATATATATATAGGGTAAACGGGATATGAGCCATAGGCTCATATTACTATATAAGCCATGCACACGTGGACCAATAGGAATGGATTCCTACATCCCATGTGCACTAGTACACTCAATTCCTATTGGTCCACAAGTGCATTGGCTCATGTAGGAATATGAGCCTATGGCTCATATCCCTTTTTCCTATATATATATATATATATATATATATATATATATATATATATATATCGTATCACACCATAACTCATGATACGCTCGCGATACGCCCTCACAATACCACGATACACTCCCCAAGCCCCATGAACACAACTAATATACTATATATATATATATATATATATATATATATATATATATATATATATATATATATATATATATATTAGCTATTTAGATGCAAGGAATTAAATTTGGCATGCTAGAGCTCACTACCCATGCAAATACCCCTCATACGATATCATATCATGGCGTACCGTGATACGCACTCACCGTATCCAATTATGGATACGTACATCATTCTGAATCATGCAGCTCAATCAAAAATCATAAAAGAAATATTCTATCAAACACCTAATGATCCAAACTCAATTTTTCTCCAATTTGGCCATAAAAATTCTTATAACTATCACAATATACCTTATATGAACTTAGTTCTTTCTTCTACGGGTAGTCCTTAGAGATGGAAGGGTTCCTAAGGGTCTAATATAATAATTAGAATAAAAATATAAAGGGAATTGAGGGTTATGCCTATTGGAATATGGATTTTCAATACAATGATCAATAAGACACAATTTGGACATAAGCTTTTAGCCAAACTCATCATCTCTAAGTGATCCTTGCAATCCAAGCTCCTAGTCTCAATTTGATGGTGAGAATAAAAGTTATTGAGAGTGATTTGAGAGGAATTGGTGGAGGAATGGGTTGATTTGGGAAAGAACTCAAAATGGGGCTAAATGAGCAATTAAAGAAGAGGAGATAGAGTATCTCCCCTCTTAATTAGGGCCGACCGCTACTCCCCTCCAAGCCAATGTAAAAAGTCCATGTTGCCCCTAATTTGTGTCATGAATGGTTTAATTAATTAAGGGATTAACTAAAAGGAAATGTTCTAATCTTAATAAATGGAATATTCTATTCATTTTCTTAATTTAATGAGTCAAATCATGACTAACTAATTGATTGAACTAATAGGTCTAGACAAGTCTAGTTGGGTCCACTTGGGCTCACTACCACCTAGTTTAACTAATGAGTTAACATACTAAACAATAACAAATATATATATATATATATATATATATATATATATATATATATATATACCAATAATATAAAATGATAAAAATATCCCTCTCCGAAAAAGTGGTAGTTACATATACCATTCAATAGTACAATTTAAATTATACTCAATTAATTTTAACTTATAATTTAAAATTTTAATCAAATTCAATTTAAAACCTGAAAGCTTTTATTAATATTCAAGTTACAGTTACAAAATTATACCAAAAGGCTAGGTAAGATATATGGAATATCTTATTAATACAATTCCAAAATTTATTTGATTCATGACTATTCTTAGTTTAGTTTCGAATTTGAACAAGTTATTTATTGAATTTGTTATTCAAAAATCTTTCTTAAAAAACTATTATTAATTAGTAGTTTTGTTTAATTAACATAATATTTTTTTTGTAAAAAAATTATCTTCCTTGAAAATTTGTCGAAACAAATTTTGGTTGATTTTGTATAGTAAATGTTTTTACGGACAAGTACAACTAAAATATTGTTATTTATATAACTAAAATATTGTTATTTATATAAAAATTAAGAATTTTCTTAAAACTACGAATTTATTGTTTGTTTTAGGATCACTACATATGTAAATTATGTATTTATCCCTTTCTATAGTCCAATTTAAATTATATTCTATCAAATTCTACATATAATTTAAAATTGAAAATATCCTTAATTTCTTCATTTTATCAAATCATTCGGTATGTAAATTATTTGTTTATCCAAATATATAGTTCAATTTAAATTGGACTCAATGAAATTAAATACATTATTTAATACAATTTAGTCTAATATATAATTTAAAGATAAATCTAACTTCAACTTTGTTTGATGTGATTTTGAAAACCTAAATCTAAAAAAATTATGTAAGAAAATAATAAAAATATTAAAATATTATGGAATTATTTTTAAACAGTATTTCTCCTCAAAATTCATTGATAAAAAAATTGGATAAGTGAAGGGATTTAAAGACGGCTAGCCTTTTCAAGACTATACATAGGTCTAAGACGGCTAGCCTTTTCAAGACTTTCTATAAAGAGTAGAGATGTATCCATAATGAGTTATACTTAAAATTAAACCACTTATATAACAAATTTCAATTCAAAAATATTTAAATATTTAAACAATTTTACAATACATTAGAAAGATTTAATTTACGTGCAACATAAGTGAATCATATTTATAAGATAAGATTACCACAAAATTTACTTATTTCCAAGCAAGTTTTAATCAGAAGAGTTGAGCAACAATTCAACACAAAATAATAATTTTTCAGAAATAAATTTATAATATTTTAGGATACATGCACCTGAGTAGTTTATACTCATAATTTATGAAATAACTAGATAAGAACAAGTGATAAAAACTTCATCAAAGAACTAACTGGATTATCAACTATATTATCCAATAAAATAGATAAATAATCTAATCGATATATACACCAACTACATACTTATCCTCCTCCATTTTTTGACTTGAAGAGTTGAACAACGGATTCAATCCAAATTAACAATATTTTTAATAACAAATTAATTTTTTTTTTGTTCCCTTGAGTAGTTTATACTAAAATTTTATGATATAACCCGATAAGAAAAAATTATAGAAACTTAATCTAAAACAATAAATTCATCAAAAACCACTTCCATACAATAAAATAGCTAAATAGGCTAATAGTTAAAGACGCCAATTACATATTTAATATATAAGATGCCACAAACGTTTATTATCCTCAACCATTTTTTGACTAAAAGAGCTAAGCAACTCTTTCAATATATATAAAAATATAGCTTTGATATTGCCGAATATTTTGTATGATTTGGTTGTTTTTATTACACTTCACACTCCCAATTATAACTTACGCTTCCGATTTAGTTGACTTAATTATACTTTTACAAATAATAATTGATTTAAACAATAATTAAAAAAAGTTTCTCTTAGAAAATATTTAATAAATTGACTTAATTATACTTTCAATATACGTCATGTATACAAGATGAAAATATTTAATAAATAATATTTATAAAAAATGATAACTTCACATGCTATGTTAAATAAAAAACTGTTACCTAGAATATATTAGAAATAGATAATACATTGTTCTAAAATTTATGTCACAGGAAACATCAAGAGAGTATAGCTTAATGCACTTAATATTGTTCTAAAACACATATTAAGCATGATAAATCATACTATATGTATATGATAGATTATGTATTTAACAAGAATGAAAAATATGACAAATGAAGAAATAAATGCTCAGATGGAGTAATTTCGTCTTCGACAACAAGAACAACGATGTGCTCGATATAGGAATCAAATGGATAATATGAATGAAGAGCAACTATCAATTCATAGAGAGCGTGAACGACTTCGTCAAAGACAACGTCTACAAGATATGAACGAAGAGGAAAGATCTCTTCACAAAGAGCGTCAAAGACTTTATCAAAGGAAACGTCAACAAAATATGAATGAAGAGGATATATCTCTTCACAGAGAGCGCCAACGACTTTATCATCTATGGCACAGAAAAAATAAGAATATTGAACAAATATCTCAACAAAGAAGGTAGGACAATTTCTTGAAACTAGTGATATTGAACATTTAAATCAATTATTGTGCGGGATAATCTACGACATAAAAATGATATAACTATTGTAGAAAATGGCCGAAATGCGTCCGATACAAATGATAATCTAAATCATGTTGTTTGGCAGGCCAATGTACCATTTGGAAACGATATCATAAATCAAGTTGTTGTTGGGAACGAAATACAAAAATTATTCCCCAAACCAGAGATAACCTGCGAGAGAACCTAGCAAAACGCACAACCCAAAAATACCAAACATAAATCGCAAACACGAAGATTTTTATGTGGAAAATCCAGATGAAAAAAACCACGGGACGATCGTGTTGGGAACGAAACATGGAAACCGTTCCCCAAACCAGAGAGTACTTACGAGAGAACCGAGCAAAATGCTCAAAACAAAAAAGACCAAACACAAATCGCAGACACAGAGATTTTTACATTAAAACCTAGATGAGAAAAACTACGGGACGATCGGAGTCCAACCCTGAAAAACCTTCACTAATGGAATAAAAAGATTACACCCTCTACAAGCTCCTCACCGATCCAACACGGATTACCGCAACTCTTTGGAACAAAAAATAGATTACAACCACGAAGAAAAAAAGACAGTGAAAAATATCCAAAATTGATCTCCTTCTCCGAAACGGCCTACAATCCTTCTTTCTCCTCTCCAAAGTTGCAATGGCACTCTGGCCACCTTGTTTCCTCTCTTTTTTTTTTCTTCTTATGTTGTTATATATTGCATGAGCCTTTACATAAACCCTTGCATGAAATAGGGTTTCCATATGAAAATCTATATATGGAAGCCAAAAATATTTATAAAAATCCAATTACATTCAATCATATATTTAATGGAAATTAAATCATAAATTGACTTACCATAAATTAGAAATCCAATTATATGGAAAGTTAATAAATCAAAGATTCAATCATAAATATATAATTAATGTCAAAGAAGAAAATCTAATATACTATATGTTTACCATAAATGTTCCAATACACGGCGCTCGATTCACTTTCTGAGCTTTTTTGACACACGGAAGGCGCTCTTCGTACTCTGGGGTATTCTCCACATAGATTGGGAACCCCACTCACTCCAACAAATATTTTCCTTCACAACTATGTCGAGGGGGTCGTCATCTCGACGACCAGCTTGCACTACTCAAACTTTTCTCTTGAAAGAATCTTTGTGAACATGTCTGCTCCATTGTCATCTGTATGAACCTTCTCAAGCGCCGCTTCCTTCTTTTCCATAATATCTCGTATCCAATCATACCAGGACTCAATGTGCTTGGACCAACTATGAAATGTTTGATTCTTCACAAGGTAAATAGCATTCTGACAATCGCAAAGCAAATGATACTGCTCTTGTTTTAGCCCAATTTCCTCCAACATCTTCTTCATCCACAGCAACTCCTTGCAAGCCTCCATCGTCACAATTTTCTCTGCCTCTGTCGTCAATAAGGCAACATACTTCTGCAACCGCGACTGCCATGATACCGCTCCACCAGCAAACATTATCATATAGCCTGAAGGCGATCGCCTCGTGTCTACATCTCCAGCCATATCAGCGTCGGTATATCCAACCAGTTTTAGCTCATCACCACCAAAAGAAAGTCTCCAATCGGCGGTGCCCTGAAGATATCGTAGAATCTACTTGACCGCACTCCAATATACCCTTCCACCATTGAAAGTATACCTGCTAACTGTGCCAACTGCGTGAGCAATATCTGGCCTCGTACACACCATATCATACATAAGACTCCTCATAGGTGAGGCATATAGAACCTGCTCTATATCTTCCTTCTCGCCCTCCGTAGATGGATACTCCTAATCGATAAACTTAAAGTAAGCCGCAAAGGGGTTACTCACTTTCTTCGACCCGTCCATCCCGAAACACAAAAGTACCTGGTGAATGTACTTTTTTTGGGACAAGTGTAGCATCTTGGACTCTCTCTCTCTCTTAGCTGATCTCCATCCCAATAATAGTCTTTGCTATGTCTAAATCCTTCATAGAGAAGTTCGCGCCCATTTGGCGCTTCAACTCCACTATCCAAGTGGCATTCTGACCCACCAATAGCATATCATCAACATAGAGCAGTAAAATAATGAAATCATCCTCAGCAAAATACCTCACAAATATACAGTGGTCCAACGTCGTCCGTGGGTAACCATGCTCCCCTATAAATGACTCAAACTTCCTATGCCACTACCTCAAAGCCTGCTTCAGACCATACAAGCTCATCCTCAACTGGCAGATCAAGTAGGACTTACCCTTCTCATAGAATCCCTCTGGCTACTCCATGTACAACTCCTCCTTAAGATCACCATAGAGAAATATTATCTTTACATCCATTTGCTTAAACTCTAAGTCGAAACTGGCTGCCAACGCTAGCACCACCCGAATAGAAGACTGCTTGACGACTAACGAAAAGATCTTATTATAATCTACACATTTTCGCTGATCATAGTCTTTAACTAACATCCTTACTTTGTATCGAGGGTGAGTAGTATCATCTGTCTGGTTCACTCTTAACACCAATCAATTCTTCAAAGCCTTCTTTCCCTTTTACAACAGCACCAGATCATAAGTAGAGTTGGCCTCCAAGGAACTCATCTCCTCCTGCATGGCCTACATCCACTCCTACCTGTGTTCGTCTTCTATAGCCTTTATGAAACTTTCGGGTTCTCCTCCGTCAGTCAGTAGCATATACTCACTCGGTGAGTATCTCATAAATGGTCGACCTCCTCTATCGCTTCTCCTTAATGGAACCACTGGTGCTGGTTGTATATCAACAGCCTTCTCCCCTTAAGATACTACCTCCTCGGCATGCTCATCCTTCTGAGGGTCACCCTAACCACCATCAGCAGGTTGGAAGCAAATCCATGTACTGGCTCCCCTATAACTGGATCATCTGTAATATTCTCTGAAAATTGCTCGAAGCAAAATAACTATAAATCAGGCAATTCCTCATCCTCAGAGGGTATCTCGGAATCCTGTGTGTTGGTCATGGTCTGATCTTCGAAGAATACTATATCCCTACTTCTATAAAGCTTTTTTCCCACAGGGTTATAGATTCTATAGCCAAACTCATCTTCACCGTAACCGACAAAGATGGACGGCCTCGTCTTTGACTCAAGTTTGGATCTCGTCCTTCGGTACATGCACGAAGGCCTTAAAACTAAACACTTGTAGGTGATTGTATGATGGCTCTTTGCTGTACCATACTTTGTCAGGCACATAACCCATCAAAGGAGCACTAGAAGATAAATTAATAACATAAGTAACTGTGTAAAGTACCTCATCCCAATAGTTGCCTGACAAGTTTACTTCTGACAGCAAATACTGTACCCACTCCATCAGCGTCCTGTTCATTCGCTCCACTACTCCGTTGAGCTGTGGTATCTTTGGTGGAGTCTTCTGGTATCGTATCCCTTGATCTCTACAGTATACATCAAAAGGAAAGATATATTCATCGTCGTTGTCGGACCGAACAAATAGTAGCTTCTTGCCCGTCTTCTATTCAACAGAGGCCTAAAACTCTTTGAAAGCGGGCAGCACCTGATCCTTAGTCTTTAAGGCATAGACCCATACCTTCCTGTAATAATTATCAATAAATGTTACAAAATAAGAATAACCACCAATGGATTTTACCATCATAGGACCACAGACATCCGAGTGAATCTATACGAGCAACGCCGGATTCCTTAAACTTGGGTAAATTTGGAAAAATACCCTATTTTGCTTCCCCAATAAATAGTGTGTTCACCCTCCAGCTTTGTAGACTTGAGTCCTGGAATCACCTTTTTGTTCACTAAGAAGCTCATCCCCTTCTCGTTGATGTGGCTGAGCCGCTTGTGCCATAACTCGGTAGACGCATCAGTAGGTGTGTTTACCTTATGTGCCCCCTGTATGCTCCCTTCCATATAGTAGAGTCCGGACCTCTTGCTTCCTCTGGCCATCACCATCAAACCTCTAGAAAGCTTCCATTGACTGTTCTGGAAGAGATTGAAGTAACCCTCGTCATTCAACCTTCCAAACGACACCAGGTTGAAACAGATATCTGGGACATAATGACATCTTTCAGAACAAAAACTGCACCCGTCTTTGTCCTCAAATGCATATCTCCAATGGCAACTGCCTTCGACACATATCCATTGCCTATCTTCAATACTCCACAGGCCTGTTATATAAATAGCAAATAGTGCCCTATTGTGAGATATATGCATTAAAGCAGCTGAGTCCACCAGCCAAGAGTTGTTATCGCAAGTGAGGTACATAACTACTACATCACCTACAATGATCATATCGCCTTCATATGTCGAGGTCATCGCTGTAGTGTTCTTGCCCTGCTTCCCCTTATCGTCCTTCTTCTCTCTCTTTCAAGCAAAATAGTTTAACTTGATGTGGCCCTTCATGCCACAATGGTAACACTTCGAGTCCTCGTACAGATCCTTGGACCTTCCCCTGCTTTTATCTCTGCCACCGTCTGGACCCTTGCTTTACCCTTTCCATGGCTGTCTGAAATAAGCGCCTCTGAGTGGGATGTGGATGAAGTGGCCTGAGAATATCTCCACATCTCTTTATTCATTACCCTGCTCTTGGTAAACTCCAGACTGACCACGCCTTCCGGAGCAGAAGTGATCATAGACATTTGTACGGTCTCCTACGAGTCTGGCAATGTACACAGCAGCCATAATCCCTGAACCTCATCATCAAACTTGACTTCTATCAAGGATAGTTAGTCAACTATGCCCTGAAACTTACTCAAATGATCCGAAATAGATGCCCCGCCCCATCTTTGTACCCAAGACCAATCATTATCCGGATCAGGAATAATTTACTTATCCGGTCTTCTCACATACAAAGATTTTAGCTTATCCCATAGTAACCTTGCGTGCTCAATAGTGGCAACATGGCTGTACACGTTCTCGTGAATGAACTGCCTGATTTACCCACACACCTGTATATGCTCGAACTTCTAGTCCTCTTCGAATTTGTCACTGAGTCACTCGGAAGCAAATACCAGCAGATACAACTTCTTGGCAAATAGCAGATCCTTCATCTTGCTCCTCTAGTAGTGATAGTTGGTACCGTTCAGGTTTACCATGCACACCGGCTTTACGTCCATCTCTCCTTCCTGGTTTGCCTGTCAACTCCTGACACCCTTCTAAAATTTCAGAACCTGGCTCTGATACCACACTGTTGGGTACGAAACACAAAAACCGTTCCCCAAACTAGAGAGTACTTGAGAGAGAACCAAGCAAAAAGCACAAGCCAAAAAATAGCAAACACAAATTGCAAACATAGAGATTTTTACGTAGAAAATCTATATGGAAAATACTACGGGATGATCGGAGTCCAACCCTGAAGAACCTCTACTAATGGAATAAAGAGATTATACCCTCTACAAGCTCCTCAGCGATCCAACACGGATTACTACAACTCTTTGGAACATAAAATAAATTACAACCACAAAAAAAAGATAATGAAAAATATCTCAAATTGATCTCCTTCTCTGAAATGCCCTACAATCCTTCTTTCTCCTCTCCAAAGTTGCAATGGCACTCTTGCTACCTTTTTTCTCTCTAATTTTTTCTCTTTATGTTGTTGTATATTGCATTAGCCTTTATATAAGCCCTTGCATAAATTAGGGTTTCCATATGAAAATCTATATATGGAAGCCAAAAATATTTATGAAAATCCAATTACTTTCAATCATATATTTAATGGAAATCAAACCATAAATTGAAAATCCAATTATATGGAAAGTTAATATATAAAAGATCCAATCATAAATATATAATTAAAGTCAAAGATGGAAATCCAATATAATATTTGCTTACCATAAATATTCCAATACACGGTGCTCGATTCGCTTTTCGAGCTTTTTTGACATACGGATGGCGCTCGTCGCACTCCGGGATATTCTCTACATAGGTTGGGAACCCCTCCCACTCCAACAGTTGTTCCATATTTGCGACCTTATGTGGATTCAGAACTTAACAGAATTGGTGGATGCTCATCAACCATGATTTTTGATATTTCTAGAGGCTTTATTGAACTTGATCCTCAAAGTAGAAGTAATTCTTTGCTAAATATATATGATTATCCATTTTTATGAGTATCAATTTTTATTTTACGTACTCATGTAATTTGTACAATAGTGTAAATTAGAGAATATTTGTAACTTATATACTTCATAAAATTATAACACTACACTGATCACTAACTACTTAAGTTATATAAACAAATTGTAGATTCACCTCAAATAGAGTTTGGGGATATGGAAGAAAATATTGAACATGAGATAAATACAAATGAGCTTGCAAAAGAAAATGTAAATTTAGAAAAACTCTTTATTCCTCAACAAGGTTCGTCTTTATATATTTGAATATTTTATTTACTTATTAAAATTCTTAGTTTTAGTTCTAGTTAGTATTCTCTATTATTGTAGGTATTTTGCATATGGCACCAATTAATATAGGCGATGGAGCAAACAAAATAATATTGTCAAATAAGGGCTACTACAATTGTGCACGAGAATATTTTGACACACAACTACTCCAACGACTACAGTTAAGAAACATAGAATGTGTGATCATTGCAATGGAGCTTTGTTGCTTGAATGGTAAAGTTTAACTTCCATAAATATCTGTGCCACTGGATCTAATGCATTTATTCACATCGCAAATAGAAGAAGGAATTCATTTTAGGAGAAATATACGCGCTTATAACCTTTTATTTTCCATCACATCGATTGGTTTTCATATTGATGAAAGTCTTGCTAATGCTAGGGATGGAGTGTATACTTATCGAGCTCAAGATTCTATATATCATAAAAATGGTAGCCACATCCCACAGTCTGGCAATAAACCAAGGTAGATGCAAATGTATATTTATGACACCGAACATGAAATGAATAATCGAATGGCAGGAAATGACTCTATGAATTGACAATTACTGACTATTCTAAAAAGAGTGTTAGACACTAATAACCCATACGTAAATGTATTTTGCCAAATTTCTCTACGCATTGACGTGCAAAGTATCAGATTGCACATCAAAGAGCAACCAATTGACCGACGTTAATACATCTTAGCTACTTCCTCACATGGTAGGAGGAGAAGACCCAAGTGAAAGGAATGAAAGGACATAATTTTTGAGACAAGTTTAGACACTTATTAAATATTCTAGACACGGTTGGCTTTTATGGGAACGCGTTTCAATTTCCTTTACTTCACCCTTATGGAAGTTTTGGATGGGATTGCATATATTCACTAAGGTTGGTTGACGGGTTAGTTGTCGAGCCTACTACTCTTATATGTTTCAGGTAACAATTCTTTTCATATGAATTAATTTATAGATTTTATGAATACAATAATGATTTATTTATAATTTCTAAAGCTTTTACGTGAAATAAATGGATGTAATCATACTTTAATGTTTTCTTAGATGCGAAACAATCATGATTCAGTCTTGCTCCGTAGTGGAAGACTACTCCAACAATATGTTGTTGATAATTCTGTGAATATTTCAACACAATAGCTAAGGTATATTCGAGACAATCAACGAACAATACAAGCTGAATTATATCAATGTTTACTTGATTCTATAAATGTTGGATAGACACAGACAGGTCATTATTAACAATACACTTATAATAAATAAAAATTAGCTATATATATCATTATTCACTACCAACCATTTCTAATGTGTAAATTATATGCTTTTTAGGTAATGTTGGACGAAAGACTATTTTACCACACTCTTATATTGGAAGTCCGTGAGATATGTAACAAAGGTATCATGATGCCATGGCCTTGGTTCAAAAGTTTGGGAAGCCTGATATTTTCCTAACCATGACATGCAATTCAAACTTGGGAAGAAATCAAGAACCATTTATTGCTCGGGTCAAGTTGCTGCTGACAGAACAGACCAAAAGACAAGAGGTTTTCATTCAAGTTTTGAAGAATTAAAGAATAATTTATTTTAAAAAGGAGCTTTGGGAAAGGTCATAGCACATGTCCATGTGTTTGAATTCCAGAAACGAGGCTTACCACATGAGCATATCCTCCTAATTCTTGAAGAAAGCAACAAGTTACATACTCCTGATGACTATGACAAGGTGATACGTACAAAAATTCTATATCAAAACGTTGAGCCAGCTTATACAATATAGTCATAAAATAAATGATCCATTAACCATGTGGGCCCCTAAACACAAGATCTATGTGCCTAAAAATGGAAGATGCAATAAAAGATATCCAAGACAATTTTTACCACAAATACTTCAAGGCAATGACTCATATCATGTATATATGAGAAGGGAGGATGGCCGAATAATTACTCTATCTAATGGTAAATCCATTGACAATCGTTGGATTGTTCCATATAACACATGTTTATTGAAAAAATATGACTGCCATATTAATGTTGAAATTTGTTCGAGCATAAAATCATTGAAATATTTGTATAAGTATGTGTACAAAGGGTTAGATCACATGTCCATGGGGATTTCAAGACAACACAACAACCAAGATGAGATTAAGCAGGTGACAACACTTTTCTTATGCATTGCTTTACCATTTTTATAAATATTATAGTGATGTATTTACAATTTATTTTATAAGCAGTTGATTGATGCACGTTGGATATGCCCACAAGAAGCTCTATGACGAATTTATAAAAAAAAAATTTAACAAATTGTGTGCAGTGGTTTATTCCTTACAAGTGCACCTCGCAAATAGTCATCAAGTAATATTTTATTGGGAATAAGAATTAAAATAGTTGGTAGAAGAAGATAACTCAACACGTGCAATATTGTTAACATAATTTTTCATAATGAATCGTAACGATGAAGGTGCAAGACAATATTTATATCGAGAATTTCTAGAACATTACACTTGGATCAAGTCCTTAAAATGTTGGGAAAGAAGAACAAGTCATTATCGAGTAATTAGTAGATTATAGATTGTATATTGTATCACCTTCTAAAGGCGAGAGGTATTATTTATGAGTGCTTTTAAACCATGTTAGAAGTCCAACGTCTTTTGGTGAACTCTTAAGAATTGGATTTGTCAATCGTACAACATTTAAACAAGCTGTTGAAGAACTGGGATTGCTAGAAAGAGATGGAGATTTGAGTGAAATACTTCGTGAGGCATCATTTGTATGTATGCCTTCTTCATTTACAAAATTATTCTGTATATTGTTATTATTTTTTTAGTCAGCAGGGGTTCATGTATTATGGGAAGAATTATATCCGTTCATGATGAAAGATTATCCCTCATAAAGCATAGCAAATTATTTTATCAATATGCAGCTAAAAGGTTTAAATTCTACATTGAGACAATATGGAAAAATAATATCTAATATTATTTGCCAACAATCACTGATGCTGATGGACCTGGAATTATATCAGATTTAATCCTAGAGGAATAATCAGTGCCAATTCTTTTGGAAGATGTATCATCGTTTGATAATTTAAACAATGATCAACGAAACACTTTCCAAATAATAGTAGATTCTATCTTTCGTAATGAAACCTCTATCTACTTTTTTGATGGTCCAAGTGGATCTGGGAAAATATTTCTTTATTGTTCGATATTAGCTTTCCTAAGAAGCAACAGTTATATTGCAATTGCAACAACAATATCAGGAATTGCTACAATATTGATGCCAGGAGTGTTGGAGTGGGTAGGGTTCCCAACCAATGTGAAGAATATCCCGGAGTGTGATGAGCACCGTCTGTTGTCAAAGAAGCTCGGGGAGGCGATGAGAGCCATTCGAGAGGTCGAAGAAACTCGAAAGGAAGGAGGTGCAGCTGCTATACAGGGGGAGATAGATTTTAGGACAAACTCAGTTCGAGTTCGGTCAAGGTTCTCCAGAAGCTCCAGAAAGCTGCCATCTTCTTTTACTCGTAAATCACCGACTCGGCCGAATTCGGTCCGAGTTCGGTCGGCGGGCTGGACAAAAATTCAGAGGTATTTTATACATCGTTGGATTGTATCCTATGGTCCAGGATTAGCTACGGGATTATGGGGTATATATTAGGTTTTTCCAACCCTAATTCCCAAATCTAACCATAACATATCATCTCAAGAAAGAGAAAAAAAGGAGGTAAGAGTGCCATTGCAATTTTGGGAAGGAGAAAGAAGGATTGAAGGCTGTTTCGGAGGAGGAGATCAATTTTGGATAATTTCTTATTGTCTTCTATCTTTATGGTGTGGTCTATTTTCTATTTCTAAGTGTTGTGGTAAACTGTGTTGGATCAGGATGAGCTTATAGATAGTGTATTCTATTTATTCCATTAGCGGTGGTTCTTCAGGGTTGGACTCCGATCGTCCCGTAGTTTTTTTTCGCAAAGGTTTTCCATGCCAAAATTCTGTGTCTACATGGATTATTTTTTTGTGGTTTGGTTTATGCATTGTATTGCTCGATTCTCTCACAGGTACTCTCTAATTTGGAGGAAGATTTTCGTACTTCTTTTCCAACAATGTAGTATCAGAGCCAGGTTCTGAAATTTTAGAAGGGTGTCAGAAGTTGACAGACAAACCAGAAAGAAGAGATAGAAGTGAAGCTGTTGCACATGGTAAACCTGAATGGTACCAATTATCATTACTGGAGGAGTAAGATGAAGGATCTTCTATTTGTCAAGAAGCTGCATCTGCCAGTATTTGCTTTCGAGAGACCAAGTAACAAATTCGAAGAGGACTGGAATTTTGAGCATATACAGGTGTGTAGGTACATCAAAAAATTTGTTGACGAGAACGTGTACAACCACATTGCCAATATTGAGCATGTGAGGACACTATGGGACAAGCTGGAATCTTTATATGCAAAAAAGAACGGAATAAATAAATTATTTCTGATCCGGATGATGATGGTTCTGTGGTACAAAGATGGGGTATCTATTATGGATCACTTGAGTGAGTTCCAGGGCGTGGTTGTCACGCCCCAGTCCCAAAATGCCGAGGGACTGGAGATGCGTGGCAATGGCCAGTAGCACGCACCGATGGATAACCCAATTTAATGGAATCATCAGGGCATACTTAAGCTATAAATAAGGTCTACTACAACAAGCCACACTAATCTCATCCATAAAGATAAAGAAATAAACTACATAATGAATGGAAATAAGTAGCAACAACAAATCACAGCAAGTCAGTCGGAGAAATAATCCGACTTAAGTCTGAATAAACTGGCTCTATAGGCTAGGAACAAAAAGAGATAACATGAAATAAATGAGTACTGGAACAGGCACTCAGGTGAATTCCTCGACAGTCACCTCGTCTTCAGTGTTCGGTTCAGCTCCAGCAATAACTTCAGCTCCGGTCCCGTATACCTCGGGATACTGCTCCTCAGCTAAACCTGGGGACATAATCCATTCCAGGTCCTCAGTGGACATAGCAAGGCACAAAATAAAACAAGCCAAATGAAAGCAGTGCAATTAAATTAAATTAAATGAAACAGCAGGGTAAACTATGTAACCATCTATGTGATATGCAGATGAGAGCAACACTAGTACTCAGGCTGAGACCGCTACAAGCTCTGTATTTTAAATCAGTTTATATGAATTTGCACAAGAAATCTAGCAAAGTATTTTTACAGAAAATATAAAAATAATGACTGCAAGTTTGGCAAGGTGCACTTGCCTGATATTTGAATTCCACTTAGGTCCTGGTTTCAGAAATTTCCAGAGATATCTCCGAAAGCTGAAATAAATAGTACCATCACGCTCAGAAGGTGTCAAACAGCTAGGATCGCCTGTCCTTGGGTCCAATTTGGAGACAAGAGCAAAAACGGCAATTTCGGGCAAAAACGGGGTCCACCGGTGGGCCCGCTTTGCACCGAAAAATGTGTCAGGGACAATGGTCTCCAAATTCACCAAACTTAGTGTCAACAGGTCAGGAACGCTGATACGAACCCAACGGAACTTTCAGATTTGAATTTCGATAAGCCGATCACGAAATCGCCCGTCGAGCGGGGCCTGTGGGGCCCAAGACACGCGATTTTGTCAACGTTCTCAGAATCGGACCAAACTTGACCCACTGGACCAGCGTATCGCTACGAGTCCGATGGTGCAAGTTTCGTCTCGATCCGACGTGTGTGCACGAAGTTAGGGTGAATTGCAGAAAAGGCGGATACGGGGCGATGTCCGCGGATACGCGTTGATTTCGGTGTGCACGCACACCCGAATCAGCTTTCGCGAAATCCCACACGTCCGTATCGACGAGACGCACGTATCTGTGAAGACCGCACTCGACCAAGTCGTCCCGTTTGGCGGGGCGTACTCAGTTTCGGGGTAAAACAGGGTCTGGTTTTTCCTATTTTTGGATCGCAGTGTGCGATCACCACAGGACGCGATGCCCCGAGCGGTTTGTCCGGGCACCGAGAGGGTTATACAGGCTTCACGTAGAAATTTACGGAATCGAATTCCGAGCTACGAGGAGGAAATTAGGAGTACCTGAACAGGGCCTTGCAAACGGGTTTCCTCTTGTCAATTTGACACTGTGTCCGACACGAAGGGCCGTGTCCGGCCTAGGGCTGGGTTCTGCTGAACCGCGGTGGCCGGAGGGGCTGGGGGACTGGCCGACAGTCGGCGAGGCTGCTCGGCGAGGCTCGAGGCACTGCTGGCCGGGGCGGCTCTGACCGGAGTCGTCGGAGTCGTGCGGCGTCGGCGCTGGAGGGATGGACTCGAGGAAGAGGAGAGGAGGGGGTTCTGGAGAGGGCTGTCGGGGAGGGTGCTCGCTGGGGCGGCTCACGGTGGAGCTCCGGGAGCGCTGGAGGGTGGTGGTCGGCGGCTAGGGAGGGGACGGCGGTCGTCGGAGCTAGGGTTAGGGCTCGGGTTTGGGGGAAAAGGGAGGCGGAGGTGAGGGGATTAAATAGGGGGCTCGGGGAGGGGTTGGCCGGGGCGTCGTGGGCAAGGGGTTCGGAGGGGGAGGCGACGTGGAGGAGGGCATGGCCGGCCGAAAAATGCGGCGGGCGGCGGGAATTTCGGGCGGCGTGGGGTGACAGGGGAGAGGGGATGCGGGTCGGGTCGGGCGCGGATCCGGGTTGGCGGACCCGCCCGACCCGCTAAGCCAAGGGGGCTGGGCTGGGTTCTAACGGACTCGGCCCACTGGGCCGGGCCGGGCCCAAAACAGTAAAAAAATAATAAAAAAATATTTAATTAATTAATTTAATTTAGAAAAATAGTTTTAGGCTTTTAAAATAGGTCTGAGGCCCAATAAAATTCCAGAAAATTACCCTAAGTCCGGTTTTCTATTTTACACCATAAAATCATATTTTTATTTCATTTTAATGTTATTTATTGGCAATTAAATATTATAAACTCACTACAGGGCCTATGTAAATTCCTGAAAAATTGCATATTAATTCCAGAAATTATTTTTTTAAAAATCTAAAAATATAGGGTGTTTACAGTGGTTAACCAGCTATCCTCGTTGGGAGTCAAGTTCGACGATGAAGTTCAGGTACTATGACTACTATGTACATTGCCAGACTCGTAGGAGACCGTACAAGTGTCTATGATCGCTTCTGCTCCAAAAGACGTGGTAAGTCTGGAGTTTGCCAAAAGCGGGGTACTGAATAAAGAGATGCAGAGATGTTCTCAGGGCACTTGATCCACATCCCACTCAGAGGCGCTTGTTTCAGAGAGCCACGAAAGGGGTAAAAATAGGGGTCCAGGCGGTGGCAGAGACAAAAGTAGGGGAAGGTCCAAGGGTCGGTACGAGGACTCGGAGTGTTACCATTGTGGCAAAAATGAACACATCAAGCAGAACTGTTTCACTTAGAAGAGAGAAAAAAAGGGCGACAAGGGGAAACAAAGTAAGAACACTACAGTGGCAGCCTCGACACATAGAGGTGACATAATTATTGTAGGTAATGAGGTAGTTATGAACCTCGCATGCGATGACAACTCTTGGCTGGTGGACTCAGGTGATATCTCACAATAGGGCATTATTTGCTACTTATACAACAGGCGACTGTGGAGTGCTGAAGATGAACAATGGAGATGTGTCAAAGGTGGTTGCCATTAGAGATATGCATTTGAGGACAAAGACGGGTGTAGTTCTTGTTCTCAAAGATGTCCGTTATGTCCCTAATATCCGTTTTAACCAGGTGTCGATTGAAAGGTTGGATGATGAGGGTTTTTTCAGTCTCTTTGAAAACAGTCAGCAGAAGATTTCCAGAGGTTCGATGGTGATTGCTAGAGGAAGCAAGAGGTCCGAACTCTACTATATGGAAGGGAGCACACAGGGGGCACATGAGGTTAATACAGCTACTAATGCGTCTACTAAGTTATGGCAAAGGCAGCTCAGTCATATCAGCGAGAGAGGATGAGCTACTTGGTAAACCTAAAGATAATTCCAGGGCTAAAGTCTACAAAGTTGTAGAAGTGCACGCACTGTTTGGCAGAAAAGCAAAATAAGATATCTTTCCAAAGTCACCCAAGTTCAAGGAAGCTGGCGTTGCTTGAGTTGATTCACTCGGATGCCTGCGGTCCTATGAAGGTAAAATTCATTGGTGGTGCTTCTTATTTTGTAATATTTATTGATGACTATTCCCAGAAGGTTTGGGTCTATACCATAAAGACCAAGGATCAGGTGCTGCCCACTTTTAAGGAGTTTCGAACCTTTGTTGAAAGGGAGATGGGCAAGAAGCTGCTTTGTATTTGGTCAGACAATAACGGAGAGTATATCGGTCCCTTTGATGCTTACTACAGAGCGCAAGGGATACGAAACTAGAAGACTCCACCAAAGATACCGCATCTCAATGGTGTAGTGGAGCGGATGAACAGGACGTTGATGGAAAGGGTGCAGTGTTTGTTGTTAGAAGCAAACTTGCCAGACAACTATTGGGGTGAGGCACTTTACACAGCTGCTTATATTATTAATTTATCTCCTCGTACTCCTTTGCAGGATAATGTGCCTGACAAAGTATGGTATGGCAAAGAGTCATCATATAAACACCTATGAGGGTTTGGTTGCAAGGCCTTCGTGCATGTACCAAAGGATGAGAGATCCAAACTTGAGCCAAAGATGAGGTGATATGTCTTTGTCGGCTACGGCCGGGATGAGTTTGGCTATAGAATCTATGATCAAGTGGAAAAAGCTCTACAGAAGCAGTGACATGGTATTCGTTGAGGATCAGACCATGATCAACACTCAGGATTCTGAGATACCTTCTGAGGCTGAGGAATTGCCTAAGTTAGAGCCATTTTGCTTCAAGCGGTTTCCAGAGGACATCACAGAGGATCCAGTTATAGGGCATCCAGTACATGGAGTTGCTCCCAACCTTGATCATCAGTCTGCTGATGGTGGTCAGGGGGACCCTCAGGAGGATAAGCATGTCGAGGAGGCAATTCCTGTAGGGGAGAAGACTATATATATACAGCCAACACCAGTGGTTTCATTGAAGAGGAGCGATAGAGAGCGTCGACCATCTACGAGATACTCAGCGGGTGAGTATATGCTACTTACTGACGGAGGAGAACCCAAAAATTTCGCAGAGGCTATAGAAGACGAACACAGGCAGGTGTGGATGGAGGCCATGCAGGAGGAGACAAGTTCCTTGGAGGCCAACTCTACTTATGATCTGGTACAATTGCCAAAGGGCAAGAAGGCTTTGAAGAATCGATGGGTATTCAGAGTGAAGCAGACAGATGATGCTACTCACCATCGATACAAAGCGAGGCTGTTAGTTAAAGGCTACGGTCAGGGAAAGGCATAGATTATGATAAGATTTTTTCGCCAGTAGTCAAGTAGTCGTCTATTCGGGTGTTGCTAGCTTTGGCAGCCAGTTTTGACTTGGAGGTCGAGAAAATAAACGTGAAGACGACATTCCTCCATGGTGATCTTAAGAAGAAGTTGTACATGGAGCAGCCAGAGGGATTCTGTCAGAATGGCAAGTCATATTTGGTCTGTCGGTTGAGGAAGATCTTGCCTGGTCAGAAATAGGCTTCGAGGCAGTGGTACAGAAAGTTTGAGTCGTTTATGGAGGATCGGCTATGAACGGATGACGTCAGGTTATTATATTATTTGTGAGGTACTTCGTTGTGGATGATTTCATTATTTTGTTGTTTTATGTTGATGACATGCTATTGGTGGTCAGAATACCACCAGGATAGCAGAGTAAAAGTGGCAACTGGGCGCGGCCGTCTCTATGAAGGATTTGGGTACAACAAAGACTATTATTGGGATTGAGATCAGCAAAAAGAGAGAGAATCCAAGCTACTTCACTTGTCCTAAAAGAAGTACATTCACCGGGTACTTCAGCTTTTCGGGATGGACGGGTTAAAGAAAGTGAGTAACCCCCTTGCGGCTCACTTTAACTTCACTGAGGAGCAATGTCCATCTACCGAGGATGAGAAGGAAGATATGAAGCAGATTCTATATGCCTTAGTTGTGGGAAGTATTATATATGCTATGGTATATATAAGGCCAGATATTGCTCATGCAGTCGACATAGTTAGGAGGTACACTTCCAATCCTGAAAGGGTACATTGGAGTGGGGTCAAGTAGATTCTACGATATCTTTAGGGTACTGCCGATTGAAGACTTTCATTTGGTGGTGACGAGCCAAAGATGTTTGGGTATACCGATGCTGATATGGCTGGAGATGGAGACACGAGGCAATCGACTTTGGGCTACGTGATGATTTTTACTGGTGGAGCAGTATCGTAACAGTCACATTTACAAAAGTGTGTTGTCTTGTTGACGATAAAGGCAGAGTACATTACGGCGACGGAGGCTTGCAAGGAGTTGTTGTGGATAAAGAAGTTGTTGCAGGAAATTGCATTAAAGCAGGAGCAGTATCCTTTGCTTTGCGATAGTCAAAGTGCTATTCACCTTGTGAAGAACCAGATAATTCATAGTCGATCCAAGCATATTGAGACCCGGTATCATTGGATATGGGATGCTATTGAGAAGAAGAAAGCGGAGCTTGAGAAGGTTCATACAGACGACAATGGAGCAGCTATTTTTACAAAGATTCTTCCAAAAGGAAAGTTTGAGTGCTGGAGTCAGATCGTCGGGATGACGATCCCCTCCACATAGTTGTGAAAGAGAAAATTTATTGGAGTAGGTGGGGTTCCTAACCTATATGGAGAGCAGTCCGGAGTGCGACGAGCACCGTCTGTGGTCAGATAAGCTCGAGGAGGCGATGTGAGCCATTTGGGAGGTCGAACAAACTCGGGAGGAAGAAGGAGCAGCTGATATACAGGGGGAGACAGAGTTCGGGCTGAACTCCGTACGAACTCATTCCAAATTCGATCAGGGTGCTTCAGAAGCTCTAGAAAGCTGTTGTCTTCGTTTACTCATAAATTACTGACTCGGCCGAATTCGGTCCGAGTTCGGTCGGCGGGCTGGACAAAAATTTAGAGGTATTTTATACACCATTGGATCGTATCCTATGATACAGGATTAGCTACAGGATTAGAGGGTATATATTAGGTTTTCCTAACCCTAATTCCCAAATCTAACCATAACATATCATCTCAAGAAAGAGGATAAAATGAGGCAAGAGTGCCATTACAAATTTGGGAAGGAGAAAAAAGGATTGGAGGCCATTTCGGAGGAGGAGATCAATTTTAGGTAATTTCTCATTGTCTTCTATCTTCGTGGTGTAATCTATTTTCCATTCCTAAGTGTTGTGGTGATCCGTGTTGGATCGGGAGGAGCTTGTAGAGGGTATATTCTATTTATTCCATTTGTGGAGGTTCTTCGGGGTTGGACTCCGATCGTCCCGTGGTTTTCCCGTAAGGTTTTTCCACGTCAAAATTCTCTTTGTCTGCGTGGATTATTTTTCTGTGGTTTGGTCTTTGGTTTGTGCGTTGTATTGCTCAGTTCTCTCGCAGGTACTCTCTTGTTTGGCAGAAGGTTTTCACGCTTCTTTCCCAACAAATAGGACGTACGAAACATTCAAGATCCAAGATACCTTTGGCCACACTTTCAACTTCAACATGTCAATAAGCAAACAGTCTAATTAGGCTGAATTACTATGCTAAGTAAGTTTACTTATATGGGACGAAGCGACAATAACACATCGTCATGCATTATTTAATACAATCTTCTAATATATAATTTAAAGATAAATCTATCTTTAAATTTGTTTTATGTGGATTTGAAAACCTAAATAAAAACAAAAAAATATATATGTAAAAAAAATAAAAAAATATTAAAACAGTATGGATTAAGAAAAAGAATTTTTTTTTTAACTATGACTTTATTATTTATTCTTGGATGGAAAATTATGTGTTCATACCATTCTATAGTACAATTTAAATTATACTCAATAAATTTCAACTTATAATTTATAATTCTAATCAAATTCAATATAAAACCAGAAAGCTTTTATTAATATTCATGTTACAGTTCCAAAATTATACCAAAAGGTTAGGTATGAAATATGGAATATCTTATTAATACGATTCCAAATTTATTTGATTCATGACTATTCATAGTTTAGCTTCGAATTTAAACAAGTTATTTATTGAATTCGTAATTCAAAAATCTTTCTTAAAAAAACTATTATTAATTAGTAGTTTTGTTTAAAAAACATAATCTTTTTCCTGTAAAAATATATTCGTTTAAAATTTGTCCAAACAAAATTTGGTTGTTTTTTTATAGTAATTTTTTTTCGAAAATGTACAACTAAGAATTTATTGTTTCTTTTAGGATCACTACATATGTAAATTATGTGTTCATCCCATTTGATAGTCCAATTTAAATTATATTCAATCAAATTCAACATATAATTTAAAATTCTAAATATCTTTAATTTTGCCTCTCTTATAAAATCATTCGGTACGTAAACTATGTGTTTATCCAAATATATAGTTCAATTTAAAATGGACTCAATGAAATCCAACACATTATTTAATACAATTTAGTCTAATATATAATTTAAAGATAAATCGAATTTCAAACTTTTTTGATGTGATTTTGAAAACGTAAATAAAAAATTGTATGTATTAAAATAATAATAATATTATGGAATTATTTTTAAACAGTATTGCTCCTCGAAATTCATTGATAAAAAAATTGGATAAAAGTAGGGATTTATTTTTGTCTAATAATATTACATACTTAAACAATTTGTTTAAATTTATTTATTTATTTATTACATGAGAATATACATAGGTCTAAGACGACTAGCCTTTTCAAGACTTTCTATAAAGAGTAGAGATGTATCCATAACAATTTATATTTAGAATTAAATCACTTATATAACAAATTTCAATTCAAATATATTTAAATATTTAAACCGTTTTACAATAATGCTAGAAAGTTTAATTTATGTTCAACGCAAGTGAATCTTATTTATAAGAAGATTACTACAAAAGTTTCTTATTCCCAAACAATTTTTAACCAAAAGAGTTGAGCAACAAATTTAACACAAAATAATATGTTTTCAAAAATAAATATACAATCTTTTAGGTTACATGCACCTGATTAGTTTATACTCATAATTTATTATATAACTAGATAAGTTCAAATGATAAAATCTTCATCTAAAAGCTAACTGGATCATCAACCATCTTATCCAATAAAACAGCTAAATAATCTAATGGATATATACACTAACTACATATTTAATATGTAAGATTACCACAAAAGTTGCTTATCCTCCGCCATTTCTTGACTAGGAGAGTTGAACAACAGATTCAATACAAATTAATAATATTTTTAATAACAATTTATTTATTTATTTTGCGTGCCCTTGCGTAGCTTATAATAAAAGTTTATGATCTAACCAGTTAATCTAAAACAAAAAAATCATCAAAAACCACTTTCATACAATAAAATAGCTAAATAGGGTAATGGTTAAAGACACCAATTACATATTTAATATATAAGATGCCACAAATGTTGATTATCCTCAACCATTTTTGACTACGAGAGCTAAGCAACTCTTTCAATATAAAAATGTAGCTTTGATATTGCCAAACATTTTGTATGATTTAGTTGGTTTTATTACACTTCACACTCCCAATTATAATTACACTTCTGATTTAATTGACTTAATTATACTTTTACATAAACAATAATAAAAAAAAAATTATCTTGGACATCCCCATACGCCATGTATACAAGATAAAATTTTTTAATAAATAATATTTATAAAAAATGACAACTTCACATGCTATGTTAAATAAAAAACTGTTACCTAGAATATATTACAAATAGATAATACATTGTTCTAAAATTTATGTCATGGGAAACATCAAGAGAGTATAGCTTAATGCACTTAATATTGTTCTAAAACACATTAAGCATGAAAAATCATACTATATCTATGTGACTGATTTTGTATTTAACAGGAATGTAAAGTATGACTAATGAAGAAATAAATGCTCAGATGGAGCAATGTCATCTTCGACAACAAGAACAATGACGTGCTCGATATACGAATCGAATAGATAATATGAGTGAAGAGCAATTATCAATTCATAGAGAGCGTGAATGACTTCGTCAAAGACAACGACTTAAAGATATGAATGAAGAGGAAAGATCTCTTCATAGAAAGCGTCAAAGACTTTACCAAAGACAACGCCGACAAAATATGAATGAAGAGGAAATATCTCTTCACCGAGAGCGCCAGCGACTTTATCAAATGCGGCACAGACTAAATAAGAATGTTGAACAAATATCTCAACAAAGAGAGGTTGGAAAATTTCCTGCAACTGGTGATATTGAACATTTAAATCAAGTTATTTTACGGGATAATCCACAACATGAAAAAGATATAACTAGTATGGAAAATGGTCGAAATGCGTCTGATATAAATGATAATCTAAATCATGTTGTTTGGCAGGCCAATGTAACACTTGTGAACTATTTCATAAATTAAGTTATTCCACATTTGTGATCTTATGTAGATTCAGAAATTAACAGAATTGGTGGATGTTCATCAACCATGCTTTTCGACATTTCTAGAGGCTTCATTGAACTTGCTCCTCAAAGTAGAAGTAAGTCATTGCTAGATATATACAAGTATCCATTTTTATTTTTATGAGAATCCATTTTTATTTTATTTACTCATGTAATGTGTAATATAGTGTAAATTATAGAATATTTGTAACTTACATACTTTATAAAATTATAACGTTGCACTGATCACTAACTTCTTAAGTTGTATCAACAAATTATAGATTCACCTCATATAGGGTTTAAGGATATGGCACAAAATATTGAACATGAAACAAATACAAATAAGCTTGTAGAAGAAAATGAGAATTTAGAAGAACTCTTTATTCCTCAACAAGGTTCGTCTTTTTATATTTAAAATTTTATTTACTTATTAAAATGCTTAGTTTTAGTTTAATTTTATTATTCTATATTATTGTAGGTATTTTGCATATGGAAATAATTAATATAGGCGATGGAGCAAACAAAACAATATTGTGAAATAGGGGCTGCCACAATTATGCACAGGAATATTTTGCCACACAACTACTCCAACGGCTGCAGTTAAGAAACATCAGAATGTGTGATCATTGCAACACTAAATTGTTCCCACACGAAATAATGGAGCTATGTTGCTTAAATGGTAAATTTCAACTTCCATAATTACTTGTGCCACCGGGTCTAATGCATTTATTTACATTGCAAACAGAAGAAGGAATTCAGTTTAGGAGAAATATACACGCTTATAACCATGTATTTTCCTTCACATCGATTGATGTTCATATTGATAAAATTCTTGCTAATGCTAGGGATGTAGTGTATAGTTATCGAGCTTAAGGTTCTATATATCATAAAATTGGTAGCCTCATCCCATAGTCTGGCAACAAACCAAGTTACATGCAAATATATATTTATGATACCGAACATGAAATGGATAATCGAATTGTCATGCCCTAGTCCAAAAATACGTAACACTAGGAAAACATAACATGTCAGCCGTATGTATATGGAAACTCTAATATATAGAAACCATAACACATACGTATGTTGTATTATGAATAATAATTCACAAGTGGTATATAATATCACAAGTCACATGCAATACTAATCTCATCCACAAAACTAATAGAAATAAATAACCAAATATAACAATGAACCAAGTATGAAATAGTTGAGAAGACCAATGGTTGGGTAGCGACAATTCCACTACCAAACTAGAATATAAAAGAAAATATAATAAGTACATCATCTAATGATCAGAGAGGCTCGAAGGGAAGACCTCCTCGAAAAAGAATAGAGTAGCAAATTTTGATCCATGCGTCTGCGAATAGTCATGATCGTCTACACTTGGAAAGGGACCAAGTCCTCAGAAGGACATAATAAGATACATATAAACATGCCAAATGTACAGTAAATAAACATGCAAGAGAGATAAGAAAATAACCACAAAAACGGTAAAAGTATGACAATACGATGTCTAAGAGGGTGGCATTCCATAAGAACAATGGTATCAATCGTGGCTATAGGTAAATCGGTTAATAGGAACCGTATTCCGATAAGGCACTAACAGTCATATCACTGGTCCCTATCGCAGCCCGTTGAGGAACTAACGACCAAGGGGTCAAGTAAAAAAATCTCTATCGCAGTCCGGTGAGGCACTAACGAGTCAAGACTTGTTAATAATAGACAACGCCTAATAACAATATCCTCGCCTAGGGAACTAAGGAATCAAGTCAAATCGATCAAGGCAAGGTCATGAACTGATGTCTAGTCAAGTTTAATACGGGGTCACACGATCATATCAAGTGGTACGCACAGGGTAGAGCATATATCAAATACATAATGAGAAAGTAGAGACAAACATCGTATATGGAAGAAAAATAATATACGTACACGTAAAACGAGAAAATAAGACTAGAGCAGCATGTGGCAAATCAAATATGACAAAGAGCATCAAGAAACTATATACGAAAAGAAAATAATAACTAGAAAGGAAATGTCACTACCTAATTTTAGAAAATAGGATTATTATTTTTATTTTTATTTGGTAAATTGTGTATTGTATATAATTAATTATATTTATATTTAATTAGTGATTGTATTATTTTTATTTGATTATTTTAGGGTTTTGGCTAGCCTGGACCCATGTCAGACCCTAGTGGACCCATGTCCGACCCAACACACACCCTTGTGAGACCTATTTTTGGGTTTAGAATATTTATTATATTTTTAGTGGGTTAGTTGGAGAGATTGGGAGCTAGTTTGAGTGCTTTTGGAACCCGAAACCCAAAACCCAAGTTGCTTTCTAAAGGAGAGGGGCATTTTGGACTTTTGCATTTGTAAAACCCCTTCTTATTCTTGTGTGGCAGCCCCCAGACCCGACCAAACCAGCAGCACAGCAGCCCCCATTTCTCTTCTTCTTCACTTCTTCTTCTTCTTATTCTTCTTCTTCTTCTTCTTCTCCATTCTCCATTTCTTCTTCTTTCGTTCTCCCAAGTTCAAGTAAGTACTCTACTTCTCTTCTTTCTTCTTCTATTCTTCATGGATGTTAACTCTAACCTTACATTTTTCCCTAACCTAGGTATGTAGAGCCTAGACTTAGTGTGGAGGCTAGATTTGGAGGCTTGGAGCTTGAGGGAGGTGATTTCAAGTGAATTGGAGACTTTGGCCTTGGGATTCCAACTCCCAAGAGGTAAACCCTAACTTTTCTCTTGCTAATTACTCTTATGTAGTGTAATTAGTGGTTTAGAACCTTTCTAGATCCTAAGGCTACCCGTGGGAGGAAGTTGGAACAAGTTTGGTTGTGTTAGGAGACTTTGACACTAGGTTTTGTGTCAATTTCGGGTGGAATCCAAAATTGGCCCAATTTTGGGTGATGCCCTAGGTTAGATGGACCAAGGTAGACATTTTCGGGTGTCTTGAGGGTTAGTGCGTGTCTCCGTTCGGACACGTGAAGTCGTGTCGCAGAGAAATGGGCGTTATAGTAGTATTTTTCATGTGCAACCTAAACCGATCACATAACGAACTTGTGCTCAAGGCACTTAGCTAGTATTCATGTTTTCCCACATGCAGTTACTTCTCTACTTGTATTGTTCTCCAAGTTACATTGCAGCTACTTATTCTGCTCCAGCATGTATTTATTTCCTCTGTATCTTGTATACTTTTCTATTGCTCGTCATATACACCTTACCATGTATTTGGAGTTGCTTTCAGAGTTATGTACTTCGCTCCAGTCCTGACTGGGCATATTTTTTCCAGAGGATCCTGAGGATTTTTGCCTGACTTTCTATGAGCCGGGTGTCGACGAGTGTTGCGACCCCGAGACTGAGGAGGAGCCCTGCGAGGAGACGCCTTTAGCGCCCTAGTTTGCTAGGTGGGTTTCCTGGGTTGTTCCCAGTTATTATGTTGGATGATTGTACTTATTCTTTTGGTTGCCTGTAAGATATTGTAGATATTATAGACTTGGACTGTATTTTGGATATTGTCTTGCTCTATGTTTCTTTGTTTCTTTTGCTATCATATCGTGCTTTTATTCTTCCCCTAGTTATTGTGATTGAGAGCTTATATATATTGCGTGGTTGCCCTCCTTTTGGAGAGGATATTGACAGGTTTTGTGAGATAGATTGTTGACCTAGAACGGACCTTTACAGCGTTCTACCGCCGATTCTGCGGCGTAGGCTGGACGTACCCACGGCTCATGCCCGATTTTCAGGTGCGGGTTGTGACACATTTTTGGTGGTGGCCCATGCAGGTCTAGTTTTTAGGTCTACTTGTAATAGGATATAGGATATAGGATATAGGCTGAGAGAGAGTGTGCTCAATCACAACTAGGACCCTTCCTGCTTTCTTTTGCTATCTTTAATTTTTATGAAATTATTTTCTTTTGCAATATTACTGTCCTTCTTTGATGATATCGTTTCTTGTATCGTATTGACTTCTTTTGATCTGTGTTCTTTTTGATTCCATTCCAGCATTTGCTTTATTTGATTCCGGTGCTTCCCATAGCCTTGTGTCTATATCTTTTGCTGTTAGACACCATGTTGTTACTGAACCTTTAGCTAGACTCTGCAAGATCACGACCAGGGGTGGTATCATCCTAGTCAGTGATGTTTGCAGAGACCGGAGAGTTACCTTGGGAGGCCGGGAGTTGAGTGTGTGCCTACTCGTAATGCCACATCCGAGCTACGATATTGTACTCGAGATGGATTGGTTGAGTATGCATTGTGCTAGTATAGATTATCGTGGAGGCAGAGTGTTGTTTAGTCCGCCGGGTGAGCCAAAGTTTCAGTTTGCCAGAGGAGCAGCGGAGCAGACCGAGGGAGTCTTCTGCGGAGCCCTGGTGGTAGAGACGAGGTTGCTACATCCACTGATAGAGGAGTACATGTATGTCTTTTCGGAGGAGTTGCCAGGGTTGCCTCCGGACAGAGATATGGAGTTCTCTATAGATTTGGTGCCAGGCGCCGAGCCGATATCCCAGCACGTCTATTGAGTCAGCAACAGTGAGCTGATAGAGTTGAAAAAGCAGGTGGATGATCTTCAGGACAAGGGATTTATCAGATCTAGTTCTTCTCCGTGGGGTGCTCCGATACTTTTTGTGCCGAAGAAGGATGGGTCGATACAGATGTGTATCGACTACAGGGCTCTGAACAACCTCCCAATCAAGAATAAGTATCCGCTGCCGCGTATTGATGATCTTTTTGACCAGTTGAGCGGAGCGAGGGTATTTTCCAGGATTGATCTGAGGACAGGCTACCACCAGGTGAAGGTCAGGAAGGAGGATATTCTGAAGACAGCTTTTCGGACCAGGTATGGACAGTATGAGTTCATGGTGATGCCTTTTGGGTTGACTAATGCCCTGGCAGTGTTCATAAATCTGATGAACAAGGTGTTCCATCAACATCTGGACAGGTTTGTAGTGGTATTTATAGATGATATCTTGGTGTATTCGAAGACCCCAGAGGAGCACGAGGAGCATCTGAGAATAGTGCTGGAGACTCTCAGGAAGGAGAAGCTTTATGGAAAGTTTTTGAAGTGCGAGTTCTTCCTTGACAAGGTTAAATTCCTTGGTCATGTGGTGACTGGAGAGGGGATTTCGGTGGATCCGAGAAAGATCATGGCAGTTGAGGCATGGAGTGCTCCGAGTTCAATAGCCGAGGTCAGGAGTTTCCTGGGACTGGCAGGTTACTATAGGAGATTTGTTCAGGATTTTTCCCGGATTGCAGAGCCGTTGTCCAGGCTGACTCGGAAGGACGTGGAGTTTGTTTGGTCAGAGGAGTGCCAGATCACCTTTGATGAGCTGAAGAGGAGGTTAACGACAGCTCTAGTGTTGACGTTGCCATCAGGTTCTGGAGGATTCACTATCTATAGTGACACATAGGGGAAGGGACTGGATTGTGTGTTGCAGCAGAATGGGAGGGTGATTGCCTATACTTCCAGGCAATTACGTCCTCATGAGAAGAACTACCCTACCCACGATTTAGAGTTGGCAACGATCATCTTTGCTCTGAAGTTGTGGAAACACTATTTATACGGAGAGCGTGTGAAGATCTTCACAGACCACAAGAGCTTGAAGTATGTGTTTACCCAAAAAGAGCTGAACATGAGGCAGAGAAGATGGTTGGAGTTGATGAAAGACTTCAATATATTGTTGCAGTACCATCTAGGGAAGGCGAACATAGTTGCGGATGCACTGAGCAGGTATCCGGTAGGTATGTGCCTGACTACAGATCGTTATCTCCTGGCAGATCTAGAGAGCTTGGGCACTGAGGTAATAATACCTGGAGTTGAGATGCAGATGTGGGGACTACAGATTCAGTCAGAGGTAGACCGGAACAGGGCTACACAGTTTGAGGATGAGTCCCTGAGGAGCATCAGGGCGCAGTTTTAGATTGGATTATCAGATGACTTCACCATTGCTGATGATGGTTCTTTGCGGCACGGTACCAGGTTGTGTGTGCCGAGTGGGTCGTTGCGCGAGGAGGTTCTTCAGGAGGCACATCGATCCCAGTACTCTATGCATCTAGGTGCCAACAAGATGTATAGAGATCTGAGAGAGCATGTATGGTGGTACAGGATGAAACGGGAGGTAGCACGCTTCGTATCCCGATACTTAGTGTGCCAGCAGGTGAAGACAGAGAGGCAGAGACCAGGAGGTTTGCTCCAGCCGTTACCCATTCCGGAGTGGAAATGGGAGCATGTGACCATAGATTTTGTTTCTGGACTTCCTCGTTCTCCAGGCGGAAAGGATACGATTTGGGTCATCGTAGACAGGTTGACCAAATCGGCCCACTTTTTCCATTCAAAGTGGGTACGTCTACAATGAGACTAGCAGAGATATATGTGCGCCAGATAGTCAGACTGCATGGAGTTCCTGTGAGCATAGTATCAGATCAGGACAGTCGCTTTACTTCGTATTACTGGAGGAGTCTGCAGGCTAGCTTGGGCACCCAGCTCAAGTTTAGTAGTGCATATCACCCACAGATAGATGGTCAGTCAGAGAGTACCATTCAGACACTTGAGGACATGCTTCACACTTGTGTTTTGGATTTCAGAGGCTCTTGGAAGGATCACTTGCACTTGGTTGAGTTTGCTTACAACAACAGCTACCAAGCCAGTATCGAGATGTCACCTTTCGAGGCGTTGTATGGACGGAGGTGTCGCACTCCGTTATCATGGGATGATATAGGCGAGAGACCTTTGCTTGGCCCGGAGATGGTGGTTGATGCAGCGGAGAAGGTCAAGATCATTAGAGATAGACTTTGGGTGGCGCAGGACAGGCAGCGGCATTGGGCCGATAGCCACCAGAGACCTTTGGAGTTCGAGGTATAGCTTAGAATCTAGATTTTGTTCTTGTGTTTGCTTGTGATTGCTTGTTTTAGACTAAGTGCAGAGACCTTGTTTGTGCTAGGTTGGAGATCTGGTGTTCCTGAGGATTTCTCCGACGCGGGGCACTATTTACTTCGGTGGAGGCGGGAAGCTTAGCCCACGTTTCGTCCGACCCTTTCGTATCCTTGAGAGGGTCAGCGCCGTGGCGTATAGGCTTGAGTTGCCGCCTACACTAGAGAGAGTTCATGATGTGTTCCACGTGTCACAGTTGAGACGGTACGTGGCGGATCCCAGTCACGTATTGGATCACTCAGAGATCATGGTGGGCCCTACTCTTAGCTATCCAGAGCAGCCGGTAGAGATTCTGGATCGACGGAAGAAGGTGTTGAGGAACCAGACTATTCCCTTGGTTCGCGTCACGGGGAGGCATCACTCTCCAGGTGAGTCGACCTGGGAGAGGGAGGATGAAATGCGCGAGCGATACCCTTATCTTTTCGAGCCCTGAGGTATGGTTCTTTTCTTTGCATTCCTGTCCTAGTTTCGCCTTTTAATTTCGAGGACGAAATTATTTTAAGGAGGGTAGGCTTGTCACTACCCGATTCTAGAAAATAGGATTATTTTTTTATTTTTATTTGGTAAATTGTGTATTGTATATAATTAATTATATTTATATTTAATTAGTAATTGTATTATTTTTATTTTATTGTTTTAGGGTTTTGGCTAGCCTGGACCCATGTCAGACCCTAGTGGACCCATGTCCGACCCAACCCACACCATTGTGAGACATATTTTTGGGTTTAGAATATTTATTATATTTTTAGTGGGTTAGTTGGAGAGATTGGGAGCTAGTTTGAGTGCTTTTGGAACCCGAAACCCAAAACCCAAGTTGCTTCCTAAAGGGGAGGGACATTTTGGACTTTTGCATTTGTAAAACCCTTTCTTATTCTTGTGTGGGCAGCCCCCAGACCCGACCAAACCAGCAGCACAGCAGCCCCCATTTCTCTTCTTCTCCACTTCTTCTTCTTCTTCTTCTCCATTATCCATTTCTTCTTCTTTCCTTCTCCCAAGTTCAAGGAAGTACTTTATTTCTCTTCTTTCTTCTTCTATTCTTCATGGATGTTAACCCTAACCCTACATTTTTCCCTAACCTAGGTGTGTAGAGCCTAGACTTAGTGTGGAGGCTAGATTTAGAGGCTTGGAGCTTGAGGGAGGTGATTTTAAGTGAATTTGAGACTTTGGCCTTGGGATTCCAACTCCCAAAAGGTAAACCCTAATTTTCTCTTGCTAATTACTCTTATGTAGTATAATTAGTGGTTTAGAACCTTCCTAGACCCTAAGGCTACATGTGGGAGAAAGTTGGAACAAGTTTGGTTGTGTTTGGAGACTTTGACACTAGGTTTTATGTCAATTTCGGGTGGAATCCAAAATTGGCCCAATTTTGGGTGATGCCCTAGGTTAGGCGGACCTAGGTAGATGTTGTCGGGTGTCTTGAGGATTAGTACATGCCTCCGTTCGGACACGTGAAGTCGTGTCGCGAAGAAATGGGCGTTTCGGGCGAATTTGGGGTTTTCGTCGTAGCCGGTTCTAAGTGCGTGCGTATTTTTACCACGGGCCTAGAATCGATGGGGTAATATTTTTTCTAGGACCTAGACATCATTTAGAACTCGTGGGTAAATTTTGGGCCGATTTTGAGTTGGTTTGGTGTGCGTTTCAGGAGGTTTTCCGAACCGCACACCGCGTATTCGTCGAAATGACTGAACGGCCATTTCGACTTGGTTTCGTAGTTTTGGGCTTGTGCGCGCGTTGGGTTAGCTTCGGAGAGTGTGTGCTAGAGTTATCGGATTATATTTTATATATATATATATATATATATATATATGTATTCGTGTGCGTGTGGGTCATTGGGCGCGCGTTGGTGGGCGTTGTGTGCGTTGTTGTGTGTTGTGTTGTGTTGTGTTGTTGAGTGTTTATATATATATATATATATATATATATATATATATATATATATATATATATATATATATATATATGTGTGTGTGTGTGTGTGTATTTATATATATATGCTTGTGTATATATATATATCTATGTGAGTGTGTGTATATATATATATATATATATATATATATATATATATATATATGTGTGTGTGTGTGTGTGTGTGTGTGTGCGTGTGTGTAGATATATATATATATATATATATATATATATATATATATATATATATATATATATATATAAGGTTTTGTGTGTGTATATATATAGATAAGTGTGTTTATATATATATATATATATATATATATATATATATATATATATATATATATATATATATATATATATATATATATATATATATATATATATGTGTGTGTGTTTGTGTATATAAGTGTGTGTGTGCTTCTGTGTTTATATGTTAAGGTATGTGTATATGTGTGTTGTGGATATATATATATATATATATATATATATATATATATATATATATATATATATATATATGCATATAGATATATAGGTTTATGTATATATATGTTAGATATATATATATATATTCTAGCTGTCACGCCCCAATCCCAAAATACCGAGGGATTGGACGCGTGGCAATGGCCAGTAGTACGCACCGATGGACAACCCAATTTAATGGATCCATCAGGGCATACTTAAGCTGTAAAATCAAGTCTACGACAACATGGCACAACTAATCTCATCCGCACAAGATATAAAATATGATCCACAGAGTATAAGGAATATAAATCATCAGCTAGTCTCAACAAAGTACTTCGGGGAACAACCCGATAAATATCTAGTACAATGGTTCAACAGACCAGAATATAAAAGACTGAAATAAATAATAAATACTGAGCATGAAACATGGATGCTCAAGAAAAGTCTTCGGCTAACACCTCATCCTCGGATGACGGTACAGCTCCTGGATCAGCTCCTGCAGTGGTCCCGTATACCTCGGGATAGATCTCGTCCTCAAATCCTGGGGACATAATCCGAATCCAGGTCCTCAGGGGACATAGCAAGGTACAAGAAAGCTCAAGCCAAAATAAATGCAGTACAGAAAGTAAATAGAATGAATAGGGCAAGTATGTAACATCTGTATGATATACAAGAGAGAACATCAATAGTGCTCAGGCTGAAACAACTACAAGCTCTGTGTAGGGGAGCCGGTAGCAGTGATATCATGAGGTGGTCTAGCTCAGCTGGAGACTGAGTAGCCGGCATAACATAGTCAACCTGTAGCCTGTGGATCTCTCCAGCAATAGATGAAACAATAAGGGAATACTAAATAACCAGCTAAGTGATATGCAAGATGAGAGCAGCACTAGAACTCAGGCTGAAGCCACTACAAGCTCTGTGTCGGGGAGCCGGGTAGCAGCAGTAATAATGAGTAATGGGCCAAGCTCGGGCTTCAGAGTCTTGTGCCTCACAATAGTAGGGGTATATATATATGATCAGCCTGTAGTCTGTGTGTCTCTCCCCACCCAATGTAACCACGCATGTCATGACCATAATGTCTCATGTCCATGTCAGCGGGATCATAACTAATGCACAAGTCATAATGTATCTAAGAATATAGTATCTCTGTCAAGTCCTGTATCCTATACAGAATCACCACGAATATCTCGGGACGATCCTGTCTCATGAACAGTATC